>JAODAL010000884.1:0-264038 GCA_025379985.1 Phyllomedusa bahiana
TCAGACCGGGGTGATTTTTGGGTTCCCCCTCAGTGTGAAACCCGACCCCGAAGAGAGAAAAAATTTATTTTCAATACAAGGTTTTTTTCAAATGGCTTTTGGGGGTGGGGTAAATTCCTTTGTTTCTTGCGTCTTTAGGAAAAGTGGCACTTGTTATTGGTTCTCCCGTTATGGGCTGGTTTTAAAACCCGGGTCCCTGTGGCACATGGTGGGGGTGTGGTTCAGGGGGGCAGGCGCCATCTTTGGGGAAAATCTCTGCTGGGTTAGTAAGCTTATATGTGTAATAATGTTTTTGCAAACCCCAAAAAAACATTCCCAAAAAACATTTTTTAAAATATTTTGTTTCCCCTTAAAATCCCCCCTTTAAAAAATTAATTTTTCACTCTGACCCTGAGTTTGTTTTCAAAATTGGGTTTCTTTCCTAATCTAAAAACGCCTGGTTTTTTTGCCAAAAACTGGGCAGGAAAAAAGGTTTTGGGGTGTTAACGGGGGTTTTAGATGGCAATCTATGGGAAGTGGGCCCCCCCTTTTTAGTTGAGCTTTCCCAAACCCTGACAGGGCCCCCTACTCCTTTTCCCTTTTTAATCACCCCGGGTCCCCAACTTGGTCATGCCCTTTAAATTCATTGTTTGCCCAAGTTTCAGGAAAAAAAATTTTGGCCAAAGGGTTTTTGGCTGGGGAAAAAAAAAAAATGGAAAAAAAAAAATTTAAAAAAAATTTGTGTGTTAAAAAATCTTCTTTTGTTGTAGAAGGGCTTTTATTCTTAATAGACTGTTTTAAAAAAACAAGAATGTAGGATTGGAAGGAGTGCAGCATCAGAGCCCCCTTGGAAATGGTATTAATCCGGTGCAAAGGGGCGGTCAGTGTTTAGTGTTGGTGCAGGGCCTTGGGGGTTTAAAACTGGCGCAGTGTTTGGGGTCAACTCTGGCGCAGCGTGGGGGGTTGGCAGGGGATGGCGGGGGCAATGCTTTAGTCCTCTTTTCGGGGATCCTTTTTTTTGTTTTGTGGAAATTTTCCCGGACCCTTGTTAAACCCTTATTCCGTCTTTTGGGCTCCTGGCCCCCCCGGCATGCTAAAGATTTTTTTTGAAAAACAATCTTGAAAAATTGAGGTAATAAATTGTCCCGTAGAGTTAAAATGTGGCTGTGCGGGGGGGTTTGGGGGGGACATGGCACTTGTTTTAAATTTAATCACATTTTTTCAGTCACATAAAAAGCAGTAGAATTAAAATTTCTCTCCTCCCGTTTTTATCTTTTAAAACCCCCGCAGTGAAAATGAATGTCCCGTAATAAAAATTAAAAAAAAATTAAAAAAAAGAAACTCTGCCCGTTTTTTGGGTTTGAAGTTTCTGGGCACAGCAAGAATTTTAATTCAGAATTTAATAAAACTTTTCAAAACACATGACAATCTAAAAAAAAAAAAAATTTTAAAAAATTTTGTAAATTTTCGATTTTTTATAAAAAATTTTTTTTGGCATTTGGGGGTTTTTTATCCCAAAATAAAAAAACCGAAAAAAAAATCATATTTTCCTTTTCTAAATTGTTGTGGCGCAAAAAATAACATTCTACCCACACTAAAAATTTTTAAAAGGCTTTTCATGTTTCTTTTTTTTGTGGATGCCCCAATTTTTTTATATATATATTTATATTTAAAATTTTTTTTATCTATATTTATTTAAAATATTTTTATATATATTTATTCACATTTTAAATTTATGATTTTTTTCCCAAATTTTTAACTTTTTTTCTTTTGGCCCTTTTTTGCCTCCTAGTTTGCTTTAAACTAATCTGTCACTGAATTTTAAAAAACCCCCCAAACCCTTTTTGTGTAAAATAAAATTTAAACTCTCATTTCACCTTATATAAAAGTTAAAGTATGTCGCTGTGTTTTTATCCTCCGATGGTTTATGGGCTTTTAATAGAAAAAATTAACCCTTTAAAACCCCTTATTTTTATAATTAACTCTTTATCAGTCAAATCCAGTTTTTTTCTTAAACTCACTGCTTTTGCTAGAAAAAAATGCTTTGTGGCCTTATCTGGGAATTGTTTTAAAAAAGCTTTTTGGATTCATTGGGAAAAGGGATTTACAGGGGAAAACCAAAAATTAATCAAACCAAAAAAAGGACAATGGGCCCAATTCACCCCAATTGCCGTTTCCCCCTAAAAAAAAAAAAATTAATTTTTCTTTAGCTGGAGCTCCAAACAAAAAAGGGGGAAAAAAAAAAAAAAAATGATTTTTTAATAATGAAATGTGCAGTTGTTTTTTTTTGGTTGAACAAAAACCTTTACCCAAAAAATTTTTAGGAGGGTTTGTTCTACCAAAATTTAAAACCCAAAAAAAAAACCCAAAAAAAAAAAATCGGAAAAATTTATATACCCCGGGGACTTTTTTTAAAAAAAAAAAAAAAAATGATTTCAAATGAGGTTTTCATGAGATCTTTATCCTTATAATCTCTTCTTTATTCCTGCAAATAAAACCCGACAAATTTTTAAACACATCCCCCAGCAGGTAAACATTTTTGGGGGGAAAGGGGGGAAAAAAAAAAAAAAAATTTAAATTTGTTGGGGGTCAAAGTGCCCCGTTGGAAAATGGGTTTTTCATTTAAAAAACCCCCCTGAAAAAAAGGTTCCCAAAAAAAAAAATGTGCACCAATGAAGATATTTTAAAAAAAGCTCAGTAATTTCCCTGGTTTTTTTTTTTTTTAAAATTTTTTTTTGTTTTTAACCCAAATTTATAAGACGTCTACTCCAATATGTTACTTTTTTAAACAGGAAACACCTTCCCATATTTTGAATTTTAAATGAATTTTTTGTTCATTTTTTCAAATTTTTTAAAATATCAAAATTAACCACCTTTAAAAAAAGCACAAGAAAGTCAGTGATATTATAAAAAAAGTAAAATTTCCTTTTTCAAATTCCCAAACAAAATAGAAACAATGGTTTTCCCTTGCAAACTTTTCTAGAAAATTTTCATTTTCCCTGCAATTTTAAAGGGGCTGTAAAACTGCTTTCTTTTAATGGGCCATGCACATGCAGATTTTAAAAATTTTACATTAGATGCAAATTTATATTTCAAACCCGATACTGATATCCTTCCTTGGTCTAAAGAAACTAGTTTATACCCCCTTTACAAAACTATTTCCCCCTGCACTTTTTTATGGGAAGTTAGGGCCCGGGGGAAAAAGGGCAGGATAAAATGGGTTAAACAGGTGATGGGAAGTGACTGGGTTGTGGGAGTGAGAGAGGTTGTGGGAGGGACAGAGGCACTGGGGAAAGTTTTGGGCAGGAAACAGGGTTAGGATTTGGACTTCCCCTGCCACAGCAAAAACCCCCCTAATCGCAGGGGAAGGGGAGATTTTTTGGCCACCCTTTTGGGGCACTCCCAGGCCAATTTTGAATTCTGCTTCCCCCTTATTTAAAGGGGGTGGACTTTGGGCAGCGGACAATACTTAAAAAAAACCAAGTCTTTTTCCCCCTTTTTATTTTCCCTACATTTCAGTCTCAGGGGCCACCCTTTTTTGATATCTCTTCAGCTGTCTTTTTTCCAAGCAATTTTCCCGCATTTAAAGCTTGCCCACCTTTAAGGGCCCCCCTTGTTGGCTTTACGCTAAAACTCACAAATTTAGTTGAAATCTACCCTTTCCCGGTGGGAAAAACCCCACATGGTTTATTAACTTTTTTAAAACCTTTTTTACATTTGGTTTTTTCTTTTTTTTCTATCATGCTTTTTTCTTCCCTCCCAATAGATCCTGCCCGACTTTACTGAGCCCTTTGGGCCGTTTTTTTCCCCTCATAAACTTGAGGAAATAATTATATTAAAAGTTATTAAAAAACACACCGTTTTTAGGGTACCCCCTCTCGAAACTTTCCGTTTTTGTGGGGAGTCCCTTTGCTAGAATTTCTCCCCCACTCTGCAATTTTGGGGCTGTCTTGATCTAGTAGAGCTTGTTTAGTCTGCAAAATTTTCCCCAAAATTTCCTTGGGGGTATTTCCCAAAATTTGCTAGAACTTCCTCTTGTCTGCAACCAGCAACAAAGTTTTTTTTTGGGCTAGCTAGGAATTTCTTAAATTTCCTAGTCTGCAACTGACAAAATTTAAGCCCAAACTAGGGTTTTGGATTTCCAAATTAAAAAACCGTTTGTGTCAGTCCTTGTCCGAGGATCTACCAACACAGCAAATAGTAAGGGGGGTTTGGGGAGTGGGGAAACAGGTTTTGAGACGTACAGCGGGGAAAAGCTCTGGCCGACCAAAAAACCCCGGGTGACCGGGACAAAAACCCCCACCCAAATGGAACCCTTTCCCAAAAAAAACAGGCAAAACTACAGTTTTTAATAAAGAAAAACCCGTTTGAAATTACCCCTGTTTTCAAGGGGGAGGGGGTCAGCCCCCCGTTTTTGGCAGGCCGAGGTTTTTGTCCGGGGGGTAACCGTAGGGTCCCAAAAGGGAAAAGCGTCCCGTTGGTAGGACCCCCTTTCTGGGGCCAAAATTTTGGGGGTTTAGGGGGGGGACCCGCCAAAGAAATATTTCTTTTCCAAAATTTAAAAAAGATTGCCGGGGCATGGGAAAAAATGACATCAGGGCAAGGGCTGAAATTTAGTTAAACCTCAGTGTTGAAGCAAAAACCCAGAAAAGGAGGGACTTTTTTTAAATACAAGGATTTTTTTCAAACTGGCTTCAGGGCGTGGCTAAAATTCCCTTTTTTTTTGCCAAATCTTCAGGAATTTTGGATAGTTGATTGGTTTCCCGATATGGTCATGGTTTCCACCCAGGTCCCTGCTGGCACTTGGGGGGGGTGTGGGGTTTAGGGAAGCAAAAGGGGCCATCTTGGGGGTTTCTTGCTGTTCAGTAAAATTATATGTGTAATTAAAGTTTTTTGCAACACAAACTTCATTTACAAAAAACACTTTGAAAAAATATATGTTTCCCTTAAAAAACCCACCCCAGCTTCTTTGCTAAAACAGAGTACAGTCTAGGTGTGTACAAAAAAGGGGAATAGGCCCCTTTGGGTTCACCATCAATAAAAACATTTATATTTTTAACAATCAGGATTTAAAAAATCCCCGCGGGTTTAACCCAGCAGGATAGGAGGTGTGAAAAATTTCCTTAAGCCGTTTGAATTTCGGGCACGCATACAAGACAAAAAGATAAAAAAAAGGGGGCCGACCCCTCCCTACGGGAAAATCATCGGAAAATTTTTAAAAATTGCTTCCCCGGGTTTTGAAAATTAAAAAAAGGAAAAACTTATGGGAAACCCGATAGTGAGAGCTTGAACCCCAAAAGCCTAAAAAGTTAATTACCGGACCCTTTAATCACAGGGGGGCGGAAACAGGAAAAAAATTTTATGAAGTCTGGGAAAATGGGGCGGTTTTTGTTTAGGGTGAAATTTTTAAAGAAAAGGGAAAAATGCCAGTTTTCTGGCAGGGTTTTTAGCCAAAAACCTGTTTAAAAACCCCCTGTTTGTTAGATGTATGAAACCTTTTTTTTTTGCCAAAACTCGGGGCCCTTTTGCCCCCAAAAAAATGGAACTTTTAAAAGCCCCCAAAAAATTTCACCAAATATATATGCCCAAAAAAATTTTGCAAAGGCCCAAAAACCACCAAAGCCCGAGTATGAACCCCCATTGAAAAGTTTTACAAATGCTGTTGAAATTTTATACTTTCTATTTCAATTTAGAAAATTCGGGTGTTGGAAAAAAAGTTTCTTTAATTTTCTTTAATAGGGCGACATGTTGAATGTTGGCACTGCAGGCCAGTTCCCAAATCGCTTTTTTTGGGAGTGTAAAAATGTGTCAGAATGTTTGAAACCCTTTTTTCTGCAGGTTTATCATGCAGGCGCATTCCCAGTGCCCAAAAACAACAATTTGGCTGAGGGCGAATTTCTTTTTTCCGGGTTCCCGGGGTGTTCTAACTGTTGTCGCGGTAAACCCCCCGTCCTCGGCCCCCCGGGCCGCAGGGCCCCCCGTGGCCGGCCCCCCCGGGCGCCCCCCAGGGTTTAGGTGCCGCCGCTGGGGCCCCGGGGGCGAGCCGGGGGTCCGCGGGCCCGCCGGAGACCCCCCTGAAACCCCGCTCCCCCCTTTCTGTCCGCGCCCTCTGCCCCCCCCCCGAGGCGCGCGTGCCTGTGTCCTAAGGGGCCGGCCCTCGTTCCGAGGATTTTTAAAAACCCCCCGCCCCGATAATTGGCTAATTGGGCCCGGCGCTTTCCCCCACTTAAGGCACGTCCCCCCAATACCCCCTTTCTGGATCTATGTTTTCCCCCGTGCCTTAGCCCAAAGGTTTTTTCCCAAAATGTATTTTGCCCCAAAACCTGTACCAGACCTTCGCTTTGTTTTTTCGACCCCCGAACCTCTTCCCCCCCCTGGGGCCCCGACCCCTTTTGCCTGTCTACGACCAGAAACCCCCGGCAGCCCCTGACCTTCTGGGCCCGCCCACGGACTACGAAAAAATTTTTGGACTTCATCTGTACCACCTGCAACCCCCGGGCCCCCCATGCAAGCAAGTCCCCGTCAGGGGGGACGACCCCGGTAGCCTCACCCGCAGCCCAAATCCTTTCCCCCTTTTTCGGCGGGCTTTTGGTGAAAACCGGGGGTACTTAGATTCCGTTTTTTTCCCCGGCGTGGCTTTTGCTATTTTATCACTTGGGTGGTCCAGAGGGTCCCCACCCCCGCCGTTACAGTTGATCCAACCATTCCCCCCCCCAAAGGGGCCCTTGCCCAAATCTAGCGGGGTTTCACGAACATTGTCGGCCCCCAGTCGCAGCAAAATCGCCCAAAAGCACAGCAATTGGGTCACTGTCCCATGATGCCGGGCCAAATTTCCCGGCCGCCCAAACCATCAAACAATGCCTCTTCAACCCGTTTGGTTTTCCCTCTCCTTTTTGGCCCTTCCCCCTTTGGGAACTGTGGGTCCGAAGCTTCATCTTCCTCTACCCCCCCCGTTTTACGGGAATCGAAGCTCTCAGGGCTTTATTACGCATGCTCCATGCACATGGGCTGTGGCCCGGGCGTTCCCCCCTGAAAGGGCGAAAGGTTTGGGGTTGTGGGGAGCCTTTTTATCCCGGAAAAGGCCTGGGCCCGGGCCCGGGACCCCTTTTTGGGGCCGGGAAAGACCCTGTGAAAGCGCCCACAAGGGTTTTTCCCCCACCCAATTCCAGCGTTTTCGAAGGGGGCCTGCGCGGCTCTTCCGCGGAGACAAACGCTACTGAAACCCCCGCCAAGGGGACACCCCCGTTGGGGAATATTTCGGTCCAGTTTTCCCCACCCAGCCCCCCGAGCCCGTCTTTGGGAAGACGCCGCTTCTGCGCCACGTTTCAGAAAGGGGCTGCAAGCCCGATTAAAAGAAAAGCACCTTTTCGGCCAAAAAGACCTTCCTTTTCTTTGTGCGAAAATTATCCACTGGCTACCCGATTGACCCTGCGGTTTTAGGAGAGACAGCGGAAACTCAGCCCAAAAAAGCGTGGTCGGCACAGCCCCCGCCGGCTACCCCCCCGCTTGGGCCCCCCGTGTTTCCCCAAAGGGGGTCCGCTGCCCCCCCCCACAGTTTGCTACAGAGGAACCCATGCAGGTGGGGCCGGGCCCAATTGTCGGGGGAGGAAACGGGCCCCCCCCGCCGGATGGAGGGAAATTTTTTCTCTACTTTTCGCCCCGTCCGGGCCAAATTTCCCAGGACTTGTTCCCCCGCGTCCTCAGGGTCGGGAAAAGCTCGCAAAAACCCAGGTGGATAGGAGAAAGGGTCCCTAGGGCTTTACCTCTTCCCCCCCACGACTGTTTTTGCCGGACCAAAAATTTCGACGGGTTTGGTTTTATCGTTCCGGGCCTCTGCCTTCCCGGACTCCGGGTTCCCCCCGGGAACTTTTTCACGCCTCCCTGGGTCAAACCCATCCTTGCCAGTAAACCCCCCCCTGGAGAAGCCCCTTGGGGTTTTTTTTCCGTAGTGGGGGGGGCTTCTCAGTGGGCTCCATTTGTTCATCACCCGGCCCGGGGACCCTCCGTGTAGGGGGCCCCAAGGAAAAAGAATTTTCCTTTCATGTCCTGCCTCGGCCGGGCTTTGGCGATCCCCCGTTTTGGGGGTGCCCTGGCTGTAACGTCACGCCCCCGCACTTTAAATTTGGGGACAGGGAAGTTTTCCTTTCCCTTGGGGAAAAGGGAGTGCCGGGGGTCTCTGTTTTTGGGGGAAACCCCGCCCGGTGTCCATTTGCCCTCCCCAGTCGTCCAAACAAAATCCCCGCAAGGTCTGCCAGCAGAAGGGACCGGGTTTTTAATGTCTTTTCGGAAAACGGGAGAGGGGTACCACCCCCCCCATCGGGCCCCCAAAAACTGGCCCCCATCGACCTCCTTCCCGGGAAACCCGTCCACCCCGGGTAGGGTCAAACCCCCGTCTGTGCCCGAGACCCAGGGCCCTGTCCCCCTTATCCGGGGGAAAATTTTTCAAAAAGGGGTTTTAAAACGCAAGGGCTTCCCCGCCCGCCGGGGTGGTTTTTTTCTTTGTCCCGAAAAAAAACGGGGGTCTTCGCCCCCGTATTGGGCTACAGAGGGCTAAAAAAAGACCGGTGGAAGAACCGCTTTCCCTTACCCCTGATCTCAATTTTTTGATGCCTCCGTGGAGCCAAAAGGGCTTTAACTAAATTAGACCTTCCCAGGGCCTATAACCCCATTCAGAATTTCGCTAAAGGGGATGAGTTTGGGGGAAAAAAGGCTTCAAACACGGGCGGGATTTTGAGTATCTCGGATTTCCGTTCGGGGCTATGCAATGCCCCACCCCTATTTTTGGAGTTTTGTCAAAAGACGTGTTTTTGGGGTTGCTGTAACCTGTGTCTTTGTAATTAAATTGGACGACTCCCGAACTTTTCCCCTGACCTTTCCCGTTTCCCCTGGGTACAATAAGCCCCGGGTTTTGCGACCCCCTGCGGGCAATCGACTGTATGGGCCCCCCTGGAGAAGTTTTTCGGTTTTCCCCCAGGCCCGGGCCTTTTCCCCTTTTCCCTTGGGTACATTTGTTTCCAATCCCAAAGGGCCCGAAAATTGGGCCCCGCTAAACCTCCGCGATCCAGCTGGCCAGGAAACCCGTCGGTCTCCCGGGGGATTTTAACGTTTTTTAGGATTCGCCAACTACTACCGGCAGTTAAATTCCCCCCTTCTCTACGGTGGTGGCCCCCCATTTTGTTTCCCCTCAAACCCTTTAAAAATGGGTAACCCCCGATGCTGGTTCCATCGGGGCCCAAAAGCATTTCCGTCTGAAAGGGCCCCTATTCTCCCCAAAACACCTATTTTTGGGCCGGTCCCCGAAACCAGAAAATCCTTCAGCCTAAGGTGGATTTCCTCTTCCGTGGGGGGCCGGGGTGTCCCCGACCCAGGGAAAGGGGCCCAAGGCAAAAACCGTCAATGGGTTTTTTTTTTCAAAAAAACCCCCTTCCCCCTCGGCCTAAGAAAATTTCGCCATTGAGACCCCGGGGAAATGTTGGCCATAAAATTTTGGGCCCTGGAAAAAGTGGCGACAACTGTTTGGGGGGAGCTTTGGAAACCCCCTTTGAAAACTTTTCCCCGACCATAAAAAAACCCAAAACCTCCAGACAGCTCAAACGTTTAAACCCCCCGGGGCCCGGGGGGTGGGGCCTGTTCTTCTCGCGGGTTTGATTTCAAGATTTTCCCTTCCGACCTGGCCCGAGAAGGGAAAATCAAAAGGGGGACGCCCTCTCCCCTGCGTTTTTTCATAACCGGGGGAGGGGCCGGTGTCAAGCACAAACATTTGTCCCCGAACCCGGGTGATTTTTATGGGCTTCCTGGGGGGTTTCCCGGGAACCCTTTTCCCCCGGGCAGAACCCACGTGCGTCCCCCGCTTTAGGGGGAGGATTCTGGGTTGGGGGCTTAAACTCTCTTTTGGCCGGCCACCCTGGGGTACGGGAAAAAATTTCGTCCCCCAAATTTGCGTCATACTGGTGACCAAAACCCGTTCCAAAAACGCAAGGAACCCCGTTCTTTCCCCCGCACCACATGTGCCCAAAAAAAAGGGCCCCCGCCCATAGGCCCCCGGGGTCTTTTTTGTTCCCCTCTGCCCCTTTTCCCGGTTCCATGGACATACATAGGGATGGACTTTAATTTAGGAAACCCTTTCCCCTTTTTCGGGAAAACCCCGGTCACCTGGGTGGTCACTGCCCGATTTTTTTTAAAATGAAAACCCCCTTTGTGGGGGCCCCTTTTGGGTTTTCCCTTTTTCCCCAATAGGAGGATACTTCTTCCCTTTAAAATCTTTCGTCTTTAAAGGTCTAAACCCTTCCCCCATGGGCTCCCACCCGGGGGTCCAATTTGTCCCCTAAATTTTTTGGGGGCCCTGTGTTCCCCCCGGTTTTCCAAAATAAGTAGGGTTTCTCTTTGCATATTTATCCCCAGAAAAAATTGGGGAAAGGGGAGGGAGAGGGGAAACCAAAATTTTTGGGGGGGTTTTTCCCAAAGGGAATTCGGTCCCCGGAAAGACAGGACAACGGGGCCGAATTGCTGTCTTGGGGCCCAGTTTTTTATATAATTTATGGGACTCCCCACTCAAAATGGCCCCTTCTCCCCTTTCCCGGGGGGTTATGGCCGTCAAACCCCCGCCCCCCACCCTCCCCCTGGCTTCCCCTCCGGGTTCCCGCCGTGGACAACAGGGTTTAGGATTTAAGGATATTTGGCGAGAGGGCCCGGGCAAGCCTTACTCCGGCTTCACCCGTATGGAAAAACCCGGCTGGGCAAGAGGAGAAGACCTTCCCCAAAATTCCTCCCCGGGGATAAAGTTTGGTCTCTTCTAAAAAACAAACGCCTCAAAAAAACCCCCGCCCATAAAATTTGGGGCCGCGGTTTCTGGGAACC
Organism: Phyllomedusa bahiana; assembly: GCA_025379985.1. Classification (NCBI taxonomy): domain Eukaryota; kingdom Metazoa; phylum Chordata; class Amphibia; order Anura; family Hylidae; genus Phyllomedusa; species Phyllomedusa bahiana. The sequence continues at coordinate 10,837 of JAODAL010000884.1, forward strand.
CCTTTGAATTCTCGAAACTGAACCCGGGTCCTAAAACTCTGCCCGCCTCCTTTTCTCCGGGGCCCCAAACCGGGTTTTAAAAGTCCCCTCCTAAAGCCTCTTGGGCCCCGAACCGGTTCTCCCAAAAGGGGCTGTGCTCCGTCTCCTGTGCTAGAAACCCCCTTTTTGTATTTTGAAGTGGGAAGGGGCATTTAGGCCCTGGGAAATCGTCAGGGGGAAGGGGATTTTTTTCCCTTTTAGATTTTGGGGGGGGCTTTTGGCCCCCCAAGAAGGGTTTCCCGGGGAAAACCCGGGGTCCTATCCTTTAAACCCAACCTTATCCGTTTAAATTTCCCCTTCAGCCTAAAAAAGGGGGGGACCTAAGGGGGGGGGGGGGGAAATGTCGCGGGGACCTCCGCTTTCCTCGGCCCCCGGGGCACCCGTGGCCGCCCCCCCCCCCGGGCCCCCCACCAGGGTTTGGGGGGCCGCCCCTGGGCCCCGGCATGAGAAAGGGGGGCCCCCCCCCCCTGCCCGGGGGAATTTACCCGACCCCCGCTCCTGTTTTGTCCCCCGCCCTTTTGCGGGCCGAGGCGGGCATGCCCCCCCGTTCCCAAGGCCGCAAACCCCTCGTTTTTCGAGGATTTAAAGGGCCACGCCCCGATAATTGGGTAAATTGGCCCGGCGTTTCCCCTACTTAAGGTCACTTCCCCCAATCCCCCCCTTGCTGGATCTTTTTTTGCCTCGTGCCTTAAACTAAAGCTTTTTCAAAATGTATTCTCGCCCCTTTTCCCGGGACCCAAAACCCCTCGCTACGTTTCTCGACTCCGAACCTCTGCCGCTTCCCCGACCTTCCTGCCTGTTACGACCCCGAACCCTTGCCCCCTGCCCTGACCTTTGCCTTTCCCAGACTACACTTCTCGGAAAAGAAATCTGTACCACGCTGCACCTGGCCGGCCCCTCGCAAGCAAGTCACGTCAGGGGGTACGACCTGGTAGCCTCACGCCGCAGCAAGTCCATCCCCCCTTTGCGGCCGGGGTTGGGGAAAACCGGGGCTTTCTTAGATTTTTTCCCTTCCCCGGGTGGCTTAGCTATCATCCCCTTTGGGGGTGGTCCCGAGGGGCCAAACCCAGCAGCCGTTCAAACTGTTATGCGCCTAGAAAACGGGGTCAAAAAAATCATAAATTTTTGTCTTTTTTCTTAAAATGTGGTGCGCATGCTTCCCGAACGCCCCCCAATTTTTGCCGTATTAAAAAGTGTCTTTTGGGACCCTTACAAAGGGCTTAAACACGTAAAGTTTGGAGTTCGCCTGTTTTATTCATTCATTTTTTGGGTCAACGTACCAAAAAAAATGGCGCCCGCCCCCGTTCATACATGTCGCCTATAGTGTTTTTAGACTTTGCAAAAGCGTTTGATGCTGTCCCTTACAAGCGCCTATTGGGTAAATTAAAGTCTATAAACCCCCTCAAAGACAAGGGGACATTCCATCTGTCTAGAGAAAAAAGATTTATGGCGACATGTATGAATGGGGTTGTGCCAGAATTCTGGCCTAAAAAAAGCTGTAAAAAACCCAAGTTCTAAAACAGGTGTACCCAAATTTTGGCATGTAATGCCTCAAAAATCCCCAAAACACATTTTAAAGGCGCCCCGAAAGTTTGGGGGGCTTTCCCTGGAGGTTTTTCCGAAAGAAGTAGACACTTTTTATGATTCTTTTAAATGCCAAAATTTTGGGGCGCAGAACTTTTTAAAACAGCCAAAAACCAATTTTAAAAGGTGGTGTGCCTAAAGCCAGAAAAGGGTTTTGGAACAACAATAGCCCTGTAAGAAATGAACTGCAGAAGAACGGGTTTCATACATTTTTGGGGAAAGTCTATACTACCTTATTGGTTTTAGAACTTGAAAAGCCCTTTCCCTTTGGAAAACCCTGGGGAATCTGTGGGAACAGCCGGCCCAGGTGCGGGCCACGGGCAGAAAAAGGGAAAAGGGTTTTTTAAGAAAGGCTTAGTTTAACTCCTAAAACTAAAAAAAAAATTAATATTTAAAAGGGGGATTTTAAGCTTCCTTATTTTGGGCTGTTTTCACACGGGCTCTCAGTTTTTTTTTCCCAAACCTCGGGAAATGCGGGGGCGTTTCTTTCCCCCCCACGGGGTGAAAAACATCCCCCTTAAATGCATGCGGTTTCCCGAACCCCCCCCCCCTCTCTGAGCCCCAAAAGCCATTTTGTGTCCCTCCCGCAGCCCTTATTTTGAAAGATTTTTATACATACCACAGGCTGCATTCAATCAAAGATGAGCAACTGAACTCTTTTTCCTCCACACGGGAAGGGCTCAAAGAAGGGCCCAGATCTCGCTTCTATGCAGGAGAGTTGGGAAACCGGGACAAAACTGTTTATTTTTTCCCCTTTGAAGAATCTGTTGTAGTCGGGTTTCCCTGCGGGGTGTGGAGAGAGAAAATGGGACGGGCCCCCAACCCCTGAGGGAGGGGAGGGATCGAACCCCAAATTGTGCTATTTTCCCGATTGTGGGAAGCCCTTCAGTTTAATTCTTTTTCTTCTGCCTGTATAAAGTGAAAAATTTACAGCCCCCTTTCTCTGAGTGAGAGACACAGCTCCGTAAAAATTTGACCGGGCGCTGAAAAGAATGTAAATGACTCTCAGCAGGAAAAAGCAAGGGGGAGGGGTCCGGGGATTCGACCGGCCCGGATATCCCCGTGTAAACAAAAAAACAAGATAAAGGGGAAACTTGAATACAAAAACACTTTGGGTAAAGGGAACCAATTTTCAAAGTTTCCAAAAGTTTTGTTTTTTGGGTTAAAAAAGAAAGAGAAAGCCAACCCGGTTTAGCCCGTTGTCCCAAGGGTTGATCCAAAAGGAAGGCAAAAAAACCCCCAAGAGGTAGAACCCCCAAACCCCCGTTTTTGGGGAAAAAAATTCCTTTTCCCCCCTCCAAAACTTTGGGAATCGGGAAAAAAACCCTGGATCAATGACCCCCCCCCCAAATCCCAGACACTAAAACCTGTTATAATTTTTAGCCCCCAAAACGCATCCAAACCCTTTTTTTAACTCTTTTCCCGTGAATTCCCCGCCCTGACAAATTTTCCCCTGGCAGAGAATTCCACAGTCCTCACTGCTCTTACAGTAAAGAATCCCTTTCTATGTTTATGTAGAAACTTTCGTTCCTAAAGACGTAGAGGATGCCATTTGTTCCTAGATACAGCCCTGGGTATAAATAAATTTTAACTTATATTGACCTTTGATAGTATTTAAAACCATATTTATTATGTCCCCCCCGAAGCCATCTTTTCTCTAAACAAAATAACCCCAATCTTGCTAATCTTCTTGGTAATGTAGTCCACCCACCTTTTATTTTTTTTGTTGCCCGCCTTTGTACCTGTTCAAGCTCTACAATTCTTTCCTGTGCACTGGTGCCCAAAACTATACACAAAAATTCCATGTTTTGGTCTAACCAGTAAATTTGAAATAATGGAGAATAATGTTCTCATCATGTCCCTCTATGTCCCTTTTAATGCACCCCATGATCCTATTTGCCTTGGCAGCTGCTGTCTGACACTGGCTGCCCCAATAAGTATAACTTCCCACCAGGATTCCCAAGTCCCCCTTCCATGTCACTTTTACCCACCTTTATCCAATTTAACATTAGTCATGTAATGTATTTTTCCTCCCCCATGTGCATAACCTTGCAATTTAATCTGTGTTAAACCTCTTTCTCCACTTATCTGCCCGGCTTCAATTATCCAATCCTTTTTAATAAAAATTATCCTTATTTTTTTCATTCAGGTTAGTATCGTCTGAAAGATCGAATTTATTTTTTTTAATTTTTTTTGTGTGATTATTTTAAAAATTGTTAAGGGTGGGCTAATATTGAATTGTGGTTAATTTGTAAGATTATGTAGTATGTAGTTTTTATTTTTTTTAGTGGTAGTTGTTACCTACTTACACACTTTTTCCCCCAGTCAAAGCATTCTCATTTATTTACCAACTTTTTTTGCACTTTCAAATGCTTTAGAAAAATCTAGATTAATGCATCCAGTGCCTCACCCCGATCCATTCCTGACTTCCTATAAGTGATGACGATCCTTCATAAACCATGCTGGAACGGCGTTATACATTTATTTTCATGAGATACTCCAGATCTAGCATCTCTGAGAAAACCTTCAAACATTTTACCTACAACAAGGTCAAACTTACCGGCCTATAGTTTCCTGGATCACTTTTGACCCCTTTTTTTAATATTGGCACCACATTGCTATGCGCCAACCTTTGGGACATACCCCGTTATTAGACAGTCCCATAAATATTAAGAATAGGGGCCTATCTATGACATCACTTAACTCCCTTAGGACACGTGGGTGTATGCCATCTGGACCTGGGGATTTGTCTATTTTAATCTTCCTTAGGCGGAGCTGCACTTTTTCCTGGGTTAGACAAGAAAAATTTAAGTTGGAATTTACCTCCCTTTGCTCATCATCAGGAAGCTCACCCTCCTCGGTAAATACAGTAAAGAAAAAAGTGTTTAATAGGTTTGCTTTTTTCTCATCGCCCTCTACTGTCTCCCCCAGTATTTTTCAAAGGGCCAACATTTTCTGTTTTAATCTTTACTATTTATATAGTTAAAAAATATTTTGGGTTAGTTTTTACTTTCTATAGCGATATGTCTTTCCGTTCTCCAACTTTCTTTCCCTTTTTCTTTATTTTACCACTTTATTTTTTTCCCTTTTAGCGTCTTAGTGACGCTTCACGACCCTCCTGTTTTAGTAGCTGAAACGCTTTCTTTTTGTTTTTTATTGCCTCTTTTACATCCCTGTTGATCCACATTGGGTTTTTCCTGTTTCTAATTGTTTTATTACCATAAGGTATGTACCTCTCACAGTGGTAGCCTAGGATGTTTTTTAAAAATATCCCATTTATTATTTGTTCTGCCATATTTAAACACATTGTCCCAGTCAATTCGGTTTGGGCCTCTCTAAGCAAATAAAATTAGCCTTCCTAAAAAATTCTGTGTTTTTGTGGCTCCTTGACAAAAAACTTATTGAAGGATAAACGGGAAAATTTTTTATTTATGGTCACTATTTCCTAGGTGCCCTCAACCTGAACCTTTGTTACTCTGTCAGGTCTATTAGTCAATATTAAGTCTAGAAGGGCCTTTCCACTAGTCGGTTCTTGCACCATTTGGCAAAGGTAATTATCATTAGTTGTTGACAAAAACCTGTTTCCTTAATGAGAGCTACAGGTTTCAGATTCCCAATTGATGTCTGGATAGTTAAAGTCGTCCATAATAATAACCTCATTTTTGATTAGCTGCCTCATCTATTTGCCTGAGGAGTACATCTTCCATGGGTTCTGTTATATTTTGGGGGCCATAGCAGACCCCTATTAGTATTATATTGTTTATTGATACCCCATGTATATTTACCCATAAGATTCCCCCCTGTTCCTTACCTGTACCTATATCTTCCCGCAGTGTTTGCTTTAGCCAGGATTTTACATAGAGACATACACCTCCCCCCTTCCGGTCTTTACGATCCCTTCAATAGACTGTAACCCTGTAAGTTAACCCCCCCAGTTTGAAGCTCTCGTCCAGCCATCTCAGTTATCCTCACTATGTCATATTTTTCTTCAGCTATTAGTAATTCTAGTTCATTTATTTTGTTGGTCAGACTCCTGGCATTGGTCAGCATGCAATTTAGAGATTTTTCAGCTTTTATTCCTTTCTCCCTGATCTTTTTAACTATTGCTGCACCCCCTCAGTCCACACTACCCTCTGATTTATTACTAATTCCCAGCTCTCTATCTTCACTATCTTGCACGCTATATGTGTAGTTACCCTCCCCCCTAGTCCCTAGTTTAAATATTCCTCCAACTTCCTGGCCATTTTGTCCCCCAATACAGCTGCACCCTCCCCAGTTAGGTGCAGCCCGTTCCTAGCATAGAGTCTGTAGCCAAGACAGAAGTCAGCCCAGTTCTCCAAAAAACCAAATCCCTCTTTCCTACACCAATTTTTGAGCCACTTATTCACCTCTCTAATCTCCCTCTGCCTCGCTGGTGTGGCCCGTGGAACAGGTAATATTTCAGAAAATATTACCCTGGAGGTCCTTGCTTTGAGCTTTTGGCCTAAGCCCCTGAAATCATTTTTAAGGACACTCCACCTACCTGTAACTTTGTCATTGGTGCCAACAAGTTGCTTGTTTTCACTGTTCCCTTATTCTGAAGACCATTTAATGAAATGATAAAACCCCTTTAAGTAGCTGTATAAAAGATCAGGATCCAGACTGATGGCAATTTTGGGATCAGGAATTAAGTTTTCCTTTAAGGCAGATTGGTTCTTGCCTTAGGGGAAACAAAGCTTAAAAATTCCCTCTACTCCTGCCTTCATTTACATCTATACCTACCCTTGGACATATGTCTTTTTTCAACCGAGCTATGTAACTATATGTGTAAGTGAATTGTGCTATGGCTGACTAGTGCCATTTGTATCAGCTGCAGCACTTTTTGATATTATTATTAAAATCCTATGACAATTTTGATTTTTTTTTTATCTTTAAAAATGGTACATTGTAGGAGTAACGGGGACACAACATAATTTTTCCTTTCCAAGTTGAGGCAATTCAAAGGATGTAGTTAATTTTGCCTAACATAAGTAAAATTAGCTAAAATGCTAAATATATTTAGGAAGTAATTTTTATGATGCCTAACAAGCTAAACTGAAACAATTCCACTAATGTATTTTAAAGTGGGAATACCATTTAGATTTAACAATGATTGATTTACCAAACTACTTTCTGGGCCTTGCAATCACTTGAAAAACCATTATTGCCTAAGAACTGGAGTATGAGCAATTTATAAAGTAGTTACTATCTGGTGAAAGCTTTGAATATTGCTTAGTAGTTATTTACATCATGAGGTCTCCTGCACATCGCACATTTAGCAATGGGGGACACATGTATGAAAACTTTCTAGGTCTAAAACTTTCTTTGTTTAATCAGAGTTCCCCTTTCTTTCTTTCAGAGCAGTATTGTCACGGATGCATCCGTGGCCCTATGCCCTCACGTCGGGTCGGGGGTCTGCTCGCCCGCCTGCCAGCTCTCAAGTCCACTTACCCGGCCACGCTCCTGCTCCGTCCGTCTCTGTCAAGCGGCGCGCGTGGCCCCGCTCCCGCCGGCAGTGTGAAGTTTAAAGGGACAGTGCACCGGTAATTGGTCATTACCGGACACTGCTCCTATTTAAAGCCGGCCTCTTCCTGGCAGCCTTGCCGGATCTTTAGTGCATCCGTGGCCCTATGCCCTCACGTCGGGTCGGGGGTCCGCTCGCCCGCCTGCCAGCTCTCAAGTCCACTTACCCGGCCACGCTCCTGCTCCGTCCGTCTCTGTCAAGCGGCGCGCGTGGCCCCGCTCTCGCCGGCAGTGTGAAGTTTAAAGGGACAGTGCACCGGTAATTGGTCATTACCGGACACAGCTCCTATTTAAAGCCAGCCTCTTCCTGGCAGGCTTGCCGGATCTTTAGTGTATCCGTGGCCCTATGCCCTCACGTCGGGTCGGGGGTCCGCTCGCCCGCCTGCCAGCTCTCAAGTCCACTTACCCGGCCACGCTCCTGCTCCGTCCGTCTCTGTCAAGCGGCGCGCGTGGCCCCGCTCTCGCCGGCAGTGTGAAGTTTAAAGGGACAGTGCACCGGTAATTGGTCATTACCGGACACTGCTCCTATTTAAAGCCGGCCTCTTCCTGGCAGCCTTGCCGGATCTTTAGTGCCCTTGGCCAAATGAGAAAGCATTCCAGAAACCCTTGTTCTGATTTTCTGTGTACCGTACCTTCTGCCTGTCCTCGACCACGAATCTTGTCGCCTGCCCTGACCCTTTGACTGTCCACGACTACGAACCAGAGCCGCCTGTGCTGACCTTCTGCCTGTCCCCGACTACGAGCCTGCCTGATGAATTTGTACCTCGCCTACCCCTGGCCGCCACCGCAAGCAAGTCCCGCCAGTGGAAGTGACCTGGTAGATTCCCGCCACAGCAAGTCCATCCCGCTTTGCGGTGGGTTCTGGTGAATACCGGGACCTACTTAGATTCCGTTCCCTGGTGTAGGCTTTCGCCATCACTTGCGAAAGCCTAGGGGATCCACTACCAGACCGTTACAACTATATGAAATTAAAGTGGGTCTCTGATTGGTTGCTATGAACAACAAATAAAGTGTTAGACCTAGACAGTTTTCATACACGAGGCCCAATGCTTCTAGATGAGAATATATCCCCAGTCTGTGTGCAAATTTTTTTTCTATGGAAACTGTGAGAAAAAACCTTGTTGTGTATCCATGTAAATGTATCCATGTATCCTTTAGCTACAATATGGCTGTGGCAAGTTGTAGGCACTGTGTAATACAGGTACAAATACGATTGTTTGCACAGTCTCTTTTTATTATAAGGTTTACATAGCAGAACATGAGAAAAAAGACTTTAAAAAGTCATAAAATTAGGTAAATACAACCTCTAATAAACAACTACACACGGCAGATTTCACTGTGTCATTATTTAACAACGATAAAGTCAGACGGAAAGGCTATAGCTTTTAGAACTACCTTTAGTAGCATTAATTTGAAGTAATCATTTGGGGCCACATGTATGAAAACTGTCTAGGTCTAAAATTTACTACGTGGCTCATTGCAACCAATCAGAGCACCCCTTTAATTTCCTAGACCACTATATGAAATCAAAGGGGCAATCTGATTGGTTTCTATGGGCAACGAAGTGAATTTTAGACCAAGACAGTTTTCATACATGTGGCCCTTAATATATGACTTTTTCAGTCTAGACATTATTCTGGAGGAATTTTGGTCAACTTTTCTTTCCACCATTGCTTCAGGTCATTAAGGTTTGTGGACAGCTCTCTTAAGGGCCCACCTCAGCATTTCAATTGGGTCAAGACCTAGACTTTGATTGGGCCATTGCAACACCATAAGTCTTTTCTTTTAACCTATTCTGCTGCAGATTGGCTAATGTACAGGATCACTGTACAAGATCATTGTCCTATTGCAAGACCCAGTTTCAGCCAAGCTTTAGCGGTTTGATATATGACACATTAGACTCTAGAATACTTTGGTTTACATGAGGAGTTCATGGTCAACTCAATGACTGCAAGGTGCCTGAGTCTTATGGCTACAAAACAAAACCCAAATCATTAACTCTTCTTCACCTTGATAATAATTATGAAGTATTTGTGCTTATATGCTGTGTTTTGTTGACAAATAAGGGACTCTGCATTATCGCCAAACTTTTTCCCCTTTGTTTAATCTGTCCAAAATACATTGTTCTAAAAGTCTGATGTTTTATTTTGCAACATTAATCCATGCTGCCATGTTCTTTTTAGAAAGAAGAGATTTTCTCCTGACAATCCTTTGAAAGCAGCCAGTCTTTTCCTAATTGTACCGTCTACAACTTGAACATTTAACATGCTGAGGCCAAAGAGTCTTTTCAAGGTTTTTTGCAACTACTCTGAGCAATACATGGTCTCACCTCAGGGTGAATTTGCTGGGATGTCCACTCCTAGAAGACTGTCAACTGTCTTGAATATTTTCCATTTCTGAATAAATACTTCTTACTGCAGAATAATAAACTTAATTTTTTTTTTGTAATTGTTCTTATAACCCTTCCTGGATTAATGGGCAGCAACAACTGCTTTCCTGAGATCATTGCTGATGTCTCTTCTCCTTAGCATTATGGTAACAGACAATTAAATGCTCCAGTTCAGTAAACTACCAAAAGATCTGCTTTTATAGAAGTGGTCGCACCTGCTGACGATCAGATAATCAAGGGCAATTGAATAACAGCTGCTGGTTGCTGCTTAGGATCTGAATTCCTATGGAAAGAGAATGGGTATAATTACTGTTTCACATACTGCTTCTGCATTTTGGCCTTGTTTTTGTTATCTAAGGATGCAGCTATTTTAATTTTTTTTTTCGCTTTTTCATCTCTGCCTTCCAAGAGTTTTATAGACTATGCTAGGAAATCAAAAACAATTCTAATTGGAGTAAAATGTATAAAATAACGTACTTGTGCAAGGTTTGCAGGGGTTTTGTTTTTATGCCGTTTTCATCTTTGGTGTGAATGATGTGTTATCTGTATTCTGTGGGTAGATACAATTCAGGAAACACCAAATATGGAGAGTTTTCGTTATGTTATAGTACCGCAAAAAAAATCCAAACATTTTCTACTTTTTACATTTGCACTTATGAACCTGAGTGAGGGCACATTTTTTTTGTGAGCTGAAGTGTACTTTTTATTGGTACCATTTTGGGATAGATGTGACTTTTTGATCACTTGTATTCCAATTCTTAGTGGATGTGAAATGACCAATAAACGCAATTTTACCGTTTGGAATTTTTTCCTTCTACAATGTTCAGCGTATGGGATAAATAATGTTATATTTTAATAGATTGGACTTGGCAATACCGATTATGTGTAATTTTTTATTATTTGTTTATTTTTATTTGTAAAATGGCAAAAATGGGATGATTCGAACTTTTAATATTTTTTTTAAAACAGTAATATCAAGTCCCCCTTGGGTACATGACCACTAGGGTGTTCAAAGATTTTCAAAGATGGCGGTTCTAGAACTTTCTGTTATGTGTGCTCTAATATCAGGAATGGCGGCAATAGAAGCCTTCACAAGGCTTTCAGCCACCATGTTAAATGATCGGCACTCCGTGATCCCACTAGGGGGGTGCCAATTGCAGTAACAAATGATGCAAGGCACCGTTTCTCATTCATTTAGACTCTGTGGTCGCAATCACCGGCTATGTTCCCTGCTGTTACTAGCAGATGGCAGCTGCAATTAACTACGTAGCGGGATTGCAGAGTAATCACTCTACATACAGTTGAAACCAGAAGTTTATATACACTATATAAAAAGACACATATGCATGTTTTTCTCATTATCTGATATGAAATCAAAATAAACCTTAACTGTTTTAGGTCAATTAGGAACCAAAATTATTTATATTTGCCAAATGCCAGAATAATGAGAGAGAGAATTTTTAAGGTATTTTACATACACTAGGATTACTATGCCTTTAAATGATTTGGGACAGCCCATATGATCATATCATGTTTTTGGAAGCTTTTGATAGGTTTATTGGCAAGTTCTGAGTTACTTAGAGACACACTTGTGGATGTGTTTTAAAGCACACCGAAAAAAAAACTGCTTCTGTGTGTAGCATCAGGGGAAAGTCGAAAGAAGTCTAAAGAGAATTGTGCACTTGCACAAGTACGGGTCATCCTTGGGTGCAATTTCCAGATACCTGAAGGTGCCTCGTTCATCTGTACAAACAATTATACAGAAGTACAAACAAGATGGGAATGTCCAGCCATCATACTGCTCAAGAAGGAGATGGGCTTTGTGTCTCAGAGATGAACATGCTTGGTCTGACATATGCATATCAACCCAAGAACAAAAGCAAAAGACCTTGTGAAGATGCTGGTGGAAGTTGGTAAGATTGTGTCATTATCCACAGTGAAACTAGCACTGTATCAACATGGGCGGAAAGGCCACTCTGCCAGGAGGAAACCATTACTCCAAAAGAAACAAATAAAAGCCGGAATAATGTTTGCAAAAACAAATAGGAACAAAGAACTACATTTTTGGAGACATTTCCTGTGGTCTGATGAAACTAAAATTGAACTGTTTGGCCATAATGACCATTGTTACGTTTGGAGGAAAAAGGGAAAAGCTTAGAAACATAAGAACACCACCCCAACTGTGAAACACGGGGTTGGCAGCATCCTTTTGTGGGGTTGTTTTCCTGCAGGAGGGACTGGTGCACTTCATAAAATAGATGACAACATGAGGAAAGAAGATTATATGGCAATACTGAAGCAATATCTCAAGAAGTTAGAACTTGGGTGGAAATGGGTCTCCCAAATGGACAATGACTGCCGAACTGGATACAAAGTGGCTTAAGGATAATCAAGTCAGTGTTTTAGATTGGCCATCACAAAGCCCTGATCTCAATCCTATTGAAAATTTATGGGCAAAGCTGAAAAGGCAGGTGAGAGCAGGGCGACCTACAAACATCTCTCAGTTACACCAGTTCTGTGAAGAGGAATGGGCCAAAATTCCTACCAACTATCGTGAGAAACTTGTGGAAGGATATACAAAATGTTTAACTCAAGTCAAAGAGTTTAAGAGCAATGCTACCAAATACTAATGAAACGTAAACTTTTGACTTTGCAGAAAGAAATAAAAATGACATAAAAATTCTCTCTCTCATTATTGTGGCATTTGACAAATATAAATAATTTTGGTTCCTAATTGACCTAAAACAGGAAAGGTTTATTCTGATTTCATGTCAGATAGTGAGAAAAACATGCACATGTGTCTTTTTATATAGTGTATGTAAACTTCTGGTGTCAACTGTATGTGGTGGTCCACTGATATCGCAGGAATTACCTGTTGTATGTAGATACAGTAAAACCACAATGAATGCTGCTTGGACATATGGTCCTAGGGAAGGTTGGTCTCTTATGTAATGGACAAGTTTTTAGCAGCTGTTCCATGGCATTTTTGTGTTTTAATGTACAGCTGTTGCACATATTATTGAACTTGTTAACATCTACTCTTGATCCCTGTTAAAATATCCGGATAGCTGCAGGCAAGCATCAGCAGGTGTAGTAATGTCTATTCCCAGTGTATGGTTCTAATTAAAAGTTATAACTGGTTAGGAAGTCAGTTTGCACCTGTCTTGTTACCAGGATCCTATAAAAACTCATTGTGATACAGTCAGTCTACAAAACCAATTTGTGTTTACGTTGCTCTTCATGGTTCTGATTTCTTCATGAGTCAAAAGGCTTCATGAACTTAAAGGCAAAGGAGCATAGGTTTATATATGTACATCAAATGTTATAATTAATGACTGAGGAAAATGGCCCAGTTTCTCCAAGTCTTTGCAGCATAGCAAACATTGGATTACAAATTGTTATATGTGGGTTGATTTATAGGGAGAAGATGTACAAATGTTAATAAATTAACCACTTAAAGTCATCACAGGAAGATAGTTTTGTAAGCTGGATAGAGTTGTGTAATAATGATTTAGTGTTAAAATGTACTGTATTCATGTTTTCCTTTTTCTTATTAGATGATCTGGCTTATGATGTGTATTGTCCATCACAGTCTGGATGGCCTCACATAGGAATGGGAGTATCGTGTCTGTCTGATGCAGTCAGGTGCTCCTCACCAGCACCTTCCTGATGGTATACAGCACACCTGACTGTCTGGATGGTGAAGACTCCTCCTCTCATGTCTTAGTTTGTACATTCAGCTTTGCTTACTTGGGAGCAGCTGGAGACTACCCAGGTTCTACCCCCATTTGGCTTTATAATAGCATGTCAAACTACAAAAACATCCCTTTTTAAACATAACCTTTAATATAATCAATAAAATACCAATCCTACAAAATAGAACATACTTAGGTAAACACTTTTGGTCTACTCACCACCTCCCAAAGGCAATATGAATTACGTCACAGAGGCGAGTCCGGTAAACACGTACATAAATGCTGAAAAACAAAGTAGCACTGTAGTGTCCCTAATACTAAATACCCTGAATCTCGCCCTTAGCGGGGCACCCGCTCTGAAGAGAGCGACCCCGCAAAGATAAACCCTAAAAAAAACCTCCTCACTTCTCCCTGGAGCTCCTAAAGGGGAGTGCAAGAGTTAATAGGTAAACTATAGAAAAAGACCTAGACGCGTTTCACAAAGGAAAAAATATTATCCCATTCTTCAGTAGGTCAAAATACAGAAAATTTAGGCTTCATAGTAAATTACACATAGACCAAAAGTGTTTACCTAAGTATGCTCTATTTTGTAGGATTGGAATTTTATTGATTATATTAAAGGTTATATTTTAAAAGAGATTTTTTTGTAGTTATGTTATATATATTGTCCCTTGAGGTTTACGATAACTTCTGTAGTTTTTGGTTTATAATAGCATGACCTAGTTATGTGAGAAAAACTTGACACATCACCTCTACGTGATAACAGAAGAAAACCAGGACTGGGACTTGTGTGTGGACATTGTTGGCACAAAGAGCTAAGGTTAAGGAAAGCATCTCTGCACAACACTAGAAGATTATCTGGAGTAGAGATTTGCATGTAGACTCTGAAAGGAGAATGATGGCTGCTTGGTGCGGGAGCTGAATTTAGGACATCTGCTGGGATATATTTGATTCTGTTTGCATATTATTTAAAAGAGTTGGGCTCGATGTGGCTGCTGTATGAAGAACCCTCATATCATCTCCCATCACAAGCTGCTTTTAAACTGCCCTAATACAATTTGCATTTTGCATTCATAATTGCAGAACTCAGACTTCCCATGGTTCTTGTAACCCAAAGTTAGTTCAACATGCAACCCTATAGTAATCTTAATTTGTTCTTGTAGAGCTATTCGAGGTCCATGTATTTAGCAGCTGTAAACAATGCACTTACATTACAGCTGTCTAAGAGCAGCCTATGGGTACATTTATACATGTCTTTTTTGATGCAGCTTTTGTAGAAATGACAGGAAATCTGTGTGGATAACAGGAGAAAATAAATTTACGTGAAAAATGTATAATAAACTGTATGTGTAGCACTTTCATGTACATTCCCCAACTGCCTAAAAAGAACTATATTTGCTTCCATGTTTCATCAAATTGTTTCTTTAACTGCATACATGGGCATCGGACCCTCATAGGAGAATTTGGAATGAAGCCTATTCCATAAGGACATGAAAGGCTGAAAATTGTTTTGGTCTCCACTTTTACTGCTTTTTCATCTTACTTTGGTCTCAAAGCGATCTGTAGCCATTTTTCATTCTAGCTATCCATCATCCAGACTTATTGCTAACTACACTTCAAGTCTAAGTAGATTAGTTTCTGGGACTCAAAAACTAGTATGTCATCTATTCTGGCAGTTAAAACCTCGAACATTATTGTTGTAAAAGGAAAAATTAAAGGGGTTTTCTCACCATGCAGTGTCACAGAGCCACTGCCAGCTTTAGAATCATAAATGCTGCTTAGGCTCTAGACGGGTCTATAGCAGTGATTGATATATCAGCTCTGCTGTTCCTAGCTATTCCTGTTAAACTTGACAAATCCCTTCCAGTCATGTTAGTTTGCTACACAGGCTGCAAAGCTCTAAAGAGTGTTTACTCAGCTAAATGAGAAGCTTTCAAAGTCGGTAGCATGAGGTAAGGCTCTGCAATAGATGACTCACCATAGACGGACTGAGTAACTGACGGCAGTTTATAAGATAAGAGACAGAGGAGTGAGAGGTGGGGAGAGATGGTCGTAGTCAGATAAACTTGTGTGTTCTAAGAGGAGATAAAATATTCTTTATCACCTGACCAAAGAAAAATCAAAAAAGCAATTTATTGAGAAAAAGTTTTCAATTACCTGTCCCTACATGCTAAAAGCTAATCATTGTAATGATAAAACCCCTTTAATTCTAAAAATAGCCAACTGATCTGCCTGTAGGACAAATCATTATTGCTTATTTAAGGATTGTGTATGCATGTGTTGAGTTGATAAAATGGCAATGGCATACATTGGTTGTAACCTATCACAATTGCTCTTTCATCTCTATCGAAGCCCACATACATCTCCACACACAATGTAACTGTAATATGGTCATCTGCAAGTGTTCCTTCAAAGCTGGTGCTGCAGTCCACCTTTGGATCTGCTTCATAAGGATATCATTCTTCCTTTTTTGGTCTCAATGTGCTCTGCATTAATTTCCCATTCTTACTGTCCATCATCCAGAGTAATTGCTAACTGCATCTCAAATCTAAGTAGATTAGTCTCTGGGCCAAATAGCAACTGCAATGTCTGGAATTCTGGTAGTTATGTACTGGACATCATCTTTACAGAACAAAGGATTTATTGCACAATAAAGAGCCAATTGACCTCCAAACTCTGTAAACTCTTATTGTTCTTTTTAAGGGAAATGTATGATTGTGATGCGTTTTTAAAATAGCTGTCCATACATTGGCTGTATCCTATTGTAATTGCTCTTTCACCTCTACATAAGCTTTCATGGCTCAAGATATGGCCCTCAGCATGAGGTCTAACATATATTGTCTTCTCTAATACGTAGGATCTTTCTAATGTGCACACTAGTAGGCCTATCATTTTTGCTATTTTTTTCAATGTGAAATTTGCATCAGATTTACCAATTCACACAAATCATCTGGTGTCCTGCAGTTTATCAGATGAGAGAGGAACTACAGAGGTCATTGGCTTATGCTTTGAAGCGTTTTTCTCCAATGTCTTCTAGCCAAGTGACTAATACACACTCTAGTCAATCTGTAGCTCTGCATTTAGCAAATAATACACAGTCTAATTCCTGGTTCTTGTTAAAACCCATTCAGACAAAAATACAGAAATCTGTCTCATCTAAACCAGGAAACTCCTGTTCAGAGGAAATCAAAATTGCCAAGAAAGTCCATTGTAATTTCAGAGAGGATAGTCAGGATAAATTGTTTATATAAAACGTATATGGAATATTTTGACAACCCAGAGTGGTAGGTCAGTTTTCTTTGTCCTTAAGCAAATAGTTCATGTACTCCTTCACAGTAATAATACTGTTATAATTTAACTGTCAATGACCTAAGACTCTTTCCCTAGGGGTGGGTCATATTTTGAGCTTTACCCAGTTTTTTTTTTTTACTGGTTTATTTTCCATCAGCTAATTCCAGATGTGCTCCACCTCACTCCCACCCACAGTCAACTTGACAGGTCCAGCAGGGAAATGTAGTGCTACACTGGATGCATGTCAGTTGGCTTTGTGCTCACCATGCTGTTCATTTTTCACAGCACTGATGGGAGAGCAGGAGTTTGGATGACTCATGCATCTTGTTTCACACAGCTCACTGGAATTCCTAAACTCTAAAAATCATACAAATTACACACACACACAGTCAGGGTCATAGCAGCGAATTTGTTTGCATTCATTAAGAGACTGACAATGATTATTATGACTAAAAGGTGAAGTACACACTACAGTTTGCAGCACTTGCCAAGTCTTGCTTGTCTGTAAAGTCTTCTACCAAAGCAAGTTTTGCAGACATATGTGAGTAATGTTCCTGACACATGCAGTAATAATAAATTATACATCATTTTAATTGCTGTTTCATACATTTTTCTTTTTAGGGATCAAGCAACATAACACTAACTACACCATTTTAAAACATCAGAAGAAAGTGATTCCAACTCCTGACTCATTGGCATCAGCAGGTATGGGGTTTTGAGTACCTGACAACTGGATTTCACACTGGGTGTCTCAAGCCTTTTTGGCTTATGCAATACTATTAAATGGGTCTTCTCACCACATTTATTAGCTTTAAACATGTAGGGAAAGGTAAATAAATAAATAATATTACCAAATACATTGCTGTCCTGAGTTTGCTTGGTTTCAGAGATAGAGAAGTTGTTATCTCCTGCTTTTCTACGCAAACTTCCTCTTTCTGCACTCATTGATCCAGCTGCCCTGTCTATGGTGACATCACTTCCTGCTCACCCATTTTTCTGTTAGCAATGTACCTGTAGCATGATCAGCTAGGAATAGCAGAGTTGATATGCTAATCACTGTTGTAGAACCACCCACAGCCTGACCAGGAAGTGTAAGCCTGATGCTTGCTATGACTCTGTGAAACAGCATGGTGAGAAAACTCCTTTAAAAGGGTTGTCTCATCTCATAATTTTATAGGATGCATGAATGAAATAATGCTGCTTTGCTCTGTCACTTCCTGGTCAAGCTGTCTGTAATTAGCATATGAGCTCCGTGTATTCAGACTTCTCTGTTTATTATGTTTATTAGTCTAGAGTAGCTAAATTACCTTCTACCAGGACAGGAGAGCTGCTGAGCTAAAGTAAACAGTAGAAATTACTGTCTTTTGTCTTAAAGATCAGATAACACACAAACTCTCACTACCTGTGTGATGACTTCACTCCCTGCTATCAGATAGAACAAACAGCAGAGCAGAAGAAGTACACAGGTAAAACAGGTGGACAAATAAGGGAAGTAGATATAGGAGATTTGCAAGATTGCCACTCCTAAGTCAAACATTTCACTTATCTTACTTTTTTTAAATTACATTTTATTGAGTTTAATGAATGTAAAAAATACAGTAAAGAGAACATTTTTAGGGAAAACTATTTAATATGTATGAAAACTTTCTTTGTTGCCCATAGCAACCAATCAGAGCTTCCCTTTCATTTCATATAGTGCTCTGAAAAAATGAAAGAGGAGCTCTACGGAATTCATTGCAAATATAGTAAGTTTTTGTGACTTTTTTTCTCCCTTTTGGTAGGTTACTTAGGTTCATTACATTTTTCTTAAATGCAGCATACTCTAGGTATTGTGAAATGTTCTTGGGCTTATTTCTAGGAATTCACAGTGCCTGAAAAAAATACAAGGAAAAGTGTATTAAAAACAGCAAATCATTAACAGCACTGCTACACACACTTGAGCTTAATTGTTTCATTCACTTAGCACAGGATTCATATATTCTATTTAAAAAATCCTTTTCTTTATTTTCTACAGACATATAAAATATAACAAAGTCTTTCCAAGTGCTTAATCACATCGCATATTTGGGCTTCCAATGCACCATAAATTCAGACCATACGGAAGAAAAGTTGATACAGCAAATTGGGTTGTATTCCGTAAAATCCAAAAATGTTTTATTGGTAATACAAAATAAAATTCATTGCAAGTCCAAACAATGGCACATCCCCTAAAAAGATATATCAGCCGAAGGCTAACGCGTTTCGGGCGTAAGAACGCCCTTAATCGTAACATCAAATATATATAAAAACATTGTTTATATACACAAAGTGTACAAGTAATGATTGATCTTACCTGTGTCTCACTTTGCCGGCACGCCGAAGCACTTCCGGAACTCCTCGTAAAAACCCGGAAATACGTAACGGACATGCGCCAAAAGGCGATGCCATGCAACGATGGGTAAGGACAAATCGTCACCAGAATACGTCACGGACATGCGCAATAGGCGCAAAAAACGGCAAAGCCACAAAGATATAGTGCAGAAAAAGAGAGGTTAAATCGACTGTGATTAGGCAGAATTGAAACTGCAAAGTCCCACAAACTGCACAACAGCATGCCAGGAAGACGGGACACAGGGTACAAACATGATAAGGCTGTAATAATCAATGACATTAACGTTAATAATGGAACATGATTTCCCTCTTGTGGTTTAGACCCCTAGGCTGGGTGGTGTTAAGTGTCAGGATCCAATAGGCTTCTTTGTCGTGTAGCAACCTTTCCATATTACCACCTCTGGTGGATTTATAAATTTTGTCTATGCCCACGACCTTGAGCCCCGCAAAGTTGCTCTCATGGATATCCCTAAAATGCAGGGAAAGACTCGATCTATTTCTAATTGCTGTATTGGTTATGTCGTTGACATGTTCCAGAAATCTCACTTTAAGTTTGCGGGTGGTGCTTCCTACATAGTAAAGGTTGCATGTGGTGCACATAGCTAAATAAATGACGAAGTTAGAGTTACAATTGATAAATTGTTTGATACTATAATTTTTTTGTATTGTCACTATTGCTAAATTCCTTTGTTTTAAGAGCAAAATTGCATGTTCTACAATGTCTGGACCCACACTTGAAAAAACCCTTATTGTTATCATCCAACCAAGATTGTCTGGAATGATCTCGAGATATGCAAGACGGGGACAATAAGCTCCCTAGTGTCCTGGGTCTCCTAGTGACTACCCTACATCCTTTTTCAAGAACAGATTGCAAAATAGGATCTTGGTTTAATAACATTAAATTTTTTTGAAAAATTCGTTTAATTTCAGGGACTTGATGTGTGGAATCAATAACTAAAGTTAGTTTAGTGACTTCTTGATTTTTAAGTTTAGGATTATGTAAAAGATTGGCTCGTTCTCGTTGTTTCATTTTTCTAGTTGCTCTATTTAGGGTCCATCTCGGATACCCCCTATTTTTGAGTCTAATGCAAACCCTTTGCTCTTCTGCTTTGTAGTCCAATTCCGAGCTACAATTGCGCTTGGCTCTATGCAACTCTCCTATGGGTACAGATAAGCGAGTATTTCTATCATGAAAACTTTTGTAATGCAGTGTGGTATTGCCTGATGTGGGTTTTCTGTATGTTTTGCTAATGATTTTGCACCCTGGTTTACCACTCAAGGTAAGATCCAGAAAATTGATTTCACATTTTTCCATAACTCCTATAAATTTAAGATTTAAAGGCTGGTTAGTGAGATAGTCCACAAAGTCCGGTCCGGCAGGCACATCACCCCCCCATATAAATAGGAGGTCATCGATGTACCTGCCGTACCAGAAAATATCCCCAAAGAAAGGGTTATCCTCAGTGTAAATATAAATACTCTCCCACCATGCAACCGTCAGGTTAGCCAGTGAGGGCGAAAATTTCGCCCCCATTGACACCCCTTTTAGCTGCAAAAAAAGTCGGTATTATGCTTAAAGAAGTTGTGAGTCATAAGAAACTCTACTACACTGATGAAAAAATACCTAAACTCTTGAGAGTATGTAGTATGATTTTGTAAGTGAAAATCCAGTGCCCTAGTGGCAACAGCATGTGGGATACTTGTGTATAGTGATTCCACATCACACACAATCCACATCATGTTCTTTTCCCATGTGATGTTCTCCATATTGACCAAGACATCCTTAGTATCTTGAAGATACCCAGGAGTAATTTTAACCAAAGGTTGGAGTATAGAATCTACCCATTGGCCCAATCTCTCCAACAGAGAACCCATGCCCGAAACAATCGGACGCATGGGAGGTTTATTAATATCTTTATGTACCTTCGGTAAACCGTACACTACCGGTATTATGGGCTGTTCAACTAATATAAACTCTACTTCTTTTTGAGAAAATATTTGCAGAGCTAAACCTTCTTGTAGTATTGTTGTCATTTCTGCCCTATATTTGTTGGTTGGGTCTCTGGATAATTTTTGATAAGTTGTTGCGTCTGACAAGAGTTGGGACATTGCTTGTAAATAATTCTCTTTTTCCATTACTACAATTGTCCCGCCCTTATCGGCCATTCTGATGATTAAATTATCCTTTTGTCGTAATTGATCTAAAGCGATACTCTGTTTTTTGGTTAGATTCAAATATTTATTACTTGAGTGAGATGCATCAAATAATACCCTGAGATCCCTCTCAATGGCTTGTTGAAAACAATCCATGATGGGAGCTCGTGACTGGATGGGATAAAACATACTATTCTGAGTGGTAAAATTCCCTCCCTCAACAACATTAGCTGGAGACTCATCTGATAAATTCTGCAGACATATGATTGACAATTGTTCGTTGAAGAGGAGATTGCTGTATATGTTATCAGATTGTTGTACTTGTTCTTCCACCAAAACCTCGGAGGGGAGGGTGGCATCCGGATCGACCTCGTTCTGCCAAAAATGCCGTTTTAAGGTTAGTAATCTGATAAACCGATTTATGTCCTTAAGCGTGGAAAAAATGCTAAAGTCTTGTTCTAGACCATAACTTAGGCCCAACTTCAATAAACTTTCTTGTGATTGGTCCAATGCCACCGTAGATAGATTTAAAATGTCTATTTCTTCCGATTGTGGAACTGGTCCAGAAACAGTTGGCGAGTCTTCATGCGTGCGTCCGGTTTTATGTTTGACGCCCCCCCTTCTCCGTCGTTTTTTGAGGATTTTCCTTTAGATTTTTTCGGTTGTTTATAGTAGGATGGACCAGGTTCCTGTTCAACAGAGTCAGTAGATTCATCAATTGACTCCCCCATGCTTTCCATGGAATCTGATTCTGGCCCAAAACTCACTCTCCTTGAGTTTCTATTGTTTCTCCAACTTTTGGACCTGCGTTTTAAAATTGATCTGGGAGTATGTATATCTGTTTGTCTGCGACCCCATTCGTATACCTGATTGAGTTCATAGTCCATGGAATCCCTTTGATATTTTGATTTTTTAATGTTGATGATGGATTCCTCCATCTTCTCCCAACGATTTTTTGGTGTCCTTCATAAGATTGTTGTAAATATCTTCCTGTAGCATGGATTTCAATTGAGATTCCAATTCTTGCATTTCTTTGGACACTTGTTCCAGTTTGTTGTGTCCAACAAAGAGGTCAAAGGAGAATGGGCAGACTGGTTCGAGCTGATAGAAAGGCAACAGTGACTCAAATAGCCACCCGTTACAACCAAGGTAGGCAGAAGAGCATCTCTGAACGCACAGTACAGTACGGTGAACCTTGAGGCAGGTGGGCTACAGCAGCAGAAGACTACACCGGGTGCCACTCCTTTCAGCTAAGAACAGAAACTGAGGCTCCAATTTGCCCAAGCTCATCGAAATTGGACAGTCGAAGATTGGAAAAAACGTTGCCTGTCTGATGAGTCTCGATTTCTGCTGCGACATTCGGATGGTAGGGTCAGAATTTGGCGTCAACAACATGAAAGCATGGATCCATCCTGCCTTGTATCAACGTTCAGGCTGGTGGTGTGTGGTGTCATGGTGTGGGGAAATATTTTCTTGGCACTCTTTGGGCCCTTGGTACCAATTGAGCATCGTGCAACACCTTGTTGAATCTATGCCACGAAGAATTGAGGCAGTTCTGAAGGCAAAAGGGGGTCCAACCCGTTACTAGCATGGTGTACCTAATAAAGTGGCCGGTGAGTGTATACTCGAGTATAAGCCGACCCGAGTATAAGCCGAGGCACCTACTTTTGCCACAAAAACCAGGAAAGCTTATTGACTCGAGTATAAGCCTAGGGTGGAAAACGCAGCGGCTACTGGTGAATTTTAAAAATAAAAACATATACCAATAAAATTACATCGGCAGTTTAATGTCCCCCATAGGCAGATATAGGCAGTTTAATGTCCCCCATAGGCAGTTTAATGTTCCCCATAGGCAAGTATAGGCAGTTTAATGTCCCCCATAGGCAGATATAGGCAGTTTAATGTCCCCCATAGGCAGATATAGGCATGTATAGGCAGTTTAATGTCCCCCATAGGCTGGTATAGGCAGCTATATGTCCCTCTAGGCAGGCTATAGGCAGGTAATTGCCCCCATAGGCAGATTATAGGCAGATATAGGTCGTTATAGGCTGGTATAGGTCCCCCTAGGCAGGCTCTAGGCAGGTATAGGTCCCCCTAGCAGGTACAGGCAGGCTATAGGCAGGTATGGGGAGGCTATAGGTCCCCCTAGCAGGTATAGGCAGGCTATAGGCAGGTATGGACAGGCTATAGGCAGGCTATAGGTCCCCCTAGCAGGTATAGGAAGACTATAGGCCGGTATGGGCAGGCTATAGGCAGGTATGGGCTGGCTATTGGCAGGAATGGGGAGGCTATAGGTCCCCCTAGCAGGTACGGGCAGGTATGGGCAAGCTATAGGCAGGTATGAGCAGGCTATAGGCAGGTATGGGCAGGCTATAGGCAGGTATGGGCAGGTATGGGCAGGCTATAGCCCCCCTAGCAGGTACGGGCAGGTATGGGCAAGCTATAGGCAGGTATGAACAGGCTATAGGCAGGCATAGACAGGGTTTTAAAACAAAAAAAACACTTACCTGTCTCCCCGCTGCTCCGTCTCCCATGCCGCTCCGCCTCCTCGCTGTCTGGCCTCCCGCGCGCTCTCCTTCCTCTTGCCGGCACAGGCGGGTGATGTCATCAGGCCGCGCACGCAGCGTGATGACACACGCGGCCTGCGGCCGCCCGGAGTCCACTGTGGAGCAGGGAGCGCTCGCTCTCTGCCCCGCAGTGGTATCCCTTCACCTATATGCGCTCCGGAGGAGTCGCATATAGGTGAAGGGATTGCTGACAGTGCCCGGGCCAGCGCAGCGCCCGGACACTGTGCGCCCACTCGGCCTTCAGTTATATGCGCTCCCTGAGAGTCGCATATAACTGAAGCGTCCCTGTCGGCACACGGGCCCACGCAGCGCCCGAGTGCCGACAGAGACTCGAGTATAAGCCGAGGTCCGATTTTTCAGCACATTTTTTGTGCTGAAAAACTCGGCTTATACTCGAGTATATACGGTAATTAAGTCCCAAATCTGAAGAAGAACACTAAATATTTGAGAACTAGTGTGCCAGAGTTGGGTTTGGGTGATGGTAATATCTGAGTTAAATAGATGTATAAGGGCTTGTTCACACGACGTTTTTGTGATCCGTTTTACGGATCCGTTTTATGGATCTGCAAAACGTATCTAACAATTGTCAGTGTGATTAACATTGCTTTCAAAGGCAAAAGCGCATCGCTGTTCACATGAGTGATCGCCGATGCGCTTTTCGCGATCGGATTTTGGATCCGTTTTAAGAATTGACATGTCAATTCTTCTTGCGTTTTACGCAAGAGAAATCCCCATAGTAAATAATGGAGTGCGATTTTGGCATCCTGAAAGCGGATCCAAAAGCGCAGCATACATTTGGGTGCGTTTTGGATCCGCTTTCTATGCCAAAAACGCATCCGTAAAACGCATTGGTTTTAAATTAAATATAAAATTTGAATATTATGTTTGGGTTATATTTTGTATCATTTTAATGGGAGGGCTAATTTTTCTGATGCAATGTGCTATGGAAAATGCCTTCATTCTACATGGGTAAAGGAGAGGAGGATAATGCAGCCCCCAGCATACCACCGGATGCACATGGAGTTTGAAAACTATTGGTGATTTAAAAAAAAAAAAAAAATAGGGGGGTGGGTTCTAAAATCATAGGTGTATGTACAGTTGATTGACACTAGGTAAAAAATGGTTTTTTTTCTTGGTCATTGATAGGTTATATTATATTTAAATTGCAGTTTGATAGGTTGATTTAAATAAAGCATTGAAAAAACGGATCCAGAAAACAGATCCGTAAAACGCATGCAAAACGCATCCAATACGCATCCAAAAAAGGATCAACTGTTGCGTTTTCTGGATCCGCTTTTTGGATGCTGGTTGCTTCCAGTTTTCGCAGGTTAAAAACGGATCCGTAAAACGCATCCAAAACGGATCCAAAATGTCGTGTGAACAAGCCCTAAGTGGCCCAGTCCACCACATAAGAACCATTCCAGTGTGTCTTTAAATAGCATTGATTTAATTTTGCATATTTAGCTGCAGTGAAGTACCATCTGAGGAAGAGTTTTTAAGCAGACTGCCATTGACCAATTGCATGCAATATTTTTTGCATCTAGAAAGTAAGTGCATCATTCATGTTACATAACATATTAAAATCTTGTTCCGACAGCCACATAGTATGATAGTTAGATGATTTTTATTGTGTACTGCTTGAGAAGCATACAGTTCTGATAGTAGAAATACCTCTCTCAGCCCTTAAACACGAGTAAAGACAAATAAAATATACTATATATGCTGCCCCTGAAAAAGCAGTAAAATAAATGTTGGAGTAAGAGGGGATAATAAACTTTCAGATCGTTGTTTTAAAAAAAAGGAAGCAGAGCTTCTTTGAAAAAAAATTCCAGGTTAAACTTAGAGGGGTTTTGCCATCTCAAACAAACATTCATGACATATTAATTGGATATACCATCAATGTGTGATAGGTGTGGGTACCACCTCTAAGACACACACCTATCTCAAGAATGGGCCCCCAAAACTCCTGTTCCAGAATTGAGAAGTGTCCATGCTGTTGCAGTTAGTTCCCATTCATTTCAATAAGAGTAGATCTAAGTGCAAGTGCTCGAATGTACCCCAAACTCCCATTGAAGTACAGCTTCTTCTCTATTCAGCATTTGGCAACCTGTTTTTGAGATAAGTGTGAACCTGCACCTATGATATATTAAGGGCATATCCTTTTGATATATGCCATCAATGTGTGAGATAGCAAAACCCCTTTAAAGGGGTTTTGCCACCATGTAATGTTGACGTGGGAACCTCCAAAATTGGTATTTAATCACTTTTCTAAATATATGTGATTAAAAAAAGTGAAAACTCTGAGAACTACAGCATTGCTCAGTTCCCTTTGGTTACATTAAAGCTTTCCCTAGTCACGACCCAGGAGCTGACAGGCCGTGCTTGCGTGAAACACTTCTTATCTGATGACAGGCAAAATGAATGAGCTTTTAAGGCACCGGGTAGACAGCGCAGTCTGAGGCTGTCTTGCTGTATTGAGAATCCACTCTTGTACTGTTTATTATTTCACTTAAGTTTTGAGACGCTCCCTTGGATTCCTCACTCCTCACTCCCCCCTCCCTCTCTCCACTGCAGCTTCATGACTCAGCATGATTTGTATATATCCTGCTCTCGTGCTGACAGGAGCTAGGTAAGTGCCGTCTTGGCAAATCCCCTTTAAGGATGGTATAATGTTTTCAGTAATAGCTGTGATGCTCGCAAAATTTGGCAGTGGTAGATACATTTTACTAACAGACAAATGCAAAATTAGGGAAGCCTTTAGTACAAAAACTTAAATTGTGGCCCATTGTTTTAATGTTGATCATGGCCATAAGAACAATGCTTGATATAACATTGTGGCATGATAACAGTTTATATCAAGGGTACTTATGTCACAGTGAGGTAACCTGAGTAGTTGGAGCCAAAATAATGTCATCTTTGTAAAGACCCAGTTTATGTTCTAAACCTTTCACCTAAAATAACTGTGTTTGAGGAACTGCTCTTACCAATTCTACCAAGGGCTCCATCATCAGGGTAAAAATAAGAGGCGAAAAGCAGTAACCATGTCATGTCCATGGACATATACATAGAGGTAAGAGCCCTATTCAAAGGACTTGAATACAGAACCTAAAGTTTTCTTTAGGTATTGCCAATAAATGTGGTAGATGTCTTCCCCATGCCCAAAGCAGCAGAAAAGACATTTGACTCAGATTTGCACATCTGATAAGCTTTACAAACTGACTATGGCTTGCCAGTCTGGCACAAAACCCACTTAATCGAGATTAATCAGGTTTGGTAAGAATTTAACTAGATGATTAGAGAACAGTTTCAAATATAATTTGAGGTGTGTGTTCAACAAGGATATAAATCTAAAATTGGCAGGGGTAACAAGATTCTTCCCTTGGTTAGGAAGGGTCACAGTGAATGACCAAACACTAATGCCAAAATACAGGACAAGAATGTCAGCATATATTATTCTGTTGGATAATCAGGACCAAGGGATATGGAGAGCATTAAAAATGTTATACCTTAGGTAACATCTCCTGTAGTAATGCCAGATTAGTCAGAAGCCACCTATATTGGAGACATATATAAATGTTGGGGTTGTCTCATTACATCGTTGGTGTTGTCTCACTACATCGATTCATCTTTCCTCAGTCCTGTTTTCACAGTTTCATTTTTTAACTCAGGGGCGTGTTTACTGGCTGTAGCGGCTACTACTGGCCTGCAGTGACAAGCTGCTGTGGACATCAGGTCTGTAGCTATAGCAACCATTGCCGGTAGCGTATCAGGAGAGATTAAACAGGTCTGTAGCTATAGCGACCTGAGTACCTAATGTAGAATATGTAGGAATATGTAAAACACAGAATGTAGACTATGTAGGAATATGTAAAACACAGGTAATGAACACATGTTGCAAAGTGTCTTGTTTCAGCAAGATCTATAACTTAGAAAGCAATCTTTGTAGTGAGACAACCCCTTTAACAACTATGAAGACACCTCATTTTTGAAATGTATCTAATACCATAGATATATTAGGAAAGGTGTGAAAGAAAAATTTTAAATGCTTAAATTAAATTAAAAGCATCTGGTCCAAGACAAAGCCACTTTGTAAAGCCAAGGCTTTACTCAACAGCATAGTTTATTCATCACAGCCTTAAAGGGCATGAGACTGCTGAGGCCAGTGATACATAAATGATAAATATGACGTAAGTGGTGGGGGACAGTCGGAAAATCAGAGCAGCAGTGGTAAAAAATTTTTTAACTTTGTAATATTTATGGGAAGTAAAAGATTTTTTACACTTTTTTACCCTTTTACCATTGAGTGTGCATATATAGCATTTGGCATATTGTAGTTTGGGATACCATTATAGCTGACCGACATACACAAAAAGGAGGACACAAACATCACATGCTAAAAAAGGAAAAAAATAATCAACCAGCATAAAGTAATAATATCATATCTTAAATTGAAAAATGAAAACATAACCTTACAAAGTAAAAAATAAAGTTATTGAATGGGAAATGCACAGATGGCGAGTATTGGGGGGAGAAAACTGTTTTTATTGCAAAGTAGTGGGCTCTGGTTGATGTGATGTGTGACAAACCAGTCACAGAATTGCAAACTGGATGTATTATGTAGGAGTGATTTCCTGATGGTAAATTTCTGATCTATGTGGCAGGAAGGCTTGACGTGTAAGGTGATGTGGTCAAATCTGTAGTGACATTCCATTTGGTAGTAAACCAATTTTCCAGCACGCAACAATGTAGGAGGCAGTTGTAAGTGAAACTAGTATTCTATGTAGTTGTAGAGAGTACAGTGCTACCATTTTACATGAAGCAGGCAGCATTTCTCTTTTTCTGACTTCAGCCAGTAGTTTGGCTTTCATTTGTGGATATGCGTTGATACATTTTATGGTCTATCCATTGGAGCAATCCTTACTTTAGGGATTCTATGAGCTCAATCAGTATAATTTATGGCAGAATGTTGGCAGAAAAGTTTTAAACAGCTGAAGTTGGAAATGTGGCAGTTCAGTTGCAGATATAGTATACCCTTGAATAGGTCCCTAAATTTGGTATTTTGGTATCTTTATCATCTACCATATTGTTTTGTGCAGATGGCAAACCTCTTTTTAAAGAGAATTATAGGCATTCACCAGTATTAGGCTGTTTTTTCTGGGTTATCTTTTTAAAGTCCTTGGTTATGTTCTTTCATAGGGACAGCAGCATGTCTTTCAATTAATCGATTATGAAGGGCCTGTCTTGTTCCTTGGGGTATGCAGGCTTCCAGGATTTTCTTCCATGAAGGATGCAGTCAATGGGAAAACATAAAACCCATTTTTTTATCTATTAATGCAGGCTTGTGGGGATATTGAGGCACTTCTCTTATCAGAAGCTCTACTGGAGGTTGAGCCGGGATTTCAGAGCCCTCCTTTGAGGAAGTTGAGAAGAGCCAGTGGGATAGGGATTTAAGTTTGGGCTGAAAAAGTCAGTCAGATAAAATTTATGCATCAGTTTCCTGCTCTTCCTAACCATGCCATTAGGTTAAGGCAAGGAAGTTTACAAGATCAGAAGATATGCTGGAATTGCCTCAGGCAATTCTGGGAGCAGATTCTGAACTTTTGTAACAGCAAAAAATCAATGAGAAGTGACTATACAGAATGGAGGTGAAGCTTTCCCCACTCTGTATAATTATTAGCATAAAAGTATAGTGACTACAGCATGTAGAAAGTTGAGGTTAGCAACCTTTTCAGCACAATTTAGAATGAATAAGCCAAATTTTAAAAAATTGGTTGTGTTGAGTCCATTGGACTTCTGCTCATATACAACATTAAAATTAAAGAAGAAATATTTGAGAAATGTACTCAAAGTGAAATTCACATTCTACCACTGAGCAGTGTTCAGTTTACTTATGGGTGTAACTAATTTGTATAATGACGATTTGATGTAAATTTGTATTGTACGGGGGATATCTTTTTAATTAGTTTTTCTTTTTTATGGTTTTACTGTATGCCATAATATGTTCAGAAAAGCTCACATGAAATAAGCTAGGAGATTTCCATAAGTCTTTTTGAATATATTTAATTTGTAATGGAGCAACAAGTGGTGTATAAGTTGGAGAGGCATGCACAAGAAAATAAAGATTTCGGCTCACCTAAATGGGCTGTGTTCATATAGTCCTGGATGGATCCGTACAGCTGAGTTCCGTCTTGGGCGCCCCGCTGGCCAAGCAGTAAACCAACAGCAAACTCCCGGAAATCCATGTGGGTTGCATAACCTGTTTTTTGGGATCGCATTGCTGTTATTTTAAATGGACATAGTGTGTATTCTAGTGGTCCGTCGGTTTCCAGGGTTACCCTGTCTATATGTTGGTGTGCGAGGCTACCTGAGCTTTTATTATGTAAGGTTAGATGGGGGCATGTTGTTTACTATACTGTGTATACAGCTGTTTTATATGATTTTTCTTTCAACCATGGGATTTCTTTTATACAACCTACAACTCTGACTGCAAAAACATTAGTTGAGCATTATTGTATAGTGACAATGGTGTGGGTCACACAGGTTAGCCACACTGCTGTGATGCATTGTGACGAGAGCTATAGAAATCAAATGTGAGGCCCCTTAATATTAAGAATCCAAAACCCAGTGTCAATGTAATCAACCACTGAAGCCTTCTCATATGGCTTGGTACTAAAGGTTCTTTCAAATCTTGATACAATGTGAGTGTATGTGTTCATATGTCAAATAAAATGTGGTATTTTTAGAAAAAAAAATATTTCTCATGAAAACAAGGTGTTACTTAATTTGTACATACATATGAAGGATAGTAGGAAACCTGATAACAGGATATTCAGTTTACATCCTCTTCATTTAAGTGTTGTCTGGAGTATTTTAAAAGAAGAAGACACCCAGGGATTTGCAGTAAAACTGAAATGAACTCTAGCCACATATGAACAAGAGGTTATTCAATTCTGCAGATGGAAAACCACAAACCAGAAGAGCTGAATTAGATTGTGTGGAAATCTGGCTTTGTCATATTCTGCTGATATCAACAAACTACTACACTTTTGTTTAGCAAAAACTGAATAATTTGAAGTGATAGCAAAAATGTTCAGTGTTGGGTTTAACTATTTCACTGCAACCAAGGTAATCCTCGAAAAACTACATCTGTATTGAAGTAAAAATCAACCCTAAGATACTATTTTTATTTTTTTACATGCATTTAGCCAAATAACTTTTTTTTATTTACTGTATGTTCATGCGATTTAAAGCTCTGTATCCGAAAAATTAATCTCTCATCAGTTTAAAGGTGCATTAATGGTGTGCATTTACCTCAACTCATTTAGTAGATGGCTGTCCTTTTACAATGCTGGGCAGTTTTCCATTGAGTCGGAGCGTAGCTATTTAGGGTGCAGAGGTAACTGTCGCTACTGGGTTCCGGAACCTGGTGGGGCCCAGAGGCCCCTCTCACCATTAGGGAGACACTGTTCATATAAATAGTACATGGTAGTTGGGGGCACTTTGATATATTTTGTATTGGAACCCAGGAGCTGGAAGTTAATTGAGGAATATATTTACTTGTTTATTTATTTATTTAAATGGTTGTTTTTCTTTACTTAATCACCACTTATTTTTTTAAGTCTCCTCAGGGTATTTGGAGGTACTACCAATTGTACACTATATTGCAACACTAGTAAGGTATTCTAATTGTAGCATAGTGTACAATACCACTCTCCTATTAAACCGTGTCTTTAACAGGGTGTAATAGCAGGAATAAAATGGCTGACCTGAGGTGCTTATCAGCAAAAGGGGACACCACACGAGTTTTTAATAGCTTAGATGCCATTAAATGGCCACTGAGGGTGGGTATCAGATGTAACTAAAAGTTGGTGACTGATGTGTATGTAACAGGCTTTATTTCCAGACTTTTGGATGTACATGTATGCCAAATGCTGTGACTGGGTTAAATATGCTCTGTTACAGATTTCTAAGACACTACTACAAAGTGGGATAAAAAAGCCAGCCCCCCAAAAAATCAATATTTATATTCCAATGAAAGGCTAAAATGTAAGATTTAATCAAAGATAATTAAAAGGTTATATACAGTATAGTGCTTATTCAACCAATAATTATCAACAAAGTAGACAATAATACACAATAATGTAGAATGTTGACAGCTTCATCAGTGTACAGGGAAACTAAGCTTAAAAAGCTTCATATCCCCCAAGGGCATAGCTAAAGACTCGGGTGCAAAACGTCTGTTAACCAAAACTTTTCAGCAACAGGTGCCCTACTTGGTGTGGCGGATGTCTGCGGTGTAGCGCGCTGCAGAAAATTATTTCTATTAAAAGGAATAGTCCAGTAGAATAAAATTAATTTCCAATGGGGCCAAAAAAAAACCAACTTATTCAGCCAAAGCATCGTAATATTACTGACAAAACCAGTATACCAAGACCAATAATACCAATAACAACAATACACAAAGACCAAATAATACCCCACATATCCCTACCATTTAGTGACTAATACCATCATACTGTTACTGACAAAACAGTATACCAAGAACAATAATTCCGAGAACAACAATATACAAGGACCAAATAACACTGCCACATCATTACCACATATCACCACCATAAACAGTTTGAATAATACCAGCATACTGTTACTGAATATAAACCATTACACAAAGACCATTATTACTACCATACAGTGACCATATAGGGGTAGATAGCAGTTGTACACAGGCTCTGCAGCCAAATAATGATTACGGGATTACATTTAGTGACTAACAGGTGACGTCTTATCTGATGAGTCGTTCTTTTTCCCTTTTCATTCTCCAACCAGTCCACACTGCCATGAGGACTTCTACCAGCCATTAATCCCAGCAGAATTTACCACAAAAACATGTTAGACTCCAAACAGTGAAAGTGCCCCTATTAGATTATTAGGCCACCATTTGTGCCACAGGTAGGTAGGAACACACCCCATATAGTAGACAGCCTACCCAAATCCCAAATTAGACAGGCAGATAGAAATATGTGCAATCTCTTTAGGTAGGTTATACCTTAAGAAAATAGTCAGATCAGTATGCAGCCTCTGTCCAAGTGTTAGGTAGGTCAAGTCCCGTCTTTCAGTATAAAGGCCTCCTTCTAGTTATTTAGTTTTAATAACAGTAGAGTAGCCCTCTCTAGTAAGGTAAGTAGATAGAGCTCTCTTCTGGTAGTATGCAGGTAGATAATGGAACCGCTTCGAGTTAAGTAAGGCAGCGAGTAGAAAGGACCCATCAGGCAGTCTAAGACTAGGTAACATAGGGCCCCTTCTTGCAGTTTGGAAATAGATAGACCCCTCACAAGTAGAATGCGCAGTTAGATAACGTGAAGTGGCCCTGTATTGGGTAGATATTGAAGGTAGACATAGGGCTCGCTCTAGAATAAAGTTGGAGTATGAGACAGGTAAATAAGTCACCCGTTCGGGTAGGTAGGAAAGTATGATCGGGGGCCAGTTACTGCAGTGTAGAACCATTATAAAGAGATGCCGAGTTATAGCATTACAGTGCTCAGTAAAATATAACGCCAATTTTATATATGTCGAACCTGGTGTAGACAGGTATAAGGGGCCAGTCTATAATTATGTCAGATGGTATATAGGTGCTCAGTTATAGCAGTTAGATAGGTGGGGCATGTAGGGCTAGTTAATGCAATTAAGGTGGTAATTAGGGCCATTAACAGCAGGTAGGCAGTATATAGAGCCAGTTAATAGCAGTGTAGGGTGGTATAATAGACAGTTATAACTCATAGATGGTGGTATAGGGACAGTTAATATGCAGGTATCCATGTATATATGGCCAGTTAAACGGCAGGTATGCAGTATTAAATAGGTGTGCATTATAGCAGGTAGGGCATGTATAAAGTGGCCAGATAATAGCAGTGTCCAGTATATAGTCTGACAGTCTATGAAATGTATGTGCAGGTATATAGAGGAACAGTTATGAGTGAGGGCATTCCCCCCATTATAAAAAAAGTAAAAATAATACCTCCCCTTGGGGCTCTCCAGCGGCTGTTCCCCCGCATACACCCTGACTTATCGAAGTGGGCTTATATGAAGTCATCAATGACGCCAGGCTTATGGGTTTGACAGTTTCCTGGCCTCGCCACAAACCCCAAGGCTCAAGGTCAAACCATAGCTCACCTTGCAGTGAGCGCGATGGACATCAGTGGCAGCACAGCGCATCCGGTATGTAATATAACTGGGCTGCTTTGTCCTCAATCCGCTGCTGCACTTATGTCAGGCGGCAGCGTGTGAGATAGCTACAATAGACCCAAGCGAAAATACAGGATGTAGAGGCGTGAGTGAGCCTGTGGCCCTCGTCAGCTCTGGGCAGAAGGCTCCCAGGCCGCACTTGCGACCTGTGTAGCGTACACCACTGCTTATCCCCCTGCCCTTCATCCCACATTTTTTGCCCCACCACGTTGGTTGAACTGTGATGCACAATACTTCTTTTTTCCAACCCTAAGCCTCAACTATGCTAACTATACTTTTATAATAGTGGGCTTATATCTCTGAACCAGGTCCACGCTCGCGCAAGCCATCTCAATCAAATTTTATATCTTTGAGGCAACCCTTAACAGCAATGATTTAGACTTGCAATTCACCATGTGAGATCACGTGTCGAAATCAGAGAAGTATATGGTTCTTGAACCAGAGAAACCTGTGCGTACTCAGAGCAGATAAAATCTCTCATCTTATGACCAATGTATTTTAAAAAAGTCCTTAATTACCTTTCCATACATTTTGAAAGCTAATCTTTGTAGTAAGAAAACCCCTTTAAGTGGATGTGTTTCCTGTATCTTTGTATATCAATGTAAGACTTTTTTCCAGTAGTATCATTGGCAAGGTGTATATTTATGATATTTTCCTAAATACTGTAGAGAAAGAGTTGTGTACTTATATCAGGCCCGGACTGAGAACCTGTCCGACCGGGCAAATGCCCGGCGGGCCGCGGAGCCGGGACACATGTGGGCCGCCTGAACGCACCTTCTGGCACCACTGAGCAGGGATGCTCCGACGCAGCAGCCGCAGCCACCCAGCAACCAGCTTGTTTAGAGTGCGGGTGCGGGGCACTACAGTAGGCCTCCGGGGCCCCCGCAACCAGAGGGCCGCCGCAGTGAGCGGTACGGAGATGCTGCAAGGTTAGATACATATATCTATGAGTCTTGCTGTGGCCGCTACGAGGTGGCCTCCGGCTGCCGCGTCCTACATCTGAGGTCCACAGTGAGCGGGATGCTCTGCGGCCCGAAGCATCGTCTGTCAGGCTGTGATTGATGCGCCACAGTTGAGGAGGGCGGGGCAGGAGGCGCAGCGCATGGGGGGAGGGTGGGACCGTGGAGGCCGCTACCTCACAGTGTAGCAATAGAGGACGCTCACTGGCTCCACCTCCCAAGTCCTGCATCCCATGGGTGAACAGGCCTCTGCCTCTCCAGGAAGCCGCTCTCTGCTCCTTCATGATTTCCTACAATAGTAAGAATAGGTAGGAAACTTCACCACTTGGGCCCTTGCCACTTTGTTCAGCCTGTGTATTGAGGAAAGTGCAAGGCCCAAGGAAAGAGTAAACTACCTCTCTTTGTGCCTGAGTTCTCCACTACGTACCTACCCTTGGGCCCACCTATGTACCTCCCAAGGTGCTGCCCAAACGCCTTCCTACATACCTCCCTTGGTGCCTGATACCTATGTACATCCCTTGGTGCCTGCCCCGCGTTTACCCGCCTACGTACCTCCCTTGGTGCCTGTAAACCTACGTCACATTCCTTGGTGCCTGCCCGCCCGCCCTACATACCTCCCTTGGTGCCTGCCCGCCCACCTACGTACCTCCCTTGGTGCCTGAGCGCTACTTCCCCCTATGTACCTTCCCTTGGTGCCTGCACGCCAGCCTACGTACCTCCCTTGGTGACTTCCCACCCACCTAAATACCTCCTTGGTGACTGGTCTGACCTATGTAGCTTCCCTGGTTCCTGCCCGCCTCCTACGTTGCCTTCCCTTTGTTGCCTTTCATCCTCACCCTACCGGTACCTCCCTTAGTACCTGCCTGCACGCCTACATATCACCCTTGGTAACCTGCCTGCCCCCTAACATACCCACCCTTGGGTCCTGCCCGCCCTCCCCCCTGACATACTTCCCTTGGTGCCTGTCCTTCCCATCTACCATACCTCCTTTGTACCTTCCTGCCCGCCTACGTACCTACCTTTGGTACCTGCCCTCCCGCCTACGTACTCCCTTGGTACCTGCCCGCCCACCTACGTACCTCCGCTTGGTGCTGTCTTCCCCCCATACGTAACCGTCCCTTTGCCTGCCCGCGGCCGCATACGTTACCTTCCCTTGGTGCCTGCCCGCCCACCTAACGTACCTCCATGGGTGCCATCTACCTCTGTACCATCCCTTGTGCCTGCCCGCATCCGCCTACGTTTCCTTCCTTGGTAGGCCTGTCTTCCCACACTACGTACCGTCCCTTAGTACCACCTGCCCCTGCCCGCCTTACCATATCTCCTTTGGTACCGCTGCCTGCCCCCCGCCTACATACCCCCTTTGTGCCTGCCGCCCGCCCACCTACATACCTCCCTTTTGGTGCCCTGTCTTCTACCCACCTACATACCATCCTTTGGTACCTGCCCAGACCTACCTAACGTACCAGCACTTGTACTGCCCCCTCCCCCGCTTACTTACCTCCCTTGGTGTACCTGCCTCCCACCGGCCTATCTTACCTCTCCTTGTGCCGTTCTACCCCCCTATGTACCCCCTCCCTTGCTGCCTGCCCACCCGCCTACATAACCCTCCCTTGGTGCCTGCCTGCCTCCCACCCAACGTGTACCTCCCTTTTGTGCCTGTTCTACCTAAGTACTCTCCTTGGGTGCCTGCCCGCCCGGCCTTGCTGTTTTCCATCCTTGGTGCCTGTCCATCCCACCTACGTAACCTCTCTTAGTACCTGCCTGCCCGCCTATATGAACCTCCCTTGGTGCCTGCCCCCGCGCCCTGCCTACCATACCTCCCTTGGTGCAAGTCTTCCCGACGCTAAACATACCATACCTCCTTTGTACCTGCCTGCCCGCCTACTTAACACCCGATGGTAGCCTTGCCCACGCCCGCCTACGTACCTCCCTTGGGTAGCTGCCCCCCGCCTACATACCTCCTTTTTGTGCCTGTCTACCTTATGTATCTCTCCCATGGTACCTGCCCACCCTCCTACGTACCTATCCGTTGGTGGCCTGTCTGCCTATGTACCCACCTTTGGTGCCTGCCCGCCCGCCTACGTACCTTCCTTGGTACCTGCCCGTCCGCCTACGTACCTCCCTTGCTGCCTGCCCACCCGCCTTCATGGGCTGCCCGCCTGCCTTTGTGGGCTGGTGGGACCTGTGTGCCAGGGCTGCTTTTGACTCCCAGTCCTGCCCTGACTTATATACATGTGATTGCCAACTGCAATATGTTGGCAAGACTAAAAGACAATTTAGACCAGGGGAGCATCTCAGAGATATTAAAAATCATAGAGATTCTCCCCTAGCTAAACATATTTGACAATGTCATGGAGGAAGCTATTCTAAACTCAAATTTACCATAAACCATTGAACTGATTAGGTCAACTCCTTGGCAAAGTGACATGGACAATAGACTACTCAGAAAGGAGACTGAATGGACCTATTGACTAGGTACTGTGCAACTCAGAAGTCTTGATGAATCCCTATAATTTGACTGCTTTATTTAAAAGACTGATGGTAATTCACTCAGGAGCTATAGGGAGGTATTGGGACAACATGGTTCTACTCACATTTTTTAGGGTATTGTTTTTGATAATCACCCTCTCCCCATGATATGATATTTTTATCACCTACTTTTTAGGGGTTACCTAATGTACTTTGATTTGGCTTTGTACTTTTCTTATTTATGCATGTTGTCCCCTTGTACCAACAGCACTATAAGGTATTTGAATTTGTTATATGTAGATTTTATTTAGTTGATTTATTATACTAAGCCATCTTTTTTTCATCTAAACAGTCCTTAAATGTAGTAGTCTTCAGCAATACATTTGTAGCTCTAGCTGACTTATATGTAACCAGGGACACTATTAGATATCCGTCCCCTGGCTTGGATACAGAGGCGGTGGGTCGAGGGAGACACGTGCAGGCACTGGCATGGACTCTTAACTCTGGTTAAACTTATGAGTTATGGATTTCCTGTTTGGTTGTTTTGAAAGTGTGGGAGGTGCTTTTTCCTCTATATACATGTTTCATCACCCCTATTGTCACTTCTTTGTTATATCCCTATCAACCCTCACTGTCATGACAGGATGTGTAATTTATGTGTATGTGTGGGATTATAATTATTTTATGTAATGGTCTTGCCTACTATCAAAATAGAGTGACTATAGGGCTTACTTGGGTAATCCATCAGGATACGGGTCCTCCCTTTTCGGGGCGAATGTTTACAGTGACATGTATGAACTTCGTGTAGACATGTCAGTTCTAACTAGCTTTAGGGGAGTGTAGAATGCTCCAGTATTTATGAACATATCATACTGCAGTTCATACATTTTGTGCATCGTAAGTGGATTGCAGGATAATGGTGCAAAGCTTAATGTGCTGCAGACTGTACAGAATTCTGACAGCTCGGGGTATGCTAACTAATGTTAATTATCAAACTATATACAATTAAATAATTTAACAATAAGATAAAATTAATATAAAATTATATAATCTAAACATTTTTAAAAATAAAATAAAAAATGAACATTAAATTATATATTACAAAATGAATAATAATTTAAAGAAAAATAAAATTGGAAAACCAATGCAGAATCTACCATAAATCCCACTATTAAAGCATTATCAGTGATTACAAACACATCATAGCAGGCTAGAAATAAAAGAAAAAAAAAGAAAAGCCTTTAGAATAGCATGGCAGTGAATAGAAATAGTATTGATATATACATTATTTTATCATATTGCCATAATATACACTCACCGGCCACTTTATTAGGTACACCTGTCCAAACGGCCTCGTTAACACTTTATTTCTAATCAGCCAATCACATTGCGGCAACTCTGCAGTTTAGGCATGTAGAACATGGTCAAGGGATGAGACAATCTCCTTCATGTTCAAACCGAGCATCAGTATGGGGAAGAAAAAGGTGAATTGAGTGCCTTTGATAACGTGGCATGGTTGTTGGGAGGTTCAGTCCAGAAGGGCTGGTCGTGAGTATTTTCAGAAAAAACTGCTGATCCTCCTGGGAATTTTCCCACGCACAACCATCTCTAGTTTAGAGAGAATGTTTGCCCGAAAAAGAAAAATAAACATCCAGTTGAGCGGCAGTCCTGTGGGCGGAATGCCTTGTTTGGTGGGCCAGATGTCAAAGGAGAATGGCGAGACTGTTTCTAGCTGATAGAAAGGCAACAGTGACTCAAATAGCCACGCTCTTTACAACCAATGGTAGCAGAAGAGCATCTCAGAACGCACAGTAACGGCGAACTTTGTAAGGCAGATGGGCTACAGCAAGCACAGAAGACCACACCTGGGTCCGCATCCTTTCAGCTAAGAACAAGTAAAACTGATGCTCCATTTGCCCCACGCTCATCGAAATTTGACAGTAGAAGATTGGAAAAATGTGCCTGGTCTGATGATTCTCGATTTCTGCTGCGACATTCGGATGGTAGGGTCAGAATTAGGCGTCAACAACATGAAAGCATGGATCCATCCTGACTTGTATCAACATTTCAGGATGGTGGTGGAGGTGTCCATGGTGTGGGGAATATTGTTCTTGGCACTCTTTTGGGCCCCTTGGTAACCAATTGAGCGATCGTTGCAACACCTTGTGGAATCTATGCCACGAAGAATTGATCGTTCTGAATGCAAAATGGGGTCCAACCCGTTACGTAGCATGGTGTACCTTAATAAAGTGGCCGGTGAGTGTAGACATATTTTTAAACAAGATGCTTTTAATTTTCTGAAAATCATCACTATAAGGGATAGAAATACTATATTTTAATTATCTATTTTAGTTTGTTAATGTTTAGTTCTCTTCAAAACGTCCTCCTGTGTTTTATTTTTTACGTTTTTCACTTGCTCTATTTAATGTCCAATTAGGATATCCTTGCTCTGTCAATCTTTTATCAATCACCTCAACTTCCTCTTCATATGCTTCTTGTGTAGAGTATGATCTCTGGACATCTGGAACCAAGCGGGGGTTCTTTGCGGAGGCAGAGAGTCACAATGCTGATAAATCTCTTGTAGTCGTTCAGAAAAATGGAAGTTAATCCAGGTAGCCAAAGTGATGAGCTCATCTAGACTGGCAGGCAGGTCTTGATGGCTAACTTATCTTTGCTAGCATCAAATCAAGGTAGATGCAGACTGGGGTTGCCCATAACAACTG
The DNA here is from genome assembly GCA_025379985.1 of Phyllomedusa bahiana. NCBI lineage: Eukaryota > Metazoa > Chordata > Amphibia > Anura > Hylidae > Phyllomedusa > Phyllomedusa bahiana. The sequence continues at coordinate 50,860 of JAODAL010000884.1, forward strand.
GAGGTGTAGCAACAACAGGAGCAGGAACAGCAGCTGGCAGCTGTGTCATGATGGTCTGCAAAATCTGGAACAGCTACACCTGGTGAATGCACCTGCTGAATGGACCTTGCATTTTTTTTAGTTTGTTTTTTCCTCCTCACCTTCAAAGAGCCATAACTTTTTTATATTTCCACCTACATAGACCTAGGGCTTTTATTTTATGGGACAAGATGTACTTTCTAATGGTGTTGTATTCACTGTACTGTTGAATAAACAGGGAAACCACAAAAAAATTTCCAAGTGGGAACAAAATGAAAAAAACACGTATCACGAACAAAATCGTTCAATCTCCCGGTATAAATATGTATTCCCCGGTTTTCTGCGGTTTGAATATGATTTAGAAACATGTAGTTTTTTTGTTGTATGTTATGGTACCGTAAAAAGACATTCCAAACATTTTTCGATTTTTGAAATTTGCGCCGCGGCACCATTTTCTTCGACCCATAACTTTTTGTACTAACACCTACAAGCTTGTGTGAGGGTGCATTGTTTGCGGGCTGAAGTGTACTTTTTATTTGGTACTAGTTTGGAATACATGTGACTTTTTTGATCAATTTTATTCCAGTTATTAGAGGACAGACAATGACCAAAAAAACTAAATTTTGCCATTTGGAATTTTTTTCTTCTACAGTGTTCAACTTACGGGATAAATTTTGTTATATTTTGATAGATCAGACTTTTTTGGACACGTTGATACCAAATATGTGTAACTTTTCTATTTTATTTTTTTTATTTGTAAAATGGTAAAATGCGGGTGATTTTTTTACAAATTAAAACATTTTTTTTTACTTTAACTTTGAGTCCTTTTAGAGTACTTCACCACTAGGGGGCGCGATTGTTTATACAGATTAATGCATTGCAATACACTGCATATGGGTGTACAAACATTGCAAATTTACTACTTCCTGCCTTGGGCAGGAAGTAGTAAAATAGAGAACTAGGCAGCGATGGAAGCCTTCACAAGGCTTCCAGCTGCCATGTTAACCAATCGGAACCCCTATTGGAGTGAGGAATGGTGCACGGCACTATTTATCATTCATTTCAACACCGCGGTCATGTTTGCTGCGGCATCTAAAAGGCTAAAAAGCGCGAGATGGTGGCAGCACCATCCTGTGCTGTAACTGCCCGGTGTTAGCTGTAATTAGCAGCTCATCACTGCAGGGCATTAGTAGCCAGTGGAAGCCAGTAAACCTGTCCCTGAATTCAAAATGAAACCAAAAAAACAGGACTGATGTACGAGGAATCGATGTAGTGAGACAATCCCCTTAAGTCTCAGACAGGGTCACATAAGTGGCATCCATGGCCAGTTTGTACTATAACAAGCGGGAGTGAATCTTCTGTGTCAATCATGTGTTTGGCATAAGGTCTCGCCAAGGAGTGGAGTATAAGGAGCACTTGAACTTTACCCTCAACCCTCGCAAGGGGGCTTGGAATCCACTGCTTTGGCAGCGGCCAGGTTACCATCCCTGGCGAGGTCACTTGCGGCGACATTTGCCACTGTTTCTGTTACAGGAAGGTGAGGGACAGGCGTAGTCGGGTTACTAGCAGAATTTCAGGGCAGACATTGTTTAGTTGGAATCAAGGACACAGACCGGAAGTCAGGACAGACAGAGTACACTCTGTAGGGATACCTGAAGGTCAAAATAGAGAAATATAGACAGAATGAGTAGCAGAAATGCACCAAAATGCAACAACACACTGGCAAGGTAGAGTGGTAGAGAAGCACTTAAGTAGGGTAGGGTCCCAGAGACGATGCTGGGTGGCGTGCACTGGTCCCTAACATAAGGGTAGGAGCAAGTGTGCACATGCCTTAGGCAGCACATAGCAGTGGGGAGCCAATGGAGAGGCAGCGAAAGAGGCACGGTGAGTCTGCGGCTGCAAGCGACAGCCACAGCGCAACAATAAATAAAAAAACACTGAAATAAATGTTCAGGTGCATACTGCCATGGCTGCAATGAAAAAGCAACTGCACATAAACGGCAGCGCAATGCAAATGTGAGGACATTCATTCTTTTAAGTACATTTCTGCTATATTTACAATATATGTAAATTTGAAGTTTTTAGTGCACATTTGATCCAATTATCTAAGCCTATTCTCTGCAACAAGGCATCCTTATATCTAATAAGACTGAACACAGAACTAGCTCAGCTATACTCAGTATTCACGTCTTAGCCTTTGCTGCCGTATTATTTTCTGCACTTTCCTTTCACAATCATTTTATTATTAAAAAAGTGGATACATGCTTGTCAGTAGACAGTATAAAAAATATATATTATATATTATATTTTACACATTTGTTTTACGGTATAAGCAGTAAAAGTGGTATTAATTAAAAAGCTACCATTAACTCTGTGTTTACTTTTAAGCTTCCTATAATTTTAAAATACCTGGTTATGGAATCAACATCATGGAGACTACATGTAGCTTACAAGTTAACATAACCCCTGGTCCATCATATAGCAACCATTCTCATTTCCTGGCTTTACCGCTCAGTTCGTTTAAATCAGTTTTAGCCAATGAGATGGATTAAAGCACAATCAATGAAAGCAAACAGTTTCAAGGAGTTGGATTGCAGGAAATGAAAACCTGTGACTTCAGTCCAATAAACATACCATGATTTCATCCAGTAAGAGGCAACAGTGTTTAAAATGAGACACATAAAGTATATTCTGCATATTAACTGACTCATTGTACGCAAGTCAACTAATCAAAGCAGGTACATTTACCAATTAAATTATATGTGTGCGTAAAGATATTTTACTGGTACTTCTGTGTAGTCAATAACATGAACTGAAAGATCATTTGGACTGAGAACAAAAAAAAATCACTATTACGTGCATACAAACGGAGCTCTGACCCCTGCAGAGGAATAAAATGAACCAAAAATGTTCTTTAATTTCAACAAAGGATTAGCACAAGACAACAACAATTAAGCAGTGTCAGTCTTACAAAGCTTGATAATGTCTGTGACAAATGAAGGAAAAGTCCTGAGAAAACACTGCATGTTTAGGTAGTGCATAAGTATATGGCATCTCTGAAGGTGAGCATAAATACAACAATTAGGAAGTTCCTGAATGAAGACGAATCATTACAATTTATATTTGTCTGTGGAATAAAGAAGTGACTGTTCAGCATAACTTATTATGGTGCTTGTTTAGGATATTACTTTTGGTAGTTCATACAGCATGTGGTTAAAACCATAAAAATTGTCTTCAAAACCTTCTGCATGCAACAATTGGGCTCTTCATGGAAGGGAAGAAGCACTTTCCAGAGGAAATGTTACTCCTCTTGGCTTACTTTAGTGAAGGATCTCATTAATTACCTTATGAATCCTTCAACTGTTGTTCAGCATTGGCTTTCATTACCAACTTCAGTAGGTTTCTTCAAAAAGCAGCATTTAATCATCATACTTAATTTCTTCATGCCCACTTCAGATTCTACTACTCTGGTCTTTTTAAAGTTGGTCTAGCTTAATGGAGTGGGGATAAGTAAATTTGCCCCAGCTGAGTGTATTCAAAAAACTTAAAAAAAAACATCAGAAGGTAATTCAGGTGTGTGGACAGGTGTGGAAAGTCAGTATGGAATATGTTCAATGTTTTAAGTTCAGAGCCAGACTGGGAATAAAAAGCATCCCTGGCACAAAACCCCCAACAGCTCACGTACAATATCCACTTACAAAATTTCCCTTGGTTACACACCTCGCCACTTTCTAAAATAAACAGTGTTAAACAACACTATAAACGCAATCAAGAAAGAAAAAGTGTCGCAGAGAAACCACTAATCATAGAGTCAGGGACAGGTGTCTACTCCCTTTACAATCAGTGACAAGTCATTGCCATACAAAGACCACATAGTGGTCAGACACCACCACATGACAGTGAATACAGCGCTGACCACCACAGTAAAATAACCCCTGACATCAGGGATTCACAGAAGACATCATCTCTGATGTGAGTTCTTCTCTTTTCCTTTTCTTCTCCATGTGGCCCGAAACTCCATGATATCTGTTCTGATGAGTTGTTCTCTTCCTTTTTTATCTCCGTCTGGTAAAGAAGGCAATGTCTTTTTCTCACGGCCACAACTCGTCCCTGTAGCATTTACCACAAAAACATTTTAGACTTTAGTCTTTTTCAGCACTTCCTTATTCATTCCTACCTCTGTACAAACTCCCCAACCATAGTGCCTCAAATAGTAATAATGCCCCCTTTGGTGCCCCACACAGTAATTGTACCTCAAACAGCATATATTAGACCCTAAAAATTAGAAATTAGAAGTCAGATAAGTGGCATGGAAATAAATAGGTTCCCATAAGGTAGGTATACAAGCCCTCCCAAATAGGCAGGTAAGCATATAGACCTCTCACAGTAGGTAGGTATATAAGTACTCTCAGAATATAGGTAAATAGGAGCCCTCAGCAAGTTTACAGATTCATTCAGTAGGTAAAGAGGTATATAATCCTCAATCAGGTAGCCCCTTCATTGTGTATATAGGCCACCTTAGTAGATAGATAAGTACAAAGGCCCCACAGTAGATAGGAAGGTATATATTCCCCCATTAGGTACCTACAGTGGGTAAGGAAAGTATTCAGACACCTTTACATTTTTCACTCTTTGTTTCATTGCAGCCATTTGGTAAGATCAAAAAAGTTCATTTTTTTGGCTCATTAATATACACTCTGCACCTCATCTTGAAAGAAAAAAACAGAAACGTAGATATTTTTGCAAATTTGCTAAACAAGAAAAACTGAACTATCACATGGTCATAAGTATTCAGACCCTTTGCTGTGACAGTTATATTTAACTCACATGCTGTCCATTTCCTTCTGATCCTCCTTGAGATGATTCTACTCCTTCATTGGAGTCCAGCTGTGTTAAATTAAACTGATTAGACTTGATTGGGAAAGGCACACAGCTGTCTATATAAGACTTCACAGCTCACAGTGCATGTCAGAGCACATGATGTATAAGGAACTGCCCAAGGAACTCAGAGACAGAATTGTGGTAAGGCACAGATCTGGCCAAGGTTACAAAACAATTTCTTCAGCACTCAAAGTTCCTAAGAGCACAGTGGCCTCCATAACCCTTAAATGGAAGAAGTTTGTGACGACCACAATGCTTCCCCGATTTGGCCATCCAGCCAAACTAAGCAATTGTGAGAGAGGTAAAGAAGAACCTCAAGATCACTGTGGCTGAACTCCAGAGATGCAGTAGGGAGATGGGAGAAAGTTCCACAAAGTCAACTATCACTACAGCCCTCCACCAGTCCAAGCTTTATGGTAGAGTGTACCGACGGAAGCCTCTCCTCAGTGCAAGGCATATGAAAGCTTGCATACAGTTTGCAAAAAAACACATGAAGGACTCCCAGACTATTAGAAATAAGATTCTCTAGTCTGATGAGATGAAGATTGAACTTTTTGGTGTTAATTGTAAGCGGTATGTGTGGAGAAAACCAGGTACTGCTCATCACCTGCCCAATACAATCCCAACAGTGAAATGTGGTGGTGGCAGCATTATGCTATGGGGTGTTTTTCAACTGCAGGGACAGGACAACTGGTTGCAATTGAAGGAAAGATGAATGCGGCCAAGTACAGAGAAATCCTGGATGAAAACTTATTCCAGAGTGCTCTGGACCTCAGACTGGGCCAAAGGTTCTTCTTCCAACAAGACAATGACAATAACGGCTAAAATAATAAAGCAGTGGTTTCAGAACAATTCTGTGACCATTGTTGACTGTCCCAGCCAGAGCCCTGACCTAAACCCAATTGAACATCTCTGGAGAAACTTGAAAATGGCTGTCCACCAACATTCACCATGCAACCTGAGGGAACTGGAGAGGATCTGCAAGGAAGGATGGCAAAGGATCCCTAAATCCAGATGTGAAAAATTTGTTGCATCATTCCCAAGAAGACTCATGGCTGTACTAGCTCAAAACGGCTTCTACTCAATACTGAGCAAAGGGTCTGAATACTTAAGACCATGTGATATTTCAGTTTTCTTGTTTAATAAATTTGCAAAAATATCTACATTTCTGGTTTTTTTTCTTTCAAGATGGGGTGCAGAGTGTACATTAATCAGCAAAAAATTAACTTTTTGGATTTTACCAAATGGCTGCATTGAAACAAAGAGTGACAAATTTAAAGGAGTCTGAATACTTTCTGTACCCACTGTATATAGACCCTGTCAGTAGGTAGGTAAGTATATAGGATCCCCTCAATAGGTAGATATATTGGGCCTCCAACGGTTAATATATAAGGCTCCCATAGGGTAGACAGTGCTGCCCCCAGTAATTAGGTAGATAGGGCTATCCTCAACAATTAGCCAGGTAGATAGGGCTGCCTCCATTAATTAGCCAGGTAGATAGGGCTGCCCCTAGTAAATAGCCAGGTAGATAGGGCTGGTCCCAGTTATTATCCAGGTAGATACGGCTGTTACCAGTTATTAGCCTGGTAGATAGGGCTGTCCCTAGTATTCAGCCAGATATAGCTGCCCCCAGTTAATAGCCAGGTAGATTGGGCTGTCCCCAGTAATTAGCCAGGTAGATAGGGTTGTCCCCAGTAATTAACCAGGTAGACAGGACTGCCCCCAGTAATTAGGTAGATAGGACTGCACCCAGTCATTAGCCAGGTAGATAGGGTTATCCCCAGTAATTAACCAGGTAGATAGGACTGCCCCCAATAATTAAGTAGATTGGACTGCCCCCATTCATTAGCCAGCTAGATAGGACTGCCCTCAGTAATTAGCCAGGTAGATAGGACTGTCCCCAGTAATTAAGTAGATAGAATTGTCCCCAGTCATTAGCCAGGTAGATAGGACTGTCCCCAGTAATTAGGTAGATAGGACTGCCCCCGTGTCATTAGCCAGGTAGATAGGGCTGTCCCCAGTAATTAGCCAGGTAGATAAGACTGCCTCCAGTAATTAGGTAGATATGGTTTCCCCTACTAATTAGCCAGATAGATAGGACTGTCCCCAGTAATTAGGTAGATAGGACTGCCCCCAGTACTTAGGTAGATAGGGCTGTGCCCAGTAATTAGCCAGGTAGATAAGACTGCCCCCAGTAATTAGGTAGATAGGGCTTCCCCCAGTAATTAACCAGGTAGATAGGACTGCCCCCAGTAATTAGGTACATAGGACTCTCCCCAGTAATTAGTCAGGTAGATAAGACTGCCCCCAGTAATTAGATAGATAGGGCTTCCCTCAGTAATTAGGTAGGTAGATAGGACTGCCACCAGTAATTAGCCCGGAAGATAGGACTGCCCCCAGTACTTAGGTAGATAGGGCTGTCCCCAGTAATTAGCCATGTAAATAGGGCTGTCCCCAATAATTATATATATAGGTTCGCCCCAAGTAATTAGCCAGGTAGATAGAGAGAAGCCCATATTAAAAGAAAAAAAAATACTCACCTGTCACTTTTCCTTCCTTTTCACTTCTCTCCTCTTCTATAGGTTCAGAGCAGGTGGCATGACATCATCACATCACCCACTCTGGGATGCCACTTCCGGTGTCTACTAGCCTCTAAGTCTATACATAGGCTTATGGCCCAGTACTACATCACATTGCACTGTCTGCATTGTGGCCTCCAGGGGGCTGAATGACCAAGATCAGAAGATCCTGGCTGTTCTGCCTTAGCCGCTGCCTGCATTGCACAGGTGGCGACCGTGATCTCTGCACTGCTGGGTCTATGTGACCCAGCGATGTAGCTGTGTGGCTAGGTGGTCCTGCGGCCCTTCGGCTCAGGGGTCCAGTCGCGTGTGCGGCCGCTATGGCCACTGTAGGCCACAGGCCAGTGACAGTACTCAGGGCCTACTGGGGGGAGTCACCAGCCCCCTGGTGGATGCTCCGAACAGGCACGGGCCTTTTTAAGTCCCAGCATTTCATAATTTGAAAGATGTTACGAAACGTGTTAAACACCAGCAAAGAAATTCCCCAAACGAACCAATACCTGTAAGGGCTGAAAAACATACTGTCTTGCAGAATGAACCTAGACCTTAAAGAATACTTATCACATCCACACAAACACACAAGAAATTATAGTAGATGAAATTATAAGACTTTTCTCTAATACATGTCCTTATCAAATCACAGGATTTACCTCAGTATTATAGGGACACAGGTTTTAAATTCACTTTCTTAGGCAGAGATCATAATCTAGTAGGATTCCTTCTGTTGGGAGATACCAACTGTGCAGGGGGAGCTGAGGGTATAGCTGCTTGTACAGGGTTAATCTGAATCTCTCACTACAAACAGTGCAGCAGGCATAGCACACTGAGGACATAATATGACAGGGTTTACCCGTTTCTTCCCGCCTCCTCCTCCATAGCACACAGGAATCTATATTACACTGCTGCCTGTGTTATAATATCCAACACAGAAACAGCAGCCCAGAGCTTACCAGTGTGTACACATGATGTAGACTCCCTGGCTCCCCCTTTCAGTGGACTCTCCCAGCTCAGAAGCAGTTAGTTTCAAGGAGCTGACAACATAGTAAAGGCCCAATGCTTTTTTAAAAAAAAATAAAATAAAAATGAATATGTAGGTGAAATGCTTTGATTTCCCTAATGAAGTATATTTAAGGAAGTGTTTGTATTTTAGTCTCCTGTTACTTCATGAGGTTTCCCTGGGGGTGAAAGAACCTCTTTAAGGGTGTTCCCTTTAAAAAGGACAAAAAGGAGACAGCCCTCTCTAGTGCAAAAATTGCGACTTTAAGGTTTAGCGCTAGTACATAATTGCTTATACACTAACCTTATTGTGTTGTGCAATGAAAGGCACAACACTCTGTAAAGCCTCCAAATATGTTTGGGAACTGATGAATATGAGGTCCGCTGCAGTTTGTCTGTAGTATCCTTTGTATCCAATCCTCGGAGCCAGGTGATCAAATTTGTAGATTGATGAAGGTGTTTTTGGTTTATCTTCAACACCTCTCTTTTTCACAGACCAGAGCAACTGCGCTTCACCTCTATTTTCTAAAGGATTATTTTTATTTCATAAAGGAAGATACGGTTCGTGTGATTGGCACACTTCAATTCCCCCTTTTTTTAAACACTTTTCACAAACATATATATGGTGGTCTGCTTTCTCAGTTCAATATAAATACAAACTGTTACGGTGCGTTTACACGGTATGCCGCTAAGATTATTCTACCAGTTTTTTTCCGCGGAAAGTGGGACGGCTTCTGTCCGTGGTTGCAGATTCAGCCGTCCCCCTTCACACTGAACTGTTCATGTTCCGCCAGAAAAGTTTTTCAATACACCGGTTGTGTAAAAAAAGTCTGGCAGAAAATCTGTGCAGTGTGATTTACTGCATGGATTTTCTCTTTAAGTCTATGGAAAAGGTTGACAGTCGGTTTACAGACAATTTTCAAATCTGAAAACTGATTGGAAATCAGACTGAAAATCCATGCCGTGGGGACGGGCCCTCAGGGTATGTTCACACGGCTGATTTGGATGCTGAATTTTCAGCATTCAAACCAGTCTTAAAAACTAATCTGAAAGCGCCTCCATGCAGCACTTTTCAGACAGGGTTTTGACGAGGATTTGAGCAGGTTTTTTCCTTGTAGTTTCCGACAAGGTTTTGCAGCGCTGTTTCAGATGAGGTTTTGATTAGGTTTTGGCCGAGGTTTTAAAACACTGTTTTCTTTTTAAAACACCCATATAAATTAATAGCAAAAACAGTGCTGAAAAAGGCTGCAAAAACATGGCAAAAACTATGTTAAAAACCGTGCCAAAGTTTTGGACAAAGTTTTGAAGCTCCCCTTTGATTCCCAGGGGGATTTTCTGTGTTCAAGGATTGACATGACACTTCTTTTTCAGCCCAAAACGCTGTCCAAAGAAGTGCCTAAAACGCGCGTAAAAACCTTATCATGTGTGAACTACAACGCTGTTTTACATAGGAATCAATGAAAATAAAGTAGCTTTGGAGGCTTTTTTGATGCTGTTTTGGGCGAAGAAACACTCTTCGAAAATAGCGTCAAAATCAAGAAGTGTGAACTCACACTTAGAATTTAGTAGACATATACATTTTAAATTGAATATTTTCTCTTTCAATGTCGTCTGAGCGCTAGTGGTGTGCTCAGCTCACTTTCGCACTCTATCCTCCATTACAGCATGCAGTCTCACACACAATGCACCCCCTCTTTATACTATCTTCTGTTTACTGTATTGAGACTGATTTTCAAAGACTTTTACAGGTGTTACAGATTAGTTAAGGAGGAAGATTCCTCTAATAATATTCCAAAGTTGTATATCTTTACTCCCTCAACAGTAGTACTGAGTGAAATCTACCGACTCAAGCAGCTGACAGTACCTATTATTTGTAAAGCACATTTATATTATGTTGCCAAATGTGATAATGTAGTACCTGCTTATATTTTCCATCTAATGTTAGTTATTTCTTTTTAATTCAATTTATCATATTTAAAAGTAAATTTTTGTAATGTTTATCTTGCAGGGATAAAATTAAAGTTCCTAAAACCTAGCAGAAAATGTCTGTGGATTTGTTTCCAGTTTAATCAATGATGTTTCGAGAAATTAGAGGGTATTAACTATATACTGCTGATTATGCTCTGGGGTGCTGCTCCTAAATCACTTTGGTACTTAACCCCTTTTATATTGCAATATAGATTTAAAGTTCTGGTTACATGCTATATAACTTACACATCAATTTTCATCAGGAAACTACAATTTATCAAAGTAAGGAAACACTTTATATCATCCACTCGGTTAGAAGAGGGAAGAAAGCCATCACAGAAAAATATTTCCTATAATTTGCTCAAATTGCTTTGGAAATTGCTTCCTTATCTTGATGCTGATATACTTAGTGGGTGCACTGAACATAAGCATGGTCATCAATAATGAAGTGTGTGATAAATAGCATAGTTGTCTGTAGATTGCTAAACTTTTCTTATTATCTATATCAATAAAGATTATTATTATTATTGTTATTATCCCAAATATAAATGAGGATAAGAAAAATAAAACATGCTGAAGGAGTTATGTCATTAAAAAAGTACTTTTTGGATGAAAGCTGGCCCACCGATCAGCTGAGTGCATGGGCTACTCTAACTCCTATTATCAGCAGCATCTGTATCTGGCTGTACACTTCCCCTGCATTTGTCATTCATTTAAATGAATGGCCTTGTCTGTAATGCATGGCCATATGGAAAAGGGTTGTATTTATATGTCAATATTTTTGATTATTTTAGTTATTTAAAAGCAAGAAAAATAAGATATGGAATGCAAACCAATCTTTTACCTTTTGCTGTTAAAGAGGTTTTCTAGATACAAAGATCATATCTGTAAAAAGAAGCACTTTTGCAATTAGTTTGTATTACCTAAATCACTTAGAATAGCAGCTATAAGCTAAATTGTGTGTTCTACACCTACAACTGCAGCCTGAGGTTGGGCCACGCCCTATTTTCTGTGATTGACTGCCTGATATTTTGTTAAACCCCCTGGATGGGACACGCCCTTGTGTAGCACATCCCCCTGTGTTGTGATTGGCTGCCTAATATTTACTTCACCTCTGCCGGGACACGCCCCCTGAGCTGTGATTGCCTGCCTGCACTCTGAGCTGTGTGAAAATAAAACTTGAAAATGGCTGTCTGTGTTAGCTGCTGTCTGTGTCTGTTACACTCCCCTCTGAACTGTGTAATAAACGCTGCCTGAGCTCCTCTCTATTCCTCTCACATTCTATGTGAATGATCTGGGCAATTACTCAGTTTTTCTAGCTGCTACATTCACTCTCCCCAAGGAGGTTTAGAGTGAGGGAGGAGGGTTGAATGGGGTAAATGGGGTTAGATTGGTGTGGAGGAGTGGTGATTTAGATAGGGGAGAGAGAGGTTAAAGTGGTGTGGGGGAGATTTTTTTCAGAGTGGAGGGTGAGGGTGGGGGGTTTTGAGTGGGAAGTGAGGGAGGGTCAGAGTGGTTGGTAGAGAGTGGGGTGGTAGAGAACTTGATGGAGTAATGGACACACAGTTTTCCTATCTTAGAAAAGCTGGGTGATGCCCATCCCCCATAGGTGAGACCCAGTTTTTCTAAAATAGGAAAACTGTGTGCCACCTGTAGGGGATGAGACATCACCCAACTCTCCTGAATGCTGGATAGACTATCAAGAGCCCAGAAAAGCTGGGTGATTCCCTAATCCTCCACAAATGGCATCCAGCTTTCCAATGATAGGAAAAGTGGATGCCACAAGTGGGGTGTTATGGAATCACCCAGCTTTTCTGCATGCGGGATAGACTATCCAGTGTTCAGGAAAGGTGGGTGGGTGATGACCATCCGTCACACTGCTTTCCTGGATTCTGGATATGGTATTTAGCATATGTATGTGTAATGGGTCTGTTTATTCACAGGTTCCCATTTGCACTACATCGGATTCGGTGGACTACGTCGGATCAACCTTGGATCTATTTTTTTTCAAATAAAATGGTTAAAAAGGGTTGTAGTTGGGAAGTGTTTATTTAAATAAAAGTTTTTGTGTTTTTTTCCATATAATTCCAGTGATAGTAACAGAGGTGTCTGACAGACGCCTCTTCATTACTATCGCTTGGGCTTGGTGACACCAGTGGTGATTTTTGTTGCCCAAGGCTGACACTAACCCCATTTCACTATTATCCCAGTACCCAACGCACCATGGGTATTGGGAAGAGCCGGGTAACCATCAGAAGTGGACCCTCTAATGTGAGGATCTACTTCTGGGGCCGCTGCGGGCTGGTAGCTTTAGAATGGGAAGTGACCAGTATCACTGGTTCTTCCCATTCCGATGGTATCAGGCTGCAGCTGTTGGTTTTACCTCGGCTGGTTATGATAAATGGGGGGGATCCCATGTCGTTTTTTTCCTGAAAATTTATTTATTTAATGGGAATCTGAACATGGGCATCCGCTGTAATGATTACAGGAGTTGCCCACTTTAGGATTCTGAATAAATAAATAATTTAAAAAAAATATATAGTGGGGTCCCTTCCATTTTCCATAACCAGCCAAGGTAAAACCGACAGCTGCAGCCTGATACCATCGGAATGGGAAGAACCATGGATACTGCAGATCCTGTGTACACTGGTATCTACCACTATATAATCACTGTATGGCAGTAACATTGGTAGTAGTGTAATTGTTTAGGTACAGGCACAGTTTGGCGGTTTCTCCTAGCTCTTCTGGATGCTGAATAGACTATCCAACATCCAGAAAAACTGGGTGACGCTAAAACCCTAATTTAACTTTCTTCCAGAGCCATTACACAGTGAGATGGAGTGGGCGTTAATTTTTGTGAAGGGGGTGTGACTCAACAACAAGAGGACAGGGTCATGCAAGCCGTGCCACACCTTTAAATCTCCTTGATGCCTACTTTCAAAAGCTGGCAAGTATGATTTTATGTTTTAAACCTTACACCTAAAAGCACGGTGTTTGAGAATCCAATTGGCTACATGCGCCGCACCTTCATTTCTCCATGATGCCCACTTTTAAAAGTTGGCAAGTATGCTCTTAATTGCCAGGTAAAGCCCTATAGCTTGCTAGCTACATTGTACCACAATGGTCACCTGCAGTTGAGGATGTGTAAGATCATCCTAATTTTGACACTGTTCACATCTGCCTGAGCTGATTACAGGGAAGTTGCTGATTACTAGACTCTCCATAAAGTTCTCTGATTCTGTGAGCTGAGTGTGGATTATATTGTTATGTCCAGTATGATTGTGTCTGCTAAAAGATCTGTATCCAGTTATCTAGAGTCATGACTAGTAATATATCTTATTAGTCTAGTTTTGCTTTGAAGTCTTCCCAGTCTGCTTGACTATTATTGGAATTCTTGTATTTCTTAGTTTTGCCAGTGTTTGTTTGCTGTGATTTTTCTTAGTTGTCTTTGGATCCTTAAGTCCTCTTGTTTGTGTCAGGGTAAGTTGTAGCTTCGGTATATCTTAGTGATAGTTTCAGGGACATAAAAAAATCTGTGATGTCTGCTGTTAGGGTTATTGTTAGGGTAATATCAAGGGAGAGATTCAGGGAGAGTTAAAGGGAATCTGTCAGCTACTTTATTCTGCCCAGATGATGGGCAGCATGAAATGGCTGCAGGTTACCTGATCCCAACCATGTGGGTTTTACCCTGAAACACAGCGTTTCGGAGTAAAACCCGCATGGTTTTGTCTGTATTGTCATCCTGCAAACTTCATCATCTCAAGGTGAGTCCCTCTTTAGTTTTGTATTTGAAATATTAGAAACATGCCTCAAATTATTACGCCCTGCAACTGCTTATTTGAATACCATTTGAATTAACTTGGTGTTGGTAATCTGAGTGTTGGGAGTCACTGTTAGGACTCAGGAAAGGAGAAAAGTTAAGTCCTATTCAGTTGTCTCGTGCCAACCAGTGTCGTCACAAACAACACCCCACAGACGCAATAGACTTATATCAGGCTTCATCCCATTCTAGATTTTTGGGACTTCCAAACTGAATGCTAGATGTAATTCCAAAGCAGATACGCATTTAGCCTTACAGACCTGACATTCTTATGCTACCAATAATGTTTAGCATTTTTCTTCTAGAATCTAGGGTATATTTATATTTGCTTTTGCTGCTTTTTTAAGCAACAACCAAGTCAGCAAACAATCAGCATACCAAACAAAAAAGTCTACCAAGGTGATATAGATTGTATAAGATGATCATGCTGAGTCACAGTCAGTAGCAAACAAGTCTTTCATATTTTATTATGAGAATCCACACTATTTTTACATCAATAAATATACTAAATCAATATAAAGCAGTAAAAAAAACATATATACAAAATATAAGGTATACAAAATGAAAAAATATATTTATCTTTTTAGTATTATACACATATATCTTACGTAGAAAGTAAAACAGGGCTGTCTTATGTCTGGATGGCCATATACCACTTGTCAAGTTGCACCCTGCCCAATTTCTAGAGGGTGAAATACTGTGGACTTTTTATATGGGCTGTGAGCTGTCAAGCAGAGAGGGGAGGGTGAGCAATGAGATTTTATGTAGCACCAAGTATTAGGTCCTAAAGAGGTATTCCGGTTACAGCAGAAAAAAATATTTTTCATATAAGGAAGCAGGAATACCCCTTTAAATATAGTTTTATCTAATTATAATGAAATAATTGGAGGTGTCTTACTGTGCAGTGCTTTCTTTAGTCAGAAATATACCAAAGATATATGGAATGGAGCTAGCTGGGACTTTAAAGGGACCCTGTCACATAGGTTATGCCTACCTTGCTGAGGGCAGCACAAGCTAGTGTCAGACCTGCTGTTCCTAGCACTGTGCCCTATATTCTGTAAGATGCAGCAGTTTTAGAGTATTTAATGCTCAAATCTTATTCATGAGTATGTGTTAGCCCCGTCCACCAAATGCTAGCCCTGCCCACCTTGCAGTTATTCACATGTTTCTGCCTATTCAAAGTAATAGGATTATCAGTTGAGGTGGGCGGGGTTAGCCTCAGATGGGCGGGGTTTGAAAAAAACTGACTCTTTGAAGGACTCTTCAAATTACTCTTCTGGCTGAAAACTGCAGATTTGAGCATTAAATACACAAAAAATACAGCATCTTACAGAATAAGGAACACAGCACTGGAAACAGCATGTCTGACACTAGCTTGTTCTGCCCTCAGCAAGGGGGCATAACCTATGTGACAGGTTCTCTTTAAGTGGTTCTAATTTACTTAACAGTTGGGAAATATTAGCCTAATGCTGAAGCTACCTATATTACGAGAAAAACAATACATATGTACATTATAAATATACATTATCAATTATTTGCATGTATATGCTACATTTAAAGGTAATAAAAATATACATTTGAATTATAATTTTCTAATTTACATTTGAAACCAGATTTTTAAATAAACTCTATAAAAAGACACATATGATTGTTTTTCTCCCTATCTGGAAAGAAATCAGAATAAACCTTACCCGTTTTAGATCAATTAGGATTACCAAAATTATGAATATTTGCCAAATGCCAGAATAATGAGAGATAGATAAATTTTTAAGGCATTTTTATTACTTTCTGCAAGGTCAAAAGTTTACATACATTTCATTAGTATTTGGTAGCATTGCCTTAAACTGTACAACATGGGTCAAACTTTTTGGATATCCCTCCACAAGCTTCTCACAATAGTTGGTAGGAATTTTGGCCCATTCCTGCTAACAGAACTGGTGTAACTGAGCCATGTTTGTAGGTCACCTTGCTCACACCTGCCTTTTCAGCTTTGCCTAGAAACTTTCAATAGGATTGAGATCAGGGCTTTGTGATGGCCACTCCAAAACATTGACTTGGTTATCCTTAAGCCACTTTGTAATCAGTTTGGCAGTATGCTTTGGGTCATTTGGGTGACCCATTTCCGCCCAAGCTTTAACTTCCTGGCTGATGTCTTGAGATGTTGCTTCAGTATTGCCACATAATCTTCTTTCCTCATGATGCCATCAATTTTGTGAAGTCCCTTCTGTAGCAAAACAACCCTACAACATGATGCTGCCACCCCCATGTTTCACAGTTTGGGATGGTGTTCTTAGGCTTCCAAGCTTCTCCCTTTTTCCTCCAAACGTAACATTGGTCATTATAGCCAAACAGTTGAATTTTAGTTTCGCCAGACCACAGGACATGTCACCAAAAATGTAGGTCTTTGTTCCTATGTGCATTTGCAAACATTAATCTGGCTTTTATATGTTTCTTTTGGAGTAATGGCTTCTTTCTGACAGAGTAGCCTTTCAGCCCATGTTGACACAGTACTTGTTTCACTGGGTTCTGTCGACACAATCTTACCAGCTTCTGCCAGCATCTTCCCAAGGTCTTTTGCTTTTGATCTTGGGTTGATACGCACATGTCAGATCAAAGCACGTTCATCTCTGAGACACAGAACCCGTCTCCTTCCTGAGCCGTATGATGACTGGACATTCCCATCATGTATGTAATTGCGTATAATTGTTTGTACAGATGAACGAGGCACCTTCAGGTATCTGGAAATTGCACCCATGGATGATCCAGACTTGGGCAAGTCCACAATTCTCTTCCTGATATCTTGGCTGATTTCTTTAGACTTTCCCATGATATTACACACATAAGCAGTGTATTTCTGGTGTGAATTAAAATACATCCACAGGTATGTCTCTAATTAACTCAGATGCTGCCAATAAACCTATGAGAAGCTAACATAGACACTTTTGACTTTGCAGAAAGTAATACAATTGCCCTAAAAATTCTCTCTCTCCTATTATTCTGGCATTTGGAGAATATAAATTTTGGTAATTCTAATTGACCTAAAACGGGTAAGGTTCATTCTGATTTCATGTCAGATAGTGAAAAAAACATGCATATGTGTCTTTTTATATAGTGTATGTAAACTTCTGGTTTCAACTGTATATATTGCTGGTTCAAAAGACAATCGTCTTAGGAAGCCATTTTGTACACTGGAAAAATAGTCTTGAACATGCATACTTTTCTAATTTCACTATAAATGTATAAACTTATTAGCTATGTTCTTGCTGCTATTTTCTCATTCTACAAGATGACCACTTCTAATGTGTGCTGTCAACAGGTACAGTTTGAAAGGAATCTGTCCTGATTACAGACATCTTAAAGGGGTGTTCCAACAGTACAAAATGCTTGTCTGTCTGTCGGAGCATGATGAAAAATAGAATAAAAGACATACTTACCTCTCAGATGCTGCTGTTCTGTCGCCTGGGCCATCCCGTTGATCCTGGCAGTAGCCTTGCCCATTCATCCTTCTTGTGACAGGTACAGCCAATCACAGGCAGCAACGTTCATGGCACTGCTGCAGCTTGTGATTGGCTTCACCTGTCACGTGAATGATGAATGTGCAAGGCTACTACCGGGACCACCTGGATGACCATGGCAATAACAGCATCTGGGAGGTATGTATGCCTCTTTTCTTCTTTTTTTCATCATGTCCCAATGGACAAATCAATCACATAATAAGGCAAATTTGCTACTCCTGTCTAATAATAAGTTTTGTGCTGTTTGTTTTTTAACAGTGGCTCATGCTGTATCAAACATTTGCCGCATATTCAGACATTTTTGTTTAACTTTGTCTATTGACTTAGTTTACACCAACAATTGTGCCAAATTTGTTGTGAAATTTTTGGCACACGATTTTGAACCACAGGGCACACCCTTTACAGTTAAACCACACCTCATTTATACTAAACCATGCCTTCTTGTCAGATGAGGCACAAAACCTTATTCAAGTGTGTATAGCATACAATGTGATACAAAGCATGTACACCAATTTTTTTTATTCTAAAGCAATTGCATTAGTATATTTGCTCCAATGTAAACCCATGTGATACATTTTCACATCTTCTGCTAGCCTGGTCTTGTTTTAAGCAGGCAAAGTTTAATGAATATAATTTTGCCCTAATATACTATGCACAAAGGCTAGAATTTAAAATGTAACATTGTACGGAGAAATTGCTATCATTGAGAGGTCTGAACAGTTAGGGGCAATAAAACAAATATTGATTTTCTCTTTTATTTTTTAAAATGGGTACATTTTAATTTTCATTATGAATGAATGACTTACACACATCAACCAAGAATCTCTTTTAAAACTTGTAATCTATAACCTGCAGGGCTCATACAATGTAAGGTATGTCTGTGTATATACAATGTCTCACAAAAGTGAGTACACTCCTCACACTTTTGTAAATATTTTATTATATCTTTTCATGGGACAACACTGAAGATATGATACTTTGATACAATGTAAAGGAGTCACTGTGCAACTTGTTTAACAGTTCAAATTTGGTGTGACCCTAAAATAACTCAGCACACAGACATGAATGTCTAAACCGCTCTCAACAAAAGTGAATACAACTATAAGTGAAAATGAACAAATTTTGCCCAAAGTGTCAATATTTTGTGTGGCCACCATTATTTTCCAGCACTGCCTTAACGCTCTTGAGAATGGAGTTCACTAGAGCTTCACAGGTTGCAATCACTGAAATCCTCTCCACTCATCCATGACGGAGTTGGTAGATATTAGAGACCCTGCACTCCTTCACCTTCCATTTGAGGATACCCCACAGATGTTCAATAGGGTTTAGGCTGGAGACATGCTTGGCCAGTCCAGCGCCTTTGCCCTCATTTTCTTTAGCAAGGCAGTCGTCGTCTTGGAGGTGTGTTTGGGGTCGTTATCATTTTGGAATACTGCCACACGGTCTAGTTCCCAAAGGGAGGGGATCATGCTCTACTTCAGTATGTCATAGCACATGTTGCCATTCATGGTTCCCTCAATGAATTGCAGCTCCCCACAGCTAGAAAACTCATGCAACTCCAAACAATGACACTCCCACCAACATGCCTGACTGTAAACAAAGACACACTTGTCTTTGTACTCCTCACCTGGTTGCTGCTACACACACTTGACACCATCTGAACCCAATTAGTTTATCTTAGTCTCATCAGACCACAGAACATGGTTCCAGTAATCCATGTCCTTAGTCTGCTTGTCTTTAGCACACTATTTGCGCGCGTTCTTGTGCAACATCTTTAGAAGAGGCTCCCTTCTGAGATGACAGCCATGCAGACCAATTTGATGTAATATGTGGTGTATGGTTTGAACACTGACAGGTTGACCACCTACTCCTTTGGCCTCTGCAGCAATGCTAGCAGAACTTTTTTCTTGATATGACGCTAAGCACATGCACTCAACTTGCTGCAGCTCAGTTACAGGGTACTGCCAAAATTCTGATATCCTAAACCATCTTTATGAAGAGCAACAATTCTTTTTTTCAGATCCTCAGAGAGATTTTTTCCATGAGGTGTCATGTTGAACTTCCAGTTATGAGTGAAAGAGCAATAACACCAAATTCAACACACCCGCTCTAAATTCATGGCTGAGACCTTGTAACTCTAATAAGTCACATGACACCATGGAGGGAAAATGACAAGTTGGGCACAATGGGCTACATGTATGAACGGTGCTGCGGCAGAAGTCTGGTGTCTTTTTAGCTAAAAAAAACTAGCTCAGCTCCGTTCGCTCTATTTTTAACCAGACGCACTCCAATATTTATATCATGAATATAAAAAAACAATAGGAATCCGGGAATCCTCAACATCCTTTCCCTTTATTGAAAAACCTTATTAACCGCTTCCCGATATCGGACATATGCATACGTCCTAGCGCAAAGTGCGTTCCCGCAAATGGACGTATGGTTACGTCCTGGCGATCATGCGGGATAACAAGAGAGCGCTGCACGATCGCAACATGGGACCAGCGGTATATTACACCTTGTTTATAGTACCCCTTGTTTAACCCCTTGGCTCCGATGATCAATTAAGATTATCGGAGCTAAGTCGCAGGCAGGATGAGTGAGCTCCTTCTGCCTGCACCCGTCGCACTACCATACAATCTCCTACCAGACGGCTCCGGGAAGGGAAAGTCGCTTCCCGGGTCATCTGTGACATCACCATGCCCACAATGCACTGTGGGCATGGTGATTGACAGTCACCATGGCGACCAGTACACAGCGGGAATCCTGTGTACTGGCCTGCCTTGTAACAGCAATCTGAAGATTGCTGTTACAAATCCACTATGGGGAAAAGTAAAAAAAAAAAGTGTAAAAAAGTAAAAAAAGTGAAAAAATGTGAAACACAAACACAAAAAATAAAATAAAAACACATACATTGGCCTTTTCCCCTTTACAAACGCCAATCGCCCCAAAAAAGATAAAAAATAAATAAAGTAACCATATTTGGTATCGCCGCATGCGTAACAACCTGCCCTATAAAAATGTCACATTAATTAACCCGTATGGCGAATACTGTTAAAAAATATTTTGATCATCCTGCAGCACATAAAATGGAATAAAAAGCGATCAAAAACTCATATAAACGCCAAAGTTGTACCAAATAAAACGTCAGTTCATCCCGAAAAAAAAGGTCCTTTCACGTCTCTGTATACCGGAAAATAAAAATGTTATGACTCTCAGAAGACAGCGATGCATAAATATTGTTTTACACAATAGAAACACTTTTTTTTTAAAGTGCTTTAACATAAAAAAAACTATATAAATTGGGTATCGCCATAATCGTATCGACCCACAAAGTAAAGCTAGCTTGTCATGGATACTGCACAGTGAACGCTGTTAAAAATAAAAATAAAAAACACTACTAGGATTTGCAGATTCCAAATACGGATTTAAAAATGATCAAAAAGTATTGTCCCCCAAAAAATTATACCAATAAAAACGTCAACTCATCCCGCTAAAAACAAGCCCCAACACAGCTCCATACACAGAAAAATAAAAAAGTTATGGCTCTCAGACTATGGCGATGCAAAACGTGTTTTCCTTTTTGAATAAAAGTGTTTTTATTGTACAAAAGTAGTGAAACATAAAAAAAAAATAAATTTGGTATCGCTGTAATTGTATCAACCTGCTGAGTAAAGCTAGCATGTCAATTATACCACACGGTAACCGCTGTAAAAAATAGAAATAAAAAACACTACCAGGATTGCTGCATTTTGTTCAAAATGCCTCACAAAAACCTTAAAGGGGTTTTGCCACGATGTAATGTTGACGTGGGATCCTCCAAAATGGGTATTTAATCACTTTTCTAAATATATGTGATTACAAAAATTGCAGTCTGAGAGAGCTACAGGCTGCCTTACCTGCCCTTAGTTACTTAAAAGCTTCTATTAGATACGACCTGACAAGAGCTGCTGGCCGGGCTTGTGCAGAACACACTTCTTATCTGATGAAAGGGAACTGAAGAAGCTTTCAAGGCACCAGGTAGAAATATGTTGTGTTTTGTATACAGAATCCACTAGTTGTAGTGTGATTATCTGAGTAGATCCCTGCTTTATCTGATGACAGAGAACATGAAGAAGCTTTCAAGCTGCTGTGGAGAAAAGGTGTTGTCTTTTGTATACAGAATCCACTAGTTGTAGTTTGATTATTTGAGTGAACATTTCACACGATCCCTTATGCATGGCTCTGTGCTCTGGCTGTGTCTCTCTCTCTCTTAGCTCAGCATGGCTTGTTTACATTTGCTTCTTAGCAGATAAGGCACATCCTGGCAAAACCCCTTTAATAAAAAGTGATCAAAGCGTCATATGCACCCCATAATGGTAATAAAACATAAAAAAACTATAGAAAAGTTATATCATTGCAATTTTACTGACCCCCATAGTAAAGTTATCCTGTCATCTATCCCGTATGGCGAACACTGTAAAAATGAAGCCCAAAAAACAATGGCGGAACTGCGTTTATTACCTCCATTTTCATGACCCAATGCAAAAAAAACAAACTATGGAACACCTTTGTGCCCAAAATGCACAATACACCCCTAGATGACATCCGTGAGGGGGGTTGAATCCAAAATGGGACGACTTCTTCAAGGTTTCACCTGTTCTGGTACTTTGGGGGCTTTGCAAATGCGACATGGCCCCACCAAAATCTGCGTTCCAAAAGCCAAATAACACCCCCTTTCTTGTATGCCCGGCCATGTACCCAAACAGCAGTTTACACTCACTTGTAGGGTACTGCCGAACTTGGAAGAAATTGCGAAACAAAATTTGGGGTGCTTGAGGTGCTTGGGAATCCTTGTAAATGCAACATTTTTAGCTAAAATTGCAGATTGTTGGAAAAAAAAAAATTCATTTTCACAGCCTAATGCTAAAATTTGTGAAACACCTGTGGGTTCGATATACTCACTGCACCCATGGATATATTCCTTAAGGAGTGTAGTTTCCAATATGGGGTCTTTTTAGGGGTGTTTATTAAATTTTAACACATTAGGTTATCTGCAAACCTGAAATGACTTTTTGGGCCAAAATTTCTTACTATCTTAAAGCACAATGTGTCACGAGAAAACAGTCTCTGAATCACATGGATAGGTTAAAGTTTCAGAAAGTTATTCTCACATAAAGTGACACATGTCAGAAAAATAGGGCTCTGTCAGAGAGGCCAAAACTGGCTCCGGCGGTAAGGGGTTAAAAAGCACATGCAAGGTGGTAGCTTATGATACAGAGACAGATGGAAGTTACCGTGTTCTGGCTTATGCGTTTCAAGTCCAGGGAGGACTCTTGATCACAGCTAACCTGCACCTGTGTTGTGCTGGGTTAAAAACAAGTCACGGGATCCATTCACAAATGACAAGGCTGCTCTCAGGTACACCTGTGATTGGGGGGCGTGCTGGAGGCGTGTCAAACTACAACTGTACGAAGCTACACATTTATAGCTTTAGTATGGCAAATCCAGGTGCATTACTGCTGGAACAGGTAGACCACTTTAAAAGTGGTTTACCTGAGCCTACTAATTAGTGCAAAAAATAGCTCCTGGGTGGCAAATATCATACATGTCGCCCAATATGTCCATTTTCACAGAGAGGGAGGGGGATCTCACTTTTGTTGGCAGCGGTTTAGACAATGATGGCTGTTTGTTGACTTATTTTGAGGGCACACCAAATTTACACTGTTATACAATCTGTACACTGACTACGTTACATTGTAACAAAGCATCATATCTTCAGTGTTGTCCCATGAATAGATATAATATTTGCAAAAATGTGAGGTGTGGACTCTCTTTTGTGAGATACTGTAAGATATCTTACCAATAGTCTGAAATTGAATGCCCCATCATGGTTTACTGCATTTTGGCTCTCATTTGATAAGTTTTCATTTTATTTTACAGTTTATAATAAAACATCTTATCTTTACCAGCTGCCATACTGTCCAGCATGTGGACCACATGGAAATCTGACCATTTCCCAATCAGTTTAACTCCAAAGGAGTGTATGACAAAATAAATTCTGTAGCGCTTTCTGGAGGGCAAGACAATGGACTTCATTGATGTGTTCCAGTTTGTTGCAAGTTAGTACAGCTGGATAGATACAGACCAGAAGTCTATGAGCATGTTTTGTAGCAAAAATCCTCTATGGCGGGTCAAAGCATGGGTATGATATGATATTAGCCTAAAAAGAAAACAAATAGTTATAAACTACAACTAGATATTTATGGACTGATAAATTTATCAGGCTCTAATATAAATATATACATATATATGTGTTTATATGAGTATATATGTCTATATATGTGTATATATATTATATTTATATAAATATTATATAATATACATAATATATTATATAAATATTATAATATAAATATTATATATATTATATTTATTACATATGTGTATAAGTTTGCAAATTTTTATCTATGACAAGCTACAGAAAATGCACTGTATATTATGTAATTACTGTGCTTCTGTTAATAGAGTTGTGCCATTAGGTATCAATTGTCCATCTCTAACAGCCCAATACTCTGGGATTATTCAATATTAAATTATGCCATAAATTAATTCAATTACAGAAAATTGGTGCCAGTGATATGCATTAAAATATATAAAATAAGGTATATAAATATGTATATAAAATATCTAATATCCTCTGTTGGTTATGAGAACATCAATCTGCCAAAGCATACTCCTCTCTAATTGATAATGTTATTTTCCTATATTTTTGAATATTTTGCATTGTGCATTTTCTACTAATTTATAGTGCAATATGTAATTATTATTTAAAAAGTACATTTCTTAAGTATACTTTTATAAAAACGTAGACAAACGTAAATTGTTTAATATTCTGTGTGGTCATAGACAAACCCTCTAGAGTGTCTGAAACTTTCAGAGTCTCATTGAGGTAAATGGACTTTATAATGAAAAGATCTGTCTTAAGGATGATGTCATAGAATTTGTGAATATAGGGCAATGTATTGTGTCTGCAAAATGTAAGGTTAATCTTGACAACCCATATATCCATTTCCAAAGATAAATTGCTACATTATGTATGTCAGTTCTAAATTTATCATAATAAAAGCTCTATATTTTGACAACATCGACTATAGTAGTCAGTTATTCTAAACTGTTCCTTATCATCTTCCTACACCAATGCACACATTTTTTCTTTTGCTTAGTGTCCCAACCTTTAACTTATGACATTTATATCCTGCTTTGTAATTAGCTTAACGCTAATAATGTGCAGACTTTATGGTTACATCCTGACATTTATTTTTTGGATTCTTAAGCATAAATATTAGTTACTTAAAACATCACTATAAAGTGAATTATATACAGTTTTAAAGGAAATTAATCTTTTTCATAATTCTCTTGATATATGTTTTTTGTACATTCTCTGTGGGGGAGGATGAGTTAATTAAAGGGTTTGTTTAAAATCACTTTTAAGAGTAATAGAATTATAGGAGATAAATTTGTCTAGTCATTAGAAGAAGTGTTTTAATATCCTACTCTACTTACAGCTAGAAACACTGATGGTTAACTTCTAAAAAGTTCTAAGGCAAATATATTGCAATGTGTCATGAGGCCTACCTGGTAACTAAGGTGAATCTGCTGGCTTGTATTGACTTTGGTTTAGGGCATACATGCCAACTCTCCTGCTTTTGGCGGGGGGGTCCCGCTAATGGGGGTCCCCCCTCCCCCGCCCTCCCGGCAGAGTTGGCATTCCTCCCGCCGCCAGCAGGCAGCGGGGGGACCGCAGCGCAAGAGTAGCACTGGTGCGCTACTCTGGCGCCGCCGGGCCGCTCATACAGCCGCACAGTCAGTCAGCAGTACAGGGAGGAGGCAGGAGGGATCGTTCCCCTCCTCCCTCCTCCCCCTGTATGTACGGCGCCGGTGTGCGCTGTACATACACCTCAGTGACGCGCGGCTGCACTCACTCCCCCTGCGACGCTGAGACTACTCAGTCGGACGGGAGATGTCTGGAGCTGCAGGAGCCTGGTGAGGTGAGTGGCTTTTATTATTTTATTTTTATTAGTTATAGGGGGGCTCTACCTGGCTACAATGGGGGGGGGTGTCTACCTGGCAACAGAGGGGGCACTACCTGGCTACAATGGGGGGGTTCTACCTGGCAACAGAGGGGGCACTACCTGGCTACAATGGGGGGGTCTACTTGGCAACAGAGGGGGCACTACCTGGCTACAATGGGGGCACTACCTGGCTAACAAGGGGGCATCTACCTGGCTAACAATGGGGGCATCTACCTGGCAACAGAGGGGGCACTACCTGGCTAACAAAGGGGACATCTACCTGGCAACAAAGGGGGCATCTACCTGGCAACAAAGGGGGCATCTACCTGGCAACAATGGGGGCATCTACCTGGCTAACAAAGGGGGCATCTACCTGGCTAACAAAGGGGGGCATCTACCTGGCTAACAAAGGGGGGCAGCTACCTGGCTACAAATTGGGCTCTACCGGGCTACCGTGGGGGGATCTACCTGGCTACAGAGGGGGCATCTACTTGGCTACAGAGGTGGCATCTACTTGGCTACAAGGGGGCATCTACTTGGCTACAAGGGGGCATCTACCTGCCTGTAAGGGGCACTACCTGGTTATGGGGGGCTACTACCTGGCTATAAGGGCACCTACCTGGCTTTCTTCCAAAGCCGTTATGCAGTTAGGTGGAGTGAGAGTGGCTTTTTGAAGGGGCGTGGCACTGACAAGATGGGCGTGTCCATGCAATCTCCTGCTTTTTCAATTAAAAAAGTTGGCAACTATGGTTTAGGGCTATGTCAAGGAGTGGATCTAAGGGGCTCTCTGGTCTTGACACTTTAACCCCCATTTGCTGCAGTGAATCCCAAAGGTGTACTGTAGAAGTAGACAGTAGATGTGATCATATGGGGATAAAGTCAGAGCAGGCAGAGGTAGGTGGTCACAGTTTAGGGTGGGCAGCAAATGTAAGGAATGGACAGGAACAACCCTGGTCATTTCCAAGGAATAACACCTTCACTACTTACTTAACACTAGGAACCTATTTTATAGACAAAGGGCAATTTAAAAGTGGCTTTTTAAATACACTAGAAGAAGCTAGGCTGCAGCACGTGCTAGCTCCTGTTTACTTTAAGGGCCAGTGTGTACCCTAAAGGGGACTATGATAGAAGCTATGGCAGGGGGAATCTCAGTAAGCAGGAGCATGACTATACTTCCTCCATTCTTTACAGACCCTCTGTCTTTGGTAGCAATGAAGTTTCCATCTGCAGATGAGAACAAGAGCATCAGTTTTTTTTAGCTGGCTCCCAAGATTTCTTCTTAGTCCACCTTTCTATTCCACCAGATAAAGGAATTTTTCTCCTGTTCTCTTAATATCAATGATTAACTTGGTCTCAAATACAGCATCAGGATCAAATACACGTTAAGGCAAAGAAGGATACTTCCTGAGAAAATAATTGAGGACCAGAGATTTGAGCAGAGAAATGTGAAGGAAGTTGGAAACTTCCAGAGAGGCTTAAATATATAGCTTGTAGCATGCAGATTTTAGCTGCTTATGACAGGAGTAGGAATCCAAACAATGAAGAGCTAAGGGAGTCTTTTTTTTTAGATAAATTTTGAAAAGAGTCATACTCTTTTCGAGGGTTAAAGGAAAGAGGACTCCTTCTCTTCTTGTCAGCTTTAGCCTAAAACAAGAAATAGCCTTACTGAGGGAGGACTTTCTATTCTGCCATATGTGAAGGGCAGCCCAAAATTACAGAATTTGGTGCAGGTACTTTGAAAGGTCCAGTATCTGGAAGAGGAAGATGAGGATGTTGCCCATAGATGATGAAAAGTGAAAAGCATCGCTTCATTCAACTGCATGACTCTTGTAGGAGAAATTTGACTCGTTGTGAAGAGACAAAGTGACAAAGATAGTTTTCTATTGTCTAATTCACTCATTAAAATTGGTTCTGGATGATAGTGGAGAAATCAAGCTTGATTTCCAGAAGCCAAATATTTGAAGTGCAGTTAACCCCTCTTCTTGGGACAATCTGATGTGGCAAGCAAATAAAAGATGTATTTGATGAACAAGGTAGCAAAATGGGATGTAAGAGGCAGGTTAGTTAACAGAACCAAATGTGCCATCTTGGAAAATAGATCTACAACTGCCCAAATTGCTGTACAGTCTCAAGAACTGATGGGCTGGTATTAAAGTCTTTGGCATTATATGTCCAAGGAGCATCTGATTGAGCAGACCAGTTTCTGGTTCTGTTTTCCTTAGTGAAATTCCTAATAAAGGTTATTTTGCTAGAGATGTGAGGAATGAAATGTTGGTAGTTGTTGGTATATCTGAAGATATTTTGTATAGCTCAAAGTCCTTGAAGACAAGCCTTTTAAGTACTGCCATACATTTCATTGGATGCATGTACAGACCATGATATGAGATCACATACCCCTAGAAAAGTAGGCTTGAATGCTCAACAAGGCATTTTTGTAATTTGATATGAATTTTTTTTTTTTTCCAACAAGAGGTAAATAGATACGTTTCTCAGATCAGGAGAGAAGACCAAACAGACTAACACAGAGATACAGCAAGACATAGAATATGAAGTTAACAAATTCTTGGAAAACAGCCAGGGCATTGTAAAGACAGAATGGCATAACAAAGTATTTAACATGATTGTTATGACTGTTAAAAGCAGTTTTCCATTCATCACCTTCACAAATATGTCCAGTTTAAAAAGGACCTTAGTCTTTCTAATGTTGTCAAATAGCTCAAAGATTAAAGGGACAGGTACTTGACATTCTTATTCAAAGCCTTACAATCAATGCACAGACATGGGGTCCAATATCTCTTTTCCACAAATAAAATAAGAGGATTTGTGAACCTCCTGTCCATATTTTCCTTGATCAAAGACACATAGCCTTGGTAAGTTCTTGAAACAAATGGATAGGACTATTGTTTATCTATTAAGGGGCAGATTATCAGCGTGTTTCTTATTGAAAACATTGGCAAAGTCCACACAGTGTTTGGGTAGCCAAGGAAGGTCAGGACTGAGAGGCTTTAAGAGTTAGTTGAAGAAGCAGCACCTATCCTGTCACAGAACTTAACCTGAAAACCAATTAATCACCAAAGCATGAGATTGTACTGAGGAAAAGTCTGAAGGATAGGAATTAGTGGACGTCTATGGAGAATGTAAAAAGCAATCCGCTCCTGGTGTAGGGCTCCAAACTGAATATTTAATGGATAAGTGACATGGCAGATTGTTTCAGTCAAAACTTACCCATCAACAAAAACAATGGATAATGGTTTTTCTAAGCGTATTATTGGAATATGACACAAAATCACTGGAGATTTATGAATGACTTTTCCGGCTAATTTTTAGTAAATAAAAACTTATATCATGAAGTGGAAACCAGAAAAAGTGAGGATTGCTGGTATGGGATTGCATTATTAAGAAAAAGTTATGGGTAGGTAGCCTCTCTCACCAACCCTAGGTTTTGGAATTTTCCAACATCACAGGCCAATCTCTAAATAAGCACAAATTGTTGCTCCATCTGGATTTGCACTCCTCTACAGAAAGTTTAGGTTATCAGTTTGTATGGGCTCTAGATGTTGCTTGGTCCTGGGTAGCTGGAGTGGTCTTTAGAAGGCAGGAGCCAAATGAGTTGGTTTATTTGCAAGGAATAGGTAATGATTTAATCAAATATGGTTGGGAGATCATGACTGGCTAGGTCATCCTTGATACAGAAAAAAAAAGATTGGAGGTTCTTCTCAAGCTAATATTTGGGATATGAAGAAACAAAGGTTAAAGCTGGAGTACACTGGAATGTCTCTTTAATTATCAAAGGAATACAAAGGTAAAAAGAAATACAAAGGTAAAAAGAAGCTAGACAGAACGCTTCCTCAGGTAGGAATAAGGATCTTGATTCAAGCAATGAGTCCTTACCAAAAGGTGGAAATAAGAAATTGATTATTTTAGGAGTGCATGGAAGCAAGAGTATAAAACTGAATGGTATACTGGCTCAACATGGACTTGCCTTGATGTAAATAGAAAGGAAGCTGCAGAGATCACCAGACAATGGAAAGACAGTAAAGGATACCTTTGGTGCTCTTCAAAGAAAACTGATGCCAAGGATCCAAGGTTCATTGAAGGCGAGTAACTAGTAGCAACAGGAAGAGCATTAATAGAAGCCAAGATTTGTGAGGAACCATAGTGAAGCACCTGTAATGGTATGTTCACACGGCTTATTTTGAGGCATAATTGTGGGCGTATTTTGCCACGTATTCGCTTAATACGTGGCGAGATATGCGTCAAAATTAGGGTAATCCATAGCTCTCAATACGATCGTATTGTACGTGTGGGGAGATAAGTGACATGTCACTTATTTGCTGTGATTACACGCCTCGAGTAATGAATGTCAATGGGCTGCTGGCCCCTCCGTGTTTTGGGAATAAGCACTGATCACCGTGACTCCCAAAACATCTGGCAATTACGCCGTGTGAACATACCCTAAGGCTATGTTCACACGGCTTAAAATGGGACGTATTTCAGTCCGTAATTACGCACCATAGTGCGCGAATTACGGCTGGAATACGTCCCCGTCATCACGGTAATCCACAGTTCTCATAGAGAACTGTGGATTACGTCCCCTCTCCCTGCTCGGCGAATACGCCGCGGGGGGAGATAAGTGACATGTGAATTACCAGTGGAGTATACGCGCTGCTGGTAATAAAAGTCTATGGGCCGGCGAGGTGCCGGCCCCCCGCTCCCGCCCTGCCCCCATCCACACGGCGTAATTGCGGGGCGTAATTACGCCCCGCAAATAAGCCGTGTGAACATAACCTTAGAGTTAGTCCTGCTGGGACCTCCAAAAAGAAAATTTAGCAGCAGAGTCATGGGGAACAGGCTGTGGATTCATGGCCTGAATAAATTGTTGCATGGCCGATCTGGTGGCTTAGGTAAATTTTCTGGGTTCTGTCGGATGAGAAGCATAACAAGATGATGTGTTAAAATGGCAATAGCAATTTCAGAATTTTAGAATTATTTGCTTTTCTATTAAGAAGGCAATATAAGTAATTTAAGTCATAGAATTCTAGAACAGGGCTTTAACAATAATTATACTGACTTTAGCCATGTGATAAAAATGTTGATACACTGAGCAGTCCATCCACAGGTATGATGGTTCCTATGTTTTAAGTCTGCAGAGAGGAGGACCTAAGCAGCAGGACATACATTCTCTCGTAGCTTGTGTAAAGTCAAGTCAAATGTGAGACTGAGAAGAAAGTCAATGTACGAGGAAAGAATGCAATTGGTCCATAACCAACTGTTCTCTAGGCTCATTTGCTTTCACATACACACAAACATATATAAATGTATATGTACATGTATATTTTGAGCTTAGATCTAACCAAGAACTACATCTTCCCATGTTTGCCTTGGTTACTTTTGGGTACTGCAGCTTCCTCCAAAACTCCAAAGATGTAGTGATAGATTAATACGACCTGGGGCAGGGACCCATGTGAGTTATAACAATCTCTCTATAATGTTGTGGAAAATATTGCTGCTATGTAAATGAATAAAATAAATAAATAATAGACTAAAAACAAAAGGGATAAAAGGGAATTACATCTTTAAATGTCAACACTATGAAATTCATGCAATGCTGGAAAGTCAGCGTATGACTAAAACTTATAATATGTAAGGTGTTCTCCAGAAATTCTCTTCCACCCCATCTGGCATTGGGTGTGGAACAACACAACTGCATATCAGGTGGTCAAGCAGCTAAAGCAACAATCTAACACCCAATAAGTATTGTGCATGAGTTCTCATATTTAGTATAAAATCCCCAAACTCCAAGCATAATACTCATATGGTTGCAGCAGCAACCCATATATCCAGATGTGCCTTTCCATGTCTATTGTTAGACTGAATGGAAGACTATGGCTGGACATCTACTATTTGCAGATAATGCATATTTGCTAGGCTCCTGTGAGCTACATGTGAACTGAGGATAACTGCATCCAATAGAGTGTGCTGTGGAGCTCCTCAACTCTTTTCCCATGAGCCTTTTCTTTATGCAAGACAGTCAGTGAGGTCTGAATGGCAAGTAAACCCTCACACCGACCAATTTATTGGTTCCTTATCTCAAGGATAGATTTTTCCCCTTTCAAAGCCACTCTTGCCTCTTACCCAGCCAAACAGTAAGCTCTACACTGCACTGACGAGGAGCAAATACCCCGAAACAGCTGTCTGTAGTTGAACTTAACTGGTTTGGCTCAAATCCCTTTCACATTGCTAGGCTCCTGCGAGCTACATGTGAACTGAGAATAACTACATCCAATAGAGTGCGCTGTGGACCTCCTCAGCTCTTTTCCCATAAGCCTTTGCTTTATGCAAAACAGTCAGTGAGGTCTGAATGGCAAGTTAACCCTCACACTGACCAATTTATTGGTTTCTCTCCTCAAGGAGAGATTTTTTCCCTTTTCGAATGCATATTTGGATCAATGTGCTTTAGATTTTTTAGATTCTTGATAAATGGACCCATGATTGCTGTACTGGTAGCCTTTATAAGTAAAAAAGACGCCTTATTTAGGGATGGAACATAACTGATGTGTTTGCTATAATGCTATAACTGAAATTTGTGTATGCAATGGGTGTACATAGGTGTCTATAGCCTATGCTATGTACACATGCATGTGTAAATAAAAGATGTCCACACAGACTGCTGTCAAAGCACAGTGAACAAATTTAAGATCTTAGTACTTTGTGCTAAACCTTTAGAAGTCCTTTAAGCATTTGCTAGCGGTTATCTGTGTTTACTTGGAATAAGGAACATTATTTAGAACATCTGTAAACATTGAAGGTTCACATAATGCTAGCTGTAACACCACAAAATCACACATAAATTACACACACATCATGTATTCCTTTCGAAACAAATATGAACAAAAATGGGGATCACCATTCAAAACTTCTCTGAGTGACCAAACTGAGCACAAAAGATTGCTATTAACTGTCAAATACAGACTGGATCATTGGAAATTGGTCACAGTGCTTATGCAGTGAATTGCTCCTGTGGTTAAATGGGAACACATTTTCTGAGCAGGGAGAGAAGATTGGCCTTCATGCTCTTTTATTTTGTGTTCCATTTTTAAATAGGCTGTCAATGGGGTCCACATTGTGAAGCATTATGAAAGCACTCTTTTATGGCAAGCATTGTTCATCAAGAGCTCAATACAGATGTCACTGCTAATCTCCATTTTCACATGACATAATAAGTAACTGGAGATGCATTCATCTTTAGTTGTGTGAAATATAAAAAAAAACAAATATTCCTTTATAGAAGACTGAATAATCCTCGGAATGGGCAACTACCAGTGGCCCACTATCCCCATTATGCTCAATCATTTAATTTTATGCCACATCAATAAAAATAACAACATGCCGTATACAAAGATGAAAAATAAAGCACTTTCCTGTTTAAATGTAAACTGTTAAAAAAGTCACAAAAGTTCCTAATATGGTGCTCATGTCTCATGATACGTGGAACTAGAGAGCAATACTGAATTCCCTTATGGCCTTTTAGGTTAAACAAGATTGTCATCCTAAAAACATCAGGTTAACTTAACATAATTTTACAGTTCACTAGAGAGGGCTGATGCACATGGCAGAGTCATGCACATGGGGCTTGTAAGGTGGTAACTGGAGCCTTTATATTTCTCTGTGTGGCATCATACGTTAATTCTTATGTTAAAGCAATGGCATCATATGGATCAAGGCAATGTTTCTTTGTTGGTGTACGCATAAATCAGTCAGAGGTCTCTATCTAAAATTGGAGGTAAACAGAGGCACAGTATTGACCTCATAGACTTTTATGGGTGCTATATTTTCCATACAAGATAAAGAGAACCTGCCACATCTCTAGGCATGGTTATGATAGTAAGTACTTGCGTTGCCCATAAAGTAGGGGAAGTTCATATGACAGATTTTAATGTGGAATTCAAAACGGATTTTGCGTTGAAATTCCCGGATTTAATTGGCAGTCCACACTGTTCACTCTGTAAACTACAGCACGGATTTTAAACACCACAGATTTCATTGGAGGTTCTTTAACAGAAGAGCATACATGAATTAACAGTAATAAAATATAAATATATCCACCAAATATATCTAACCATACCTGCCATTTTATGTCAAATGAAATAGTAGTGTTCACATAGAAAATATGGTATAAGCGCATAAACATGGACATAGTAATAATCCTTTTTTTTTTACTAACCCTTTAGAGCGGTGTTCCCACAAAGGCACATCTGTGTTATAGTTGACTCATAGCTAGCTGACTGTGTTGCGGAATACGGAGAGTGGTTCTTGCAGCCCTCCTACCCATTCATTTGTATGGGAGTTCTGTATATAGCAGAGCACACTCACTTGCCTATATTCTGAACTCCCATAAAAATGAATGGACAGGATGGCTGCAAACGCCACCATCTTTATTTTGCAACACGGTCGGCTCATGGCTAGCTATAAAGTGACCTGTAATATGGAAGTTCCTTTTTGGAAACACCCCTTTAAAAGTTATTCCTATTTCATTGGTTAGCTTTAAACATATAAGTAAGGTTAAATATAGACCATTACCAAATACATAGTTGTTCTGATTTTGCTTCCCTCCAGACTTAGAACAGATCTTATCTCCTGTTTTTGTACACAAGCTTCTCTAGTTACCGGCTTCCTTTCTCTGCTCTAACAGGCTGTAGTAGTGGCTGGGATGGTGACATTACTTCCATCTGAGTGTTATTTTCAAGATAGAGCTTGCTTACATTGCTTACTCACAAGCTTTAACCCTTTAGAGCTCTTTAGTCTTGTGCACTACATATTATAAACCTCCAGCAGTCATGTCACTGTAACAGACTCAGCTAGGAATAGCAGAGCTGATATGCCAATCACAGCTGTAGACCCACCCTGAGTCTAACCAGGAAGTGAGAGCCTGAAACATGCTGAGACAACCCCTTTAAGGACTGAGCCTAATGTTGAGGACTGCGGCAATTTTTTCATTTGTGCATTACTGCATCTAGAAGCTATATCTTTTTATTTTATTGTTAACATAGCTGTATAAAGGCTGTATAAAGGCTTGTTATTTGTAGGCCACGTGTTTTTCAGTGGCATCAGTTTGTTGTACTTGTAACCTATTAATCAGTGCTTTTTTGTGTTTTAAATGTAGACATTTTTACTTTCAATCTATGGGTCAGTAAAATGATGGTGTAGTTTATTATGGTTTACTCCTTTTTGCACAGTAATAGCACATTGTATGGAAAAAAATAGTTGGTATATATATTTCAAGAACCATGATTTTTTTGTTGCTGCAGCTCTATGTGAGCTTGCTTTTTGTAGGACAAGTAATTTTTTTAATAAATACATTTTAGAGTACACAGCAATGGTTCCCTATTATTAATTTTTTCTACAAAACTTTGTTAGGCTGTGCACATCCAAGAACATCTTTTGAAAAACGTAAGCATAGGTGCACACTGGCAAGGCAATAACATACATCCATTACAAAAATCAGTGGCACACTAAAAACTAAGTAAAACATCAAAGGTATATAGGAATTTTTGAAAATGCATTACTGCTAAGGAAATATTAAAACCTGGGACTCTTAGTTCACAGTTTTTGATCAAAAATGTTTAAGCTCACCTCCCAATAGCGTCAAGGGGATCCCAGTACATGCGAGTCCCTAACACTAACATGTTACCTCACTAGGAGCCTATTCAGACTCCAACTTCTCAAGGAGTGATAAGAACTTCTTATCACTCCTTTTTCTGAGGGAGAGGGGTTGAAAAAACAAACACACAAAACTATTCCACCACTATAGTTGTACAGTGTATTCTACATCGTTCACTGTGCAGTTTAAACTTTATGTTAAGGGTTATTATGATGTTGGTCTTGCTATTTACATA
The DNA here is from genome assembly GCA_025379985.1 of Phyllomedusa bahiana. NCBI lineage: Eukaryota > Metazoa > Chordata > Amphibia > Anura > Hylidae > Phyllomedusa > Phyllomedusa bahiana. The sequence goes on from JAODAL010000884.1 coordinate 86,584, forward strand.
TTGTCTTGTAAAAAAATATAGGGGGACATGTATGAAAACTGTCTTGGTCTAAGACGTTCTTTGTTGCTCATAGCAATCAGTGCTCCCCTTATTTTCATATAATGCTCTGAAAAAAATTAAAGGGAAGCTGTGACTGGCTGCTATGGGCAACAAAGAAAGACTTAGACCAAGACAGTTTTCATACATGATCACCATATTTTTTATTGTGAACACTTTTTTTTATATTAAAACATTTTGTTAGTCATGCGCCAGTGGGTTAAAAGGATCTGAGATCTTATTATTAATTTTAAATTTGTTATATCTATCAATGTTAGATTAGTAGGGGATTGATTCCCGATACCCCTGCCAAACAACCTAGACTAGTCACCTTCATTGTTTACCAGGCACAGTTCTTTACATCTTGAGGGACTGCTCTTGATATTAGTTTACTAAAGCTTAGTCCCATTCAAGTGAATAAAACTGAGGTACAGTACTAGGCACAGACACTAAAAAATCTATGAAGCAATGTCTGGTTGACAATGAAGGGAATGCAGTGCCGGTTAAAAATCATTCAAGCCGATTGGCAGGGGTGGTGGAAATGGGATCCACTGTAATTTGATATTGGTTTCCTATCCTTAGGATAGACCATCAATATAACAGTTTTGCAAAACCTCCTTAATGTGCAATTTATATTAAAGAATGTAACATTCTCCTAGTAAAGAAAAATATTTTTTTTCACTCCTACAAATTCAAAATATTTGTAAATTGTAAAGACTGTCAAAAAGTTTTTATTTGTATCCTGGAAAATAAGTTTGTTTTTGCCAAATATATAAAAAAATCTATTTAACTATATCATTGCTATATTTGGTAGCTGGAATTTTTGAATTGTTCAGATAATTTTACTATGTACATGCATTTTACTACATGTTAACAGTTGGCCCTTTATGATTTTATTTTGAGAGAAAAAGCTCCACCCAGATTCATAATTATATTGTTGCTTTATCCATTGCTTTTCTTTGAAGTCTTTTTGAAAGACTATACACCTAGCTACAAAAGACCAGATTGATTTTGACATTTTTTGGATATGTATGAGCTGTCTTAAATAGTCTGGGGATTCCTTTGTATGATCTTGGGCCTCTCAGATGAACTTTATGGTGAGTGTTGTTTTAGATTTTGAAATGTATATGTATATAAACATCACAATGCTTACTTTTGTTAAGCCAAAACCAATTTTTTCTTTGACATGGTTGGTTTGCTTATATATAACTTTCCACACTACGTTGTCTGCTTTTTATTATCATGTTAGATATAGATCTATAGCATTCAGCAGCGTATGATCAATGCTTTTAATGATTATGTTCGAAGGTTTTTATGCTTAGCCATTAAGTGCCAAGGGATCTTTTTGGTAACATAATCTTTTGTAAAACCTGACCTGTAACAAAATATATATGATTAAAGGATAATTCCAATGAACATACTTCTATTATGCTCAGTTTTCAAAGTCCCTTAACAATGAATCCACCAGAATGGAAGATGTAAATGCAGGAAGTGCATAATATCTAAATATACTGTATATATAGTTGAAACCAGAAATTTACATACACTATATAAAAATACACATCTGCATGTTTTTCTCACTATCTGACATGAAAACAGAATAAACCTTACCCATTTTAGGTCAGTTAGGATTACCAAAATTATTTATATTTGCCAAATGCCAGAATAATGGGAGAGAGAGAACTTCTTAAGACATTTTTATTACTTTCAGCAAAGTCAAAAATTTACATACGTTTCATTACTGGAGTATTTGGTAGCATTGCCCTTAAACTGTATGACTTGGGTCAAACATTTTGGATCTCCATTGACTTTGTTATCCTTAAGCCCCTTTGTACCCAGTTTGGCAGTATGCTTCGGGTCTTTGTCTGTTTGGGAGACCCATTTCCGCCCAAGCTTTAACTTCCTGGCTGATGTCTTGAGATGTTGCTTTAGTATTGCCATATAATATTCTTTCCTCATGATGCCATCTATTTTGTGAAGTGCACCAGTCCCTTCTGCAGCAAAACAACCCCACAACATGATGCTGCCACCCCCATGTTTCACAGTTGGGATGGTGTTCTTAGGCTTCCAAGCTTCTCCTTTTTTCCTCCAAACGTAACGATGGTCATTATGGCCAAACAGTTCGATTTCAGTTTCGTCAGACCACAGAACATGTCTCCAAAAAATGTAGTTCTTTTTTCCTGTGTGCATTTGCAAACATTAATCTGGCTTTTATATATTTCTTTTGGAGAAATGGCTGCTTCCTGGCAGAGTGGGCTTTCAGACCATGTTGATACAGTGTTTGTTTCACTGTGGATAAAGACACAAATCTTACCAGCTTCCACCAGCATTTCTCCAAGTGCTTTTGTTCTTGGGTTGATATACACATGTCGGACCAAAGCACATTCATCTCTGAGACACAGAACCCGTCTTCTTCCTGAGCGGTATGATGGCAGGACATTCCCATCTTGTTTGTACTTGCGTATAATTGCGTATAATTGTTTACACAGATGAACAAGGCACCTTCAGGTATCTGGAAATTGCACCCACGGATGATCCAAACTTGTGCTAGTCCACAATTCTCTTCCTGATATCTTGGCTGATTTCTTTACACATGATGTTACACACAGATGCAGTGTGTTTTTGGACTGCAATAAAGTAAATTCACAGATGTGTCTCTAATTAACTCAGATATTACCAATAAACCTGTCAGAAGCTTCCAAAGACATGACAACATCATATGAGCTGTCACAAATTGTTTAAAGGCATAGTAATCCTACTGTATGTAAACTTTTAACTTTGCAGAAAGTAGTAACAATGCCTTAAAAATGCTCTCTCACTCATTATTCTGGCATTTGACAAATATAAATAATTGTGGTAATCCTAACCACAAAGGTGAGCCCCTCATATTTTTGTTAATGTTGTATTATATATTTTCATGTGACAACACTTTAGTTATGACACTTTGATACAATGTAAAGTAGTCGGTGTACAGCTTGTGAAACAGTGTAAATTTGGTGTGCCCTTACAATAATTTAACACTCAACCATCAATGACTAAATCACTGGCAACAAAAGTAAGTACCCTCCTAAGTGTAAATGGACAAATTGTGCCCAATTTCCCACTTTCCCTTAATAGTGTCATGTATCCAGTTAGTGTTACAAAATCTGAGGTGTGAATGGAGAACAGGTGTGTTACATGTGGTGTTATCACTCTCACACTGTAAGTTCAGCATGGCACTGTGGCCAAGACCATACAGTGGTATAATAAGACAGGTTACACTCAGAACAGGCCGCACCATGGTGAACCAAAAAAGGTCAGTGCACATACTTAGTGTTAGATTCAGAGTTTTTCTTTTCAAAATAGATATATAAGTGCTGACAGCATTGCTGCAGAGGTTAAAGGCGTGGGAGTCAGCCTGTCAGTGCTCAGACCATATGCTGCATGCTGCATTAAATTGGTCTGCATGGCTGTCATCCAGTAGGAAGCCTCTTTAAAGATGATGCACAAGAAAGCCCACAAACTGTTTGCTGAAGAATAACAGACTAAGGACATGGATTACTGAAACCACGTCCTGTGGTTAGATGAGACCAAGAAAAACATTTGGTTCAGATGGTGTCAAGCATGTTTGGCAGCAACCAGCTGAGGAGTACAAAGACAAGTGTATTTTGCCTACAGTCATGCATGGTGGTGGGAGTGTAATGGTTTGGGGCTATAAGTGCTGCTGGCTGTGGTTAGCTACAGTTTATTAAGAGAACCATAAATTCCAACATGAGCATGAGCAGAGAATAATGCCTTCCCTTTGGAAACTGGGCTGGAGAGCAATATTCCAACATGACATCGACACCAAACACACCTCCAAGACCACCACTGCCTTGCTAAAAAAAATTGGGGTAAAGGCGCTAGACTGGCCAAGCATGTCTCTGGACCTAAACCCTATTGAGCATCTGTGGGGTATCCTCAAACAACCACTAGCTCTGTGATGTCATCATAGAGGAGTGGAAGAGGATTTCAGTGGCTGCAACCTGTGCAACTCTAGAGAACTCTATGGAGAAGAGAGTTAAGGCAGTGCTGGAAAATAATGGTGTCCACACAAAATATAGACACATTGGGGACAATTTGTCCATTTTCACTTAGGGGTGTACTCACTTTTGTCGCTGGCGGATTAGACATCGATGGCTGTGTGTTGAGTTATTTTGAGGGCACACCAAATTTACACTGTTATACAAGCTATGCACTGACTACTTTATGTTGTATCAAATTGTCATATCTTTACTGTTGTGGCATGAAAAGGAATAATACAACATTGTGAAGGGTGAACTTACTTTTGTGAGATACTGTATATTTATATATATATATATATAATATAATATATATATTAAATTATATTATAATATATATAATATATAATATATATATGTTTTATAATGCATTCATGTAATCCATCTCTGGTCTACTTACTTCTATACTTCATTTATTTTCCAATTTGGCAGTAACCAAGTGAAAGCTTCTTAAAAAAGTGGTTGTAATGGTGTTGGTGAAGAAAGCTTTATATGTGGATGTCAACACAGGGATTCTACAGCTGCTGTACAGTTCTACAGTATATTATGTCACTCAGTGGTGATACTTTTTAGCAATGCAGTTTGACATGATATTTAGAAGAAGTTTTATTGCATTGCATACACTGATCTCTGGAGTATCTCATTAGTTTTTAGTTAGCCTTATATAGCCCTTTATTTATAAAAGGGCTCGCAACTGAATTATTTTAAACTTTGTAATTTATTTATAGTATTCTTAAAGATTATTTACCTGTCCTGCTTTGTCAGGATTCTAACCCATAAATCTTACCAAACCTAGAGGCAAAAATATCAGCACAAGGACTAAGACTTTGATAATGCGTTGTGCATTTTTTCCTGCATGGACATTATACTGCAGCCTCTACACTCGGATGTATTTTGCATTTTTAAAATGGAATGAATAAAAGTTTGAAAATTTTATCAAGCATAAAGGCCATCTATTGAATTTATGCTTTGGGCATTGTCAGCTGGAACATCTATTGAGAAAGTTTGTCCTGCTTTGTAGAACCAAGCAAAGATCCCTGTCCTTCCCTCCCACCTATCCCCTGCAAGCCATGCCATAAGTTTGTACCGACTGCTTCTGATAGCATCTTTTATAATTTCAGAAAATAAATTTTGTATCCCTGGGGAAGTGTGTCAAGGGAGCGCATGAAATGCATAGGATCTTATTAAACTTTTATATGCTTTATTTTTATTTTTAATTATACGCCAATAAAGTTATATATGGTGTATTAAACTAATGTGATGAAATCCTAGATTGTAGTGCAGTCTGGGAGTTGTAGGAAAGAGATGCTGGAGAACTACTGACACTCCCACTAGCAGGAAGTTTTACAGCAAAAATGGAATCTTATGATAGATGAATAAAGAGGCAAAAGAATAAAAGAAGGTAGTGGAATATCTTTATGTTACAATATAAATGCTGTTTATAGTGTTCTATGATATCTTTAAACTCCTGGATAACCCCTTTAAAAAGAAAAGCTAGTAACTACTGCAACCATTCTGTTTGCTACTATATGGTGCCTCCACCCAGCACTCAAGCAATTCTGTTAAAAGAGAACATCTCCATAATATGTCATCTGATATACCATTGTACAGTGTGGTAGACCACACTTTTGTCTAAACAGAGCAAACATAGGTCAAATAGGACTACGTTTTCTCTACTGATATCTATGGAGCTAAAAAGGTATACCTGTGAATACCACCAGTGAATGGCATAAAGCCATGTGAAATGTCCCTTACAAATAGGTATTACTAGGTTACAACCTGTACATTTTCTGGTGCCAGATTTATAATATGTAGCATACTGCATTTGTCGATAGCATGTTTATGTAGGTAGGGTGTATCTTTCTATGTTCATAATGACACATATGTTAGGTTCTGTATGTTCTCCTCATCTATGCCAATTTGTTGTAACATTATGGATTATGGTGTATATTTATGGTCGTGCACATGCAAAGGAAAGGCAGTTAAGAGGAGGGGCAGGGATGTGTGTATTGGCAGGCAAGGAGGAGAAGAAGCAGTGAAGAGGATACAATACACACAGCCCCCCCTGCATGTCCTCTCACTGCTTCTCCTCCTTGCCTGCCAATACACACATCCCTGCCCCTCCTCTTAACTGCCTTTCCTTTGCATGTGCATGACCTGGGCAGGGCAGAATGCTTCCCGGACCAGTAAACAAACACCGTTGCTAAGCACATGTAAACCAGCCCGTTCGCTTAACAGAAACGGACATTAGCGTCGTCATTCCTTGGCCATAGTGAATAACAGATAATTTTGGTGTCTCCCACTCTGGAGGACCTGTCCTATATTAAAGGACAGCTCATAAATTTAAATGGGTATGGTGTAATGCTTAACTTTCCCTGTGGTGGCACTGCAGAGAAACTAAACACTGTCAGGTTTTCCAGCAATTATAGCTGAACATTCATATCCCAGCAGGGGAACATTTTGTGATCAGTCTATTGTCAAAAGGCACTTAACAAGTAGGAATTGTCCCAAGCAGAGAACGTCTTTAACAACACAAGATATAATAAAATTGCTCCATTTTCCAACATCAGTCAATACTCCTCAGCTATTGGCTGAAGCTTCAACACAACGCTTGAATGCATTCTGCATATAATGTAGACTGCTTGAGGTTGAATCCAGCACGACCCAATGAGGTTATGTAAAAACATGCAAAAATTTATTGAAATATTAGTTAAAAACGTAACATGGAAAAAATTAACTGTATCATTGTATGTATATATAGTAGACATTGTAGTATGTACAGACTATCACTATGAGTAAGGGCGTAATGTACTGAGCCCGAAACGCGTCAGTGTATCAGTTCCGGTGTCACTTTGAGTACATCTCCTAACCGCTGACAATGTGCCTTTTTTCTATGTTACGTTTTTAAGAAATATTTCAATAAATTTTTGCATGTTTTTACATTACCTCATTGGGTCGTGCTGGATTCAACCTCAAGCAGTCTACGTTATTTCTGCAAGCTTATGCAGATATACGAGCACCAGGCAAGGTGGAAAGAGCTGGCTTCATTCAATATTAATTCTGCATATAATACAGATGTTGAGACCTCTCTGCTCCTGCTCATGTAGTTTTTTTTTACCTCTTTAGTTTAAATTCAGAAGGAAGCAGGTAAAAATGGACAGAGAGCTCTCAGGATATCCAGCATGGTGTGTTAGAGGGGGCAAGCAGAGCAGTAGGGGTATGTTCACATAGCTGATTTTGACGTGGTTTTAAAAGCGGTTTTCTGAGGGTTTCCACTCTGAAACAGCATCAAAACCTTGCCTGAAACACGCTTCTTCAGAAGAGGTCTTAGATGCGTTTCTCGGCATGTTTTTGGACAAGGTTTTCAACACTGTTTTCACCCATACAAATCAATAGCCAGGTCAAAAAACGCGCCAAAAAACGCTCCAAAAACGCACCGAGAAACGCACCTAAAATACACTTCACAAATTGACATGACACTTCTTTTTCAAAATAGCTTCCAAAGATGCGTGTAAAAACCTCGTCGTGTGTGAACTACAACAATGTTTAAATAGGAATCAATGAGGCATTTAGTACGCTGTATTGGGCGTGTCCAAAACAGTGTCCCAATAAGCGGTGTGAACATACCCTAAGTCTGTGAGGTAAAGTTTAAACTAACAGCTGCTGAGCAGAAAGTCTGTGAAGAGAAACTTCAGCCAATCATGGCCAAGCAGGAAGTATGTGAGGTGAAGCTCCAGCCAATAGCTGCAGAGCAGGAGGTCTGTGAGGTGAAGTGCCAGCCAATATCTGCAGAGCAGGAAGTCTGTGAGGTGAAGTGCCAGCCAATATCTGCAGAGCAGGAAGTCTGTGAGGTGAAGTGCCAGCCAATAGCTGCAGAGCAGGAAGTCTGTGAGCTAAGGCATCAGGAAATTGCAGCAAAGCAGGAAGTCTGTGAGGTGAATCTTTAGCCAATCGCTGCAGAACATTAAGTGATGTGAGAAATTTAGGTGACATTTTAGTAACATCTCTTGTCCAGCCTTCTAACATGCAGCCATTTTGTAATTCTGGAGGCTTTTCAGATGTATTACAGGTCAATAGTGAACAGCAGCTTGGAAAATTGCATTTAAGTTAGTTGGGTTAAAATTAATGTTCTGATATGTTCCATGACCCTTACAGCTGTGTAATATTTTTAAAAACATTGCTCAGAGTTTCACTTTAAATGCATAAATTACTCACAAAAAGTTAAAGATATTTGGTTTGTGGGTGAAATTCATGGAAAATCTATAAATTTTGCACTACAGTGATATTTTATCCTGAGAGTAGGTCAGTTAAATCATATCATGCAATGTTGATGTTCTCATCTTAAATAATTTAATGACACAAAAACAACAGTGGAGGGTGTACACCATCAAAAAATGTCTCAATAACATGCCATGTGGCATTGAACAGCAACTGGAGCTTGACAAAGATGTCTCATGATGTTCACAAGTTGAGTTGACTGCTGAGGCATGGCATCACTCTCTTCTTGAAGGGCGCCCTTCAGGTCATTGAGGTTCAGGGGTACAGAGTTACAGTACAAGCATCTACACGGCAACTCTACCGAGTCCACAGGTTTTCTACTGGTTCAGGTCTGGGGATAGTGCAGGCCACTCCATAAGAGACCCAAGTCTCTAACAGCCATTTCCTAATGATGTGACCTCGATAAGCTGGATCACTGTCATCTATGAAGTTTAAATTATGTTATTCAAGTAGTAGAGGCTTGTCACTGTACCATTCACAAAGTATAGGGCAGTTCTGTATTGACTAGACACACCTGTCCACACTGTACTACCCTCACCCATGGCGGGGCTGTGGCTGATGCAGAGCGCTATGCTTGACATCTCCAGCATCATTAGTGGCCATAATTTCTGCTCAGAGTGAATTGATTTTTATCACTGAAGAGTACCGATGACCATTGGTCCTTTGCACAGCATAGATGTTCCCTGACCCATGCAAGACGACGATACCTGTGTCTGGTGGTGGGGTCACATTGTCTAGCACACAGAACATGCTGATGCAAACAATTACAAATGTTCTGACATGACACCTAGTTGCCTCTCATCTCCCTTAAGCATTGTGCGACATTCATGGTTCTGTAAAGCATTGTTTACAATGAAGCGGTCTTCAGTGTGTGATGTAGCCAAAGGATGTCCACTTTATCCTTTTGTTGCTCTTCCAGTCTCTCTGTAGCTTTGTTGCAACCTGCTGATGACACTATGTGATACTCTAAGTTCAGTGGTCACTTTCGTCTGAGAACATCCTAGCAGAAGCCCAGCAATGGTACTGTTAATACTGTTGAAATACTGCTGATCAATTGTAAGGTGTTGTCTTGGTCTCATGCTGTCAAACTGTGACCAACATGATGGGGAGGACTGTTTAAATTACAATTCAAGTCTAAATCGATTGGTTGATTCAGGGATCAAACACCTGTTGTGAATTTTGCCACTAAGCTCCTTGTTAAAGATCAACAAGTTCTTTAAATCCCAATTCAGATTAATCCCCTAAATGTATTGGTTGATTCAGGGATCAAACACCTGTTGACAATTTTGACATTAAGCCCTTTGTTAGAGATCAGCAGGTTGTGCAAAACGTACTGAAACACTGAATGGTTGGACATGTGAATTCTAAAGTTAAGAGATGGTCTCATTTAGTTCATTTAAAAAATCTTCAAGAAATTTTCTGCTGATCCAGAAACTTCAACCAAAAGCCAATTATCCTTAACTTTTTGTGAGCAATGCATTTCCAATCTGCACACATAAATATAAACACAATATAGTAATTCTGTTAAAACTTCAAAATTTACCTTTAGAATGGTGATGCTATAATTAATTTAATTTTAGACTTTAACTGACCAATTGTCCAGGATTGTGGCCTGAGAGTTTTTTAAAGGGGTGTTCCGGGTTCTAACAATGCTTGTTGGTCCATCAAGACAAGAGTCAAGATAGAAGATAAAACTCATACTTACATCCTGGATGCTTCTGTTCAGTCCCAGCTGCCGATCCGTTCATCCTGGATGTAGCACTGAGTGGTCTTCATTTACATGACAGCTGCAGCCAATTTCAGGCCACAGAAATGTGCATGTGACATTGTGGCCTGTGATTGGCTGCACCTGTCACGTCAACAATGAACGTTCACTGGCTATTTCCGGGATGAATGCACCGGCAGCCAGAACTGAAGGAGGCCATCCTGGAGGTACAATAAGTATGGGTTTTATTTTCTATTTTTACTCATGCCTTGACAGACCAATGAGCATTGTTAGATCCCAGAACACCCCTTTAACTTTATGGTTCACTGATAAAATTAGCTAGTAGCTTGAATTATTTTTTCTGACTCACTACAGAGAAGAGTAAACCAAGACACATATGCTTTAATGGTCATTAATTAAGGCTTGGCAACATACAATAATTAATTTCATAATAAAGCAAATATTTCTCACTCTTTAAGAAACACCTTGGTATAAAGATTTGATAAGTTGGTTGTAAAAATATTGTGGCTATTACTGCATAATTCTACTTGGTTATAGGTTTATATATCCATATATAGTACTTTTAGAATTTCACTACTACTTTATCTGTTATTTTGCTAAATTTATAATTTAACATGCAAATAATAATAAAAAATATTGCTATGTCCATTAATGTGCTGTTAAGGTAGTGTTCAGTCATACATTATTCTATATTTATTTTCAGCTATTACTATACCACCAATATATTCTTCAGTACTATATAGAATCTCACTGTGGAAACAACTCAAACTCTCATTGTTGCTCTTATTCATTCTCGTCTCGACTACTGTAACTCCTTGCTTATTGGTCTCCCTTTGTGCAAACTCTCCCCTCTCCAATCTGTCCTGAATGCAGCAGCCAGGCTTGTCTTTCTTTCCAGTCGCTATACTGATGCCTCTACCCTGTGTCAGTCACTGCACTGGTTGCCTATCCAGGACAGGATACAACATAAACTCATCACTCTCACTCATAAAGGTCTCCGCAACGCTGCTCCTCCCTAAATCTCCTCCCTCATCTCTGTCTACCATCCTACCCGCTCTCTCCGCTCTGCTAATAATATCAGGTTACACTCATCAATCATCCGAACCTCCCATGCCCGTCTCCAAGACTTCACACGTGCGGCGCCAATTCTCTGGAACATGCTACTGCGGGCGATCAGGCACACTCAGAACTCTCATAGCTTTAAAAGGGCCCTGAGAATACATCTTCTCACTCTGGCCTACCAGAATCCCTAATGCTAACACCCTTCCCCCTCCCCCCACACTCCCTAGCGCACTCATCTCATTTTCGGCACTTAACTGTATATAGATGTACTGTTTGGGTGGCAGGTTCACCTGAATTCTACATAAAACAACCCCATATTTATGTCACATGGCTGGACCATTGTAAATCTAGCACTTCTTACCCTTCGTCTCTCCCGTACACCCTAATAGATTGTAAGCTCTTGCGAGCAGGGCCCTCACACCTTGTGTCTCATCTGTAAGTAGCTTTTCATTGTGCAATGTATTTCTTTTGTCTGTACCTACACCCTCCAAATTGTAAAGTGCTGCGGAATATGTTGGCGCTATATAAATAAAGATTATTATTATTATTATAACTCATCAGTCCCTGTCCCTAATGGGACTAACAATCTAATTTCATTATCTCCCTCTCTCTTTCTCTCTCTCTTTCTTTCTCTCTCTGTCTAACACACACACTAGGATTCATATGCAAACAATAGGAAACATACAAAATACTATGCAGATGTCTTTGGTCAGATTTAATCCAGGAATTTGCTGCAAGGCAACAGTGTTATCCAGAATTTGGAACTGATAAACACAAATGGATGAAAAACAGTTTCCTAACTCCTTTTTTGATAATGTTTTCTCATTTTCTCTAAAATCCATTGAGATCCTTTATAATGCTAATATGAAAGGGGTATTCCTAACTCAGACATTTATGGCATATTAAGAGGTGTCTCCTTACCCCCCACTGTTGTAAATCCATGGCTGTACAAAACAGAGAGATGCCCACGCATTCACAGCTCTCTCCATTTTCTTCAATGTCGAGTATAATTGAGGGAGTGTGCTCAGCTATAATTGGAAGTCCCAAAGAAACAAAGAGAGCTGTGGATGTCTGGCCACCACTCCGTTCTATTCAGCACAGAGGAGAACAGGGAGTTTGCAGATGCTATTAATTAGATAGGTGTGTGTCCCACCTCTCCAAGCCTCAACTTGAAATGACAGACAGTGGACATTTCCCTAGTCAATTAAGTTTTAACTACAGATAGTACAGTTACTGTATAAAAGATAGAACTTTAACATTCCAAAGAGAAACTTAAGTTGCTTAGATTCCTATAGAGATGCACCAAGTGTGTTTGGCATATAAGGTAGGTGTCACGTTTACAGCAGGTAGTGAACCCACTGTACCATTGCCAGACTTGCTCTCAGGTCCTTCACAGAGTCAGGTGCATCACAGAGCAGTCCCCGGCAGTGGCAGCTGACCAGGATGAGTCAGAGGCGGCAAAAACTGGTACCACACAGACAAGAGAACCAACAGACAAGGAACTCGGAAAGTTCCAGGTACGAAGAAGAGGAGGCTGACAACACTAAAGAAGACGCACTCAAGGCATAAGACAGGTGCCAGAAAAGGTTCAAAACAAGAACAAACTAGAATGCCTTATAAATGCCAAACAGGAAGGCCTGATAGAGGCCAAGGTACAAGACACACAAACAGGAATACAAAACCAGACAAGAAAACAGGACACACAGATTTGGATACAGAGGCTAGGAACTCTGGTATCAACTGAGACTAGCAACTGAGAATAAGGCTTGAGCACAGACTAGGAGCACAGGCAAGTGGACAAGGACAAGACAGAATGACGAGAGCCAGGCAAATACCAAGGCACAGGAAGTTGGGAGGAGCTCAATACAAAAATGTGCCAATTATAAAAGTATATTTATTCAAATTGCTTAAAATTCTTTTCAAAAAGTATCAATGTTGGCTAGAAAGGTACACATGCTCTAAGTATTATGACTTTACATACGTTTTCAGGAACAAACAGTCCTCTTTAACACTCCAACCGGAGCTTCTTGAGGAGACGCCAGGAGACCGGGCAGTCCTGCGTCAGAGCAGCGACGTTTCAGGAGATCTCCTCCCCTTTCTCAAGCTGCTTGAGAAAGGGACGGAGATCTCCCCGAAACGTCGCTGCTCTGACGCGGACTGCCCGGTCTCCTGGCGTCTCCTCAAGAAGCTCCGGTTGGAGTGTTAAAGAGGACTGTTTCTTCTTGAAAACATATGTAAAGCTCATAATATTTAGAGCATGTGTACCTTTCTAGCCAACATGGATACTTTTGAAAAGAATTTTAAGCAATTTAAATAAATATACTTTTATAATTGGCACATTTTTGTATTGAACTGTATGGATATAGGGTTGGAGGCCCTCACATCATACCAAAGCAAAGGTACTGAGTAATTTAAAATGGCCTACATTATATTACTAAGTTGGGAGGAGCTGCCATAAAAACCCTCAGTCTATAGATGATTGGCTGGGGAAGACCAACACAGCAGGAAATAATAAGGATAAATACCTACACGGTGCGGGAGTGCAAGCATACAGGTTTTTAGCATAAATTAAATTTTGAGCCAAGCTTGGACTAGATCACATGGGAGCAGAGAAAACCCCCAATGGACCCCTGAATGTAGTGGGCCCCTAAATATCTGAGTCTCTGGGCATGGTAGGCCTGGGGCTGCTTTATCGGGAGAAAGGCATACAGAGATCGGCAGAAAGCAAGAGGCAAAGTGCTAGTGTTATGTACAGTATGTACAGTCAAGTACACCAGGTGTAAAATGAGTCCGTGAATCAGCTTTAATGATGGGCCTGAAACATCCCAGTCTGACACTGTTTTAAGCCCACTAGTCATAGGGACTGATGACAGAGTGTTCCTTGTATAGCACTGCAAGATGTCTGTGATATTAAACATAAATATAATAAACATACTACTTAAAAACATTTCTTGAAGTGGTTGTTTCATCATGCTGTTTTACAGAGCCACAGGAAGCTTCTGATTCATACTTTCTGGTTAAGCAGTGGGTGGTGCTACAGCAGTGACTGTCATATCAGCTCTGCTTTTCCCAGTTGATCCTGTTACAGTGATATGAGTGCAGGAGGTAATCTGTAATGCATGAGGCAACAGAGCACTAAAGGGTTAAAGTTAGTAAGTAACCCATCTTTCAAGATAAGGAACTCAGCAAGAAAGTGACATCACCACCCTTGTCACTGCTATAGCCTGCAACAGCAGAAAGAGGAGGCCAATAACTATGAAAGCTTCTGTGCAAAAGTGGGAGGTAAGTCCTGTTCCTAACTCTCAAGAAAAGCAAAACCAGAATATTTGTTTGGTGATATTCTTTATTTACCTTTGCCTACATGTTTAAAACTAATCAATGAAATGGGAATACTCTTTAATTTATTTGAGTAATGCTTGGGAAATGTAAAGGCTATAAAAACCTTTGCACTTAAATTCTTTTTAATTTTTGTTACATAAATGCAAAAATGAGCAGCTTTCTAAAAGTCCTGATCATTTTCCTACCACAGCAGGGTTGTGCTGTTGCTGATAGAGAAAGAAAAGCATACTGCTCATGGCTGTGTCAGCGCTGTACGGATGACCTATGTACAGAATGCATTAAAAACAAGAGTCTGTAGTCTGCTGATAAATTCTTATTACTGGGCTGCACTGTGGCTCAGAGGTTTGCACACTGGGGTCCTAGGTTCATGGAGTTTGTATGCCCAAACAGTGTTTGCACGGGTTTCCTCTGGGTACTGTGGCTTCTTCCCACACGCTAAAAACGTAAAAATAGGTTGACGTGGAATTTAGATTGTGAGCCCCAATAAGAACAGGGAACAGTGGGAATTATGGCAATCTGCATACAGTGCTGTATAATATAGCAGTGCTATATAAAAACTGGAAATTTGAATTCTGGACTCGAGGGGTACATTACCATTGTTGATATTAGGAAATGCCTATGTAAGCAATTGACTAATATATTTTAACAAAGTGGAATTAAACTCCAGTGTATTTCCTGCTAAAGTCTACTATTTTACAACTTTCATTTACACTTTATGAAGTATTATGGGTTTTTGCTGTGTTTGTAACTAGTATCTTAAGATAGCTACAGAGATTAAAGGGGTTCTCTCACCACAATTATTCGTTTTAAACATAAAGGCAAAGGTAAATAAAGATTATTATCAAATACATTGCTTTTCTGATTTTACTTTTAGGAGATAGAGGAACTTTTATCTACTGCTTGTGCACACAAGTTTCTCTAGGTTACTGACCATCTCTTTCTGCTCTCATTGATCCAGCAACCCTGTCCGACCATGGTGACTCTCCCTGCTTTTTTCATTCCCTGCTGTGTTGTACCAATAAAACAGAAGCTTGCTTATCTATGTTACTGATACACTTTAACCCTTTAGAGTGCTGCAGCCTTGTGCACTACAGTTTACAAACCTCCAACATTCATCTCATTATAACAGGCTAGGGATAGCAGAGCTGATATGCCAATCACTTATACAGAACCACAGTCTAACCAGGAAGTATGAGTCTGATGCTGGCTGTGAAGAGCGGACTCTGTATAACAGCATGGTGAGAACACCTCTTTAAGCACATAAGGCCAGTTTGCACCAATTACAATCTCGTGCAATTTAGAGGGTAAAAGCTGATGATTAATTGGTTACTCTAAGCAACAGCACAACATTTTTGTGTTCACATATTGCAGCTGTATTGTATCTTTGTGGTGCTTCTTCCACCTACAACTGAAAAGAGTGAACATACCCTCTGTGTGTGGGCATCAGATTTTGTTGACACTATAGTAAACATATATGTTGTCTGGCACTGAAAACAAACAAGCAATCCAAAAAGTAATAATATCAATTACAGGTTTATTGCAAAGAATACTTTTTGCATTACTATTATAATATAGTAAAATCACCTGTGAAAGCTAGAAAATGCAATTACCTGAGATAATAATATAAAAAAGCAAAAGTGATGAATTAAAATAGGTCCCTCCCATGGTAGATACAAATGAAATACTGTACACATGACAAATTTTAATCTAAATAACTATTTTAATGTTATTTTAGAGACAACCAAAAGTATAATTTTGCTCACATGACCTTGACGCAGCCAGTGTTTACAATACCAGAATGTTTAATAAAGGAATATGGTCTATATCTTCACACATACATATACACTCAAATATTCATAAATTACACACACAAACTCACTTTTATGGACAATATATTTAAATTAATAAAAATATTTTAAGACACAGGGATTTAGAGCAGAATTACAAAGTCCTTTTTGTTTGTTTAATTTACATGGTTTAAAAATAAATGCCCGTTTAGAACGTATCCAAGCAGTCCGTCATAACTATACAATGTAGCTGGTAAGATCCAGCAAATATGATGTCACATCAATGATCTGGTCTAGAATACCTGCCCTGGCCACTCTCCGAATGTTTCTATCCACTTGCTCGCACTGTGGGCCCAGGTAACCTTTTTTACATAAACACTTGTTCGGCCTCACGCAGACACCTCCATGTCGACATGCTGGCTCACATTTTGCTGTAAAGAACACAAGAAATGCAATATGACTCAGAGTGTTCCAAAACTTCAGAAAATAGTAAAAAGATTCAGCTTTCCAAAAACAATTGTTACATTACTTCTTATACTGCACTCCCCCACCTTTGCCCAAAAAAGTTATGCAAAGCTCAGATGTATCCTAGAAGTATCAAAAAGTAACAGCATAGATTACAACATGGCTAAATCATGCTAAGCCTTTTTTCCCAATGGCATGTAAGTTATAGAAGATTGTATTTGGAGGAAATAATTGACCTGACTTAGATTCATCAGCTAATTGTCACTTGAGCTGCTAAGATTTCATGCCAACTGCTGGATGATATGTATACTTGTCATAGCACAAAACAATCTAAAAGCAAAGCTCTTTAACAAAACGCTTCAAATACAATTAACAAGTAGATACGATGAAAATCAGTAAATGAGAGTTTCAGTTAACTTTTTCAAGCCAGTGTTCAGTTGTTGTGTACTAATCTACTCATGTGAAAGATTACTAGACACTTATATTTTCTGTACATGTTCTCAGCTTCCTGGTGGATCCTTGCTTATTGTCAAAACGGCTGCAAAAATCTATGGGCACAATTACAGCAGATACTCATATGATAAATATTTCCTTGCTTGTTCTGCCTCACCTTGCCAGTCCCTTAATCAGGATTTGTGACCGTTCCTGACATGTTGGTTTTAGTAAATACTTGTGTTCCCTATTTTGAAGGATCTTCTCTAATAACTGTGTTGCGTTCTCTTATATCTCTGAAGGTTTGATTCTTTCTTATTTCTTTTAGAAATTAATTTCTAAATCTGTCTGTTGGCTATTACCAGTTAGGGGTTTGTCCATGCACAGTCTGACAGAGTCAGTGTGTACAGGGACACACTCCTTTGAAAACTGGAATTTTAACACCCAGTTGACTGATTTAGTGATACATAAAGAGATAACACAGAAACGGCACAACATAGAGCTATATGAGAAGATGCCCCGAATTGTTACTTCATTGGGAACACAAGTAATAACTAAAACATATCAGAAATGGCCACAGGTCATGTTTCAAGAGGTTTTCCAAGAGTACAAGAAATGGTACCGAGCTGCAGCACCAGGTACAGTCACTCGTACATGCAATATGCTATGCCTGTATGCACAATAAGGGCTTGTCCCCACGGCAGGGTTTTCAGTGGGTTTTACAGACAGTTTTCGGATTTAAAAACAGTCAGTAAACGGACTGTCTACCTTTTACATTGATTTAAATAGAAAATCTATGCTGCAGTCCACACTACACGGATTTTCCACCAGACAATTTTTCACACTGTCGGCGATCCTAAAAATTTAGGACATGTTCATTCCTCTGCCCGGTTTTCGGGCGAATATGAAATATGTCAATGGTTGGGGGTTATGGGTTAATCCACAAACCGTGGACAGAACCTTCCACCAAAACCATGTACAATGTGTCAAAATACTGGTCGCATTCTTTAATCAGAATCCGAACGGTATTTTAACCTGCTGTGTGGACGCACCCTGCTGGTTGGCAGGAATCATAAAGATCTGACAGCACAACTCTCAATCAGACATTGTTAGCCTATGGTACGGATAGTAAATGTGCATGTCCTCTGGCATAAATATAAAATAAACCTTCTGAAGAGTACAACAAAAAAATGGGCAACTACAAAAGTTAAATCATTTTTATTTTAAAGTATATATAAATATGTAGGAGTCAACTGATGATGACTTTTAATAACTGAAACAAACTCTATCTACAGCAATGACTTTAAACTGGATGATTATAAGGAAAGCTTGCTGTAAGGCCTTAAAATAAGCTTAAAAAAGAGCTGCTAACATCATTCAAAAATTTGTGAAGATTTCAAGAACTAGACATATGTGCGATAAAGTAGGGATCGGGTGGCAGGGATTTTTCTACAATGCCTTCAGTAATCCCATGATTTGACCTTTCCTAGCTTAAAATAATAACTTACAGTGAATGAGCTGCATTCACCAAAGGAGGGTGACATGTATGTTAGATATCTTCTCATGTCATCAAAGAGGGTGTCCAGCAAATGTTACCATTAATAACAGAGAACAACTGTGTTCAGGATATATCAGAAGGAAACTACCAAATGAGGAAAACCTCTTGGTATATGCAGCAACATGAAAAACAAGACCATAAATATAATGTGAATTGTCGTTAGCAAGGGCTGGCTCTAAGGGGAGATCTGGATAAACAGTTTAATGAAAAGGGGCACAGCACTTTCGATACCTGCTCTATGAAATTTGTCAACCATTAAATGCAGAGAAAATTCTCCATCAGTGGTGAACCTGTGACAATGCCTCAGCAAATTTCACGTTACATGCAGATTTTACTGGCCGTTGTGCGATGGATTCACTGTGGATTCCAGCTCTATGCACTAAAGAGGTGAAATTCACGGTGACATGTTTACAAGACAATGAGCCCGCTATGAATTTGAAAGTCCACAACATGTTCTGATTTTCAAGCAGATTGTTTCTGGCACATGTGGAGTAGCAATGTAAATTGCTGCATTCTTGTTGTGCAGAATCTGCACTGTAAGGGTACGTCCATATAGCACTGACAAAATATTTTGTCATTTTTTTGAAGATAAAGGGGGACTGTTTCTGGCCACGGTTTGCGGAATAAGCCATCCCCCTTTGCATTGAACAGTTCCTGTTCTGCCCAAAAACAGCGTGGAAGAATGAACATGTTCAAAGTGTTTTAGACGGACGGATTTGCCGTCAGAAAATCCGAGCTGTATAGACTACACCTCAGATTTTCTATTAAAGTCTGTGAGGAGGGTTGACAGTCAGTTTACAAATGGTTTTCAAATCTGAAATCCGACTAAAAACCGGTGCCCACTGTGGGTTTAGGGTAAATCAAAGGATATTCTGCCATAATTGTTGACAGATGTTAGTTAAATCTGCAGTAAATCTACAGCAAAATCCCTTTGTGTTTCAAGTAGATGCGATGGCAAATTTTGTTGAAGATTTGCCATACATTTAATTCATGCTACACTGAAAAGAGCGAAATCCATGACAGAAGCTGACAAGTTGCAAAACATTTCCACAGTATGTGGATGGCATTTGTAGAATCTCGAACATTCGATGAAACTGACAATTCCAAGTTACATAGTTACATAGTTATTATGGATGAAAGAAGACACGTTTCCATCAAGTTCAACCAAGGGTGGGGAAAATGTGGGTGAAGGGAGAGAGACAAGGACATTAAGCCCAGCCTCACCACTGGTTAATACCCTGGAACCCTCAAGGCAAGAACCAATCTGCTCCAGTGGAGACCCCATCTCTGACCCCAGAGCCTCCACCAGCCAGGATCCAGAATTTTACATAGCTACGTACGCATTAATATTCTTTCGTTCCAGGTAGGTATCTAAGCCTTTCTTGAAACTCTCTACAGTTCCTGCCGTCACCAGCTCCTCAGGCAGGCTATTCCACAGATTTACAGTTCTTACAGTGAAGAATGCTCTTCTCTGGAGATTGAATCCTTTTTTCTCTAGTCGAAGAGACTGTCCCCTTGTCTTTTGAGGGGGCTTCACTTGAAATAATTTTTCACCATACTTTTTGTAGGGACCATTTATATATTTATATAAATTAATCATGTCCCCCCGAAGCCTTCTTTTCTCAAGACTAAATAAGTTCAATTCTACTAACCTCTCCTCATAACTAAGATGCTCCATTCCCCTTATAAGTTTGGTTGCTCGTCTTTGTACTCTCTCTAGCTACATTACATCTCTTCTATAAACTGGGGCCCAGAACTGAACGCACCAATGCTTTGTACAGCGGTAGAATGACATCCTTGTCCCGCGAGTCCATGCCTCTTTTAATACACGCCAATATCTTACTTGCCTTAGAGGCAGCTGATTGACATTGCATGCTGTTCTGTAGTCTATGATCTACAAGAACGCCCAGATCTTTTTCAACAAGCGATTCTCCAAGTTTTTCTCCCCCTAGGACATATGATGCCTGTAGATTATTTCTCCCCAGATGCAGAACCTTACATTTATCCACATTTGAACCCCATTTGCCAAGTGGTTGCCAAAGCACTCAGTGTGTCCAGGTCTGCTTGCAATTTATGAGCATCTTTCACAGATTGCACTACTCTGCATAGCTTGGCGTCAACTGCAAAAATCGAAACCGTGCTATTGATCCCTTCCACTACATCGTTAATAAATAAATTAAATAAGAAAGGACCCAATACTGAGCCCTGCGGCACACCACTCACAACCGGGGACCACTCAGAGTAGGAGTGTAACTCAGAGTGATTGGTGTAACTTCTGGGTATAAAGTGGCTGTATTCTTTCATCCTTGAGACCATTTACGATTCACAGACTTTTTCAAAATTTAGATAAAAATCTGCTTCTACATATGTCCGACTGCTGACAGAGTGAGGAGGCCCCGTACACAAAAGATTGTTATCTGATCCTGTCAAAACCAGCAGCTTTGGATGACATTTCTTTTATATGTATAGCCAGCTTAACATGTAGTGGCAGATTTTTATCTTATGTCAAAGGGCAGCATTATATTTTTTTAAATGCTCATTTAAAATGGGAGACTGCATGCATTTTACAGTGGTCCATAACTGTTTTGTGTTTTTAACCATTTAGGGACATTTTAAATTTTATGTGAAAAATGGCTCTAATTTAAAAAAAGACACAGAACATCAAGAGTGATATATCAACTTGATCACCAACAAAGTACGAACACCATGGTACAGACATCAATATGGCTCAGATGTCAATTAAGGCTGAAGCTGTCATTATATGGAGACACTGTGCCTTTCACCATAGATCCACCACAATAAAATTACAAAGCCATAAATTATATACTGTGAGGCACTCAGAGAACATATAGAACATTTATGCAGGGTTACTCAGTAATGTTAGTAAATCCCACTAAGCCTGCACTCTCTAGTTACTTTAATCTGGGTATAGTGATTTTTTGTGGTAACGATGACAAATTAATGGAAAGCACAAAAAATCATGGCATATGTAATAAAAAGATTACTAACCAATTCGACAGAATTCTCCTTCCCATCCTTGATTACAACAGCATTTTCCTGTGGGTGTACAGTGGCCATTTTTACAGTGACGGGAACACTCGGATGACAGAGGTTGTGGTGGTATCACTGTACGCTTACATTCTTCAGGCATTGTTGGTCTACACCAAGTGACAAAAAGAGAAAGATTAAAAAATATAAAACCTGCTTTAGTAGGAATGTCATTGTTTAATTTAATCTTTCTGCAAGCAAACATTTTAGTTCCCAAGACATGTAAGAATTTTTCAGTTGCTCTTTATATTTATTTGTACGCGTGTAATGTCTGTGTACTGCCACACTAGTAAGTAATGTCTCCCACAGAAGTGAGCACACCTTTCACATTTTTCTAAATTGTATTATATCTTTTCATGGGACAAAACTGAAGATATGACACTTTGATACAATGTAAAGTAGTCAGTGTACTGCTTCTCTAATAGTGTAAACTTGGTGTTCCCCCAAAATAACTCAACACACAACCATCAGTGTCTAAACTACTAGCAACAAAAGTAAGTACACCCCTAAGAGAAAATAGACAAATTGTATCCATAGTGTCAATATTTTGTGAGGCCACCATTATTTTCCAGCTCTGCCTTAACTCTCTTGGTCATTAAGTTCACCAGAGCTTCACAGGTTGCCACTGGTATCCTCTTAAGCTCCTCAATGAAGACATCATGGAGCTGGTGGATGATAGAGACCTTGCACTCCTTCACTTTCCATTTGAGGATGCCCCACAGATGATCAATATGGTTTAAAACTGGAGACATGCTTGGCAAGTCCAGCACCTTTACCCACATTTTTATTAGCAATGCAATGGTCATCTTGGAGGTGTATTTGGGGTCATTATCATGTTGGAAAACTGCCCTGTGGCCCTGTGTTCAAAGGGAGGGGATCAAGCTCTGCTTCAGTAAGTCACAGTACATGTTGGCATTCATGGTTTTCTCAGTGAACTGTAACTCCCCACATCCGGCAGCACTCATGCAGCCCCAAACCATGACACACCACCATGCTTGACTGGAGGCAAGGCACACTTGTACTCCTCACCTGATTGCCGCCACACTTGTTTGACACCATCTGAACCAAATAAGTTTATCTCGGTCTCATCAGACCACATGACATGGTTCCAGTAATCCATGTCCTTAGTCTGCTTGTCTTCAGCAAACTGTTGCAGGTTTTCTTGTGTGTCATCTTTAGAAGATGTTTCATTTTGGGATGTCAGCCATGTAGACCAATTTGATGCACTGTGCGGCATGTGGTCTGAGCCCTGACTGGTTGACCTCCCCATCCCTTTAATCTCTGCAGCAATGTTGGCAGCACAGAACTCGCACGTCTATTTTGGAAAAGACAATCTCTGGATATGATGCTGAGCACATGCACTCAACTTCTTTGGTCAAGCATGGCAAGGCTTGTTCTGAGTGGAACTTGTCTTGTTAAACTGCTGTATGGTCTTGGCCACCGTGCTGCAGATGAGTTTCAGGGTGATGTCAATCTTCTTATAGCCTAGGCCATCTTTATGTAGAGTAACATTTCTTTTTCAGATCCTCAGACAGTTCTTTACCATGAAGTGCCATGTTGAACTTCCAGTAACCAGTACGAGAGAGTACGGGAGTGATAGCACCAAATTTAACCCACCTGCTTCCCATTCACACCTAAAACCTGGTAATACAAAGAGCTACATGACATTTTGGAGGAAAAGGGCAAATTGGGCACACTTTTTTTCATTTTCACTTAAAGGGGTTTTGCCACGATGTAATGTTGACGTGGGATCCTCCAATATGGGTATTTAATCACTTTCCTAAATATATGTGATTAAAAAAATTGCAGCCTGAGAGAGCTACAGGCTGTCTTACCTGCCCTTAGTTACTTAAAAGCTTGCATTAGATATGACCAGGCAGAGTGACAGGAGCTGCTGGCCAGGCTTGCACAGAGCACACTTCTTATCTGATGAAAGGGAGCATGAAGAAGCTTTCAAGGGGCTGGGGAGAAATATGTTGTCTTTTGTATACAGAATCCACTAGTTGTAGTGTGATTATCTGAGTAGATCCCTTCTTTATCTGATAACAGGGAACATGAAGGAGCTTTCAAGAGGCTGTGAAGAAAGGTGTTGTCTTTTGTATACAGAATCCACTAGTTGTAGTGTGATTATTTGAGTGAACATTACACATGATCCCTTATGCATGGCTCTGTGCTCTGGCAGTCTCTCTCTCTCTCTCTCTCTCTCTCTCAGCGTGGCTTGTTTACTTTTGGTTCTTAGCAGATAAGGTACTTCCTGGCAAAACCCCTTTAAGGGAATACTCACATTTGTTGCTGGCAGTTTAGACATCGATGGCTGTGTGTTATTTTGAGGGCACACCAAATTTACACTGTTATAGGCTGTTCACTGGCTACTTTACATTTTATTAAAGTGTCATAACTTCAATGTTGTCCCATGAAGATATATAATACTCACTTTTGTGAGATACTGTATATTAAGTATAATGCATCACGCTAGGAAGTATATGAGATATAATGCATCATGCTAGGAAGTATATAAGATATAATGTATCACTCTAGGAAGTATATGAAAAATAATGCATCACATGAGAAAGTATATGAGGTATAATGCTTGATACTAGGAAGTTTATGAGATATAATGCATAACATTAGGAAGAATGTGAGATAAAGCACCACGCTAGTAAATATATGAGCTATAATGCCTTATAGTAGGCATTAAATATGGTATATAAGAGGTATAATGCCTTATGCCAGGAAGAATATAAGATATAATGCATCACATTAAGAATTGTATGAAATATAATGCATTACACTAAGAAGCATATGAGATATAATTCATCACACCAGGAAGTATATAAAATATAATTCATCACACTAGGAATCATATGTTATATAATGCATCACACAAGGAAGTATGTGAGATAATGCATCACCTTAGGAAGTGTACGAGATATAATGCATCACACTAGGACGTATATAAAGTGTAATGCATCACAGTGGGAAGTAAATGAGATGTAATGCATTATGCCAGGAAGAATATAAGATATAATGTATCACACTAAGAAGTATATGAGATATAATGCATCACGCTAAGAAGTATATAAGAGATAATGCATCACGCTAGGAAGTATTTAATATATAATGCATCACGCTAGGAAGTATTTAATAGATAATGCATCACGCTAGGAAGCATATGAAATATAATGCATCACACTAAGAAGTATATGAGATACAATGTAGGAATAGATCACACCATTAAGTATATGAGATATAATGCATCACACAAAGAAGTATATAAGATGTAATGCATCGCACTAGGAAGTATATGAAATATAATTAATCACACCAGCAAGTATATGAGATGCAATGCATCACACTAAGTATATGAGATATAATGCACCACACTAGGAAGTGTATGAGATATAATGCATCACACTAGGAAGTATATGAGATGTAATGCACCACACTAAGAAGCATATGAGATAAAATGCATCACACCAGGAAGTATATGAGATGTAATGTATCACACTAATAAGTATATGGCATATAATGCATCACACTAGGAAGTATATGAGATATAATGTATCACACTAGGAAGTATATGGAATATAATGCATCACATAAGGAAGTATGTAAGATTTAAATGTTGCATTCGGTAAAATATGAGATATAATGCATCACAGTAGGAAGTGTATAAGATATAAACATTACACTAGAAAATATACGCAATATAATGCTGGGAAGTATATGAGATATGATTCATCACAGTAGTGAGATGGATATTATTTCTTTCATAAATTCTATACTTCTTTAAAGTTGATTAAAAGTTCGCGTTTTTTTCTAATGAGCAGTACTTTTCCATCAAGTGGAATCAACAACTCATGTTCTGTAGCCAACCTTCCCCAAGCCTTTTCTTCCATGTCTATTCCTCCGTGCCCTTGCTTTATTACTGTAGAAACCCAGGTTTTCTGAGAATTTGTCTCTTCATCAGTATCAACATTCCTACTTGTTAGCTTACGAAGGCCATATCCTAACGCAGAGTGTTAAGTATTTAGAAGTAGAAGGTTAGAGATAAAACCGCAAGCCATGCTATTCTGTCATGTGCAGTAGAACCACTGACCTTTAGACATCTCAAAATGAATAGGTCATGCATACTAAGAATAATTAGAGGCGTGTTTTTATTATTAATGAGTTGACCAATAAAAGAATGATTATTAATGAGGCAATTGTTATAATAAATGAATAATAATGAAAAAGTGTTGATTAAATGATAGTATATCTTTATTGGACAATACAATATAATTATCTGTTTTGCATAATGATACTCCTACCACTGAAGCTTTATAAAAACTCTTACCAAACTTTTAATAAAGAGGAAGGCTGTACCAACATGTTGGAAATGTCTCTTGTTCTTTCAATGATGTATGTGCACATACACTCTTGAGTTAATTTATAATTTGGACACTGCACAAACAAAGCTGGGAGATATTTGAATCTCCTTATCAGTAGTAAGTAAATAGATATAATACTTCACACTAGGAAGACTCCACAGCACACAAGTACTTTAGGATACACTTAATTAGTATTTTCCCAGTAGTTTGCTCTAGAAATAGAAACATCTGTAGAAAAAAAAATCAGTTTATAGTAGAAATGTGACATTCCAGTCTGTGATGTTTCAGTCCCCTGGACCACAGTCATGCATGACACACTAAAAAACAGAGGAACAGCATGTAGACTGCCAGCATTTTCATATGGCTGCTACCAAAATACCGCTACTGTGTCTCTCAGTGTGACACATATGACTAAGGTCCGGAGGAAATAAAATGTCACGAATTGACGGGAATGTCAAATTTCTACTATAAACTGATTTTTTTTTTCCACACATCTTTCATTTATTGGACCAAAATACTTGGAAAATAAAGTGCTCCCTATACCTGGAAGTACTCCAATGTTGTGTATACTTGCTAATGTGAATTGCAATATCCTTCCAATGGGCATCGTTGCTATACAGAGTGTGGGGCAGAAATTTACTGTATAATGAATCAGTTTAGACTCTTTTAGAGTCATTCATAATTCTGTTTGCTATATACAGTATAGTATTCTTTGTTTGACAATACAAAATTACTGAGGTAATATGCTTCAGGTTGCACTTTAATGGTGACATGCATGAATTTTGGCGCCCAGGCATCAATTTTATCCAGCACGTTAGTAGTGTAGAATGCACCTGACTTTATAAACCTTTTCTACTGCAGGTTATAGATTAGGCGCTTTCTAGCTCCAAAACGACAACTCAGGCTTAGGTAGACCGATATTAACTTGGTCTGCCTGCTTTAAGGGTGACATGTATGAACGGGCTTTTCGCCTGTTTTTTGGAGTAAACTGCGCCTCCCGGCCTGAATCCCCCTGTCGGGCGCAGGGATGCAATGTTAGGCGCAACGTTCGCCACTTTCAGCTGCGCCCCGCATGAAGGGGCGGGCAATGGGCGCGGTGTGGGCGCGGTGTAGGCGCTCCGGGGTGGGACGCGGCGCGCTCGAAAACCCCGAGGCATGTACGATCGCGGCTCGCCAAAGCACGGCGCAATGCAGTGCTCTGCAGCTCCGACAAGCAGACCTTGTTTATTTTGGTCTAAATGCTCCGGCGGCGGCGAAATGAAGCAAGAACGGAACATGCGAGGAAGCACACAGAAGATCGCACCCGAAATCTCAGCACTCAGCTCCCTGCAGCATGGAGTATGATTCCAAAAAAATCGCCTTTATAAAGGCGGAAAACATTCTCAGAAAAGAGCTCAACCTCAAAAAAAAAACAAACAAAAAATCACATTATAAAAATCTAGAACGGCGCTAAAAAGAATTGGGAAATTTTGGTTTTGCCGGGGAAAAACAGTAATAAAATTCTGAAGCTTTTTCCCCATTGGTCGGGAAACCGCCAATCAAATAGGACGACAGTGAACCATTAAAACCTAGGGGAAAAAAGCATTGACCAACAGAATCAAAGGGGGACAGTTAAAAATACAGTAAAAAATGCAGAAAAGACTGATTGGCTGAGACGGGGCGGGCTATCTCGGCCAATCAGAATGGGACGACAGGGACCCATTAAAGCCAGGAGAATTTTTCAACCAAAAAAATCAAAGCGGGACATTTTCAAAATACATAAAAAGGCCAAAAAGAGCTGATTGGCTGACAAAAGGGGTGGCTTGCTATCCCAGAAAACAGAGCGCAGCTACTTTTCCCATTGTAGCCCTAGGGAGAGATGGGCGCAATGCAATCTGGGCCTCAGCCCGTGCGGCATGGATATGAATAAAAAAAATATTTTTTTAAAGTGTAAAATACCTCTGAAAAAGAGCTAAAACCTTCTAAAACTAAATAAATTTAAACCCCGAAAAACGGTTTGTCCGCCGAACTGGCCTAAAATGGGGGAATTGCAATAGAGAGAATTGCCGGAAATACAGTAATTCAAATTCCCTTAACTTTTTCCATTGCGGCATAAACCACCATCGAATAGGACGACGTGGCCATTATATCCTATGGAGTAAATTGACCAATCAAATGGGACGACGGGGCCCCTTTATAAGCGGGGAAAAAAATTGACCAATCATTTTCCCCAACGGGACAGTTCAAAATCAGTAAAAAGGCAGAAACGAGCTGTTTTGGTTGAAGGGGGCGGGGGCTCGCCAGCTTACCAATCAGAGCCGACTACTTTCTCAAGATTTCTATGAAATTATTCATTTATTATTAAAATAATAATAATAGGGGGGTAACAAAAAAAAAAAATTAATTCAATAAATCATTTTTGTTTCTTTTTTTTTCTTTATCCAAGGACAATAGTAGGGGTTGCAACGAAAAGTAAGAAATAAACAGTTTTTTTATTATGAAATATTTTTTTTTCTTTACTCCTATTTTATTATTCATTTTATATACACATCAGACAACTTCTGTAGTCTTACATTTGATTTCAGCCATGTACATTTTATTTCAGATTCCCCATTAAAACCCATAGGAGCGTCGCTCACTTCCCCCAGGGGCCAAATAACGCGCCTTTTTTTAACTACCCAAATCACAGAGCTCGCTCGGAATTTTTTCCCATAAACTCTATGAGAAAGTAGCTCGCGCTTGTTTGCAAGCTGGACGAGCCCCCCCCGCTTCAAACCAATCACTCGATTCTGCCTTTTTACTTATTTTGAACTGTCCCCCCCTTTTAAAATGGGTTTCCAATTTTTTTTCATAGGTTTAATGGGGCCCCGGCCCTATTCGATTGGTCAATTCCCCCATGGATATAATGGGGCCACGCGCCCATTTTTTGATTGGCTGGTTTATGCCGCCAATCAGAAGAGCTTAAACAATTTGAATTATGTAATTTCCCGCGATTCTCTCTATTGCAATTCCTAGTAGCGCCGCTTGGGAACAAATGCGTTTTTCGGGATTTAACTGATTTAATTTTAGAGAAGTTTTTTCACAGCTTTATCAAAATTTTTTTTTACACTTAATAAAAATTATTTTTTTTATTTTTTACTTCATGCCGCCGCGCTGACGCCAAATTTCAGTGCGCCGATCTCTCCATAGACTACAATGGGGGGAAAATACTCCCTCTGATTTTTGGGCCCGGATAGCCAACCCCCCTAGCTCAGCCATCAGCTCTTCCCGTTTTTTTTACTGTAATTTTGAACGCCCGCCTTTGATTTTTTGGGCTATATTTCTCCATAGGTTTTTAATAGGACACTTCGCCCCATTCTGATTGGTCAAAAACTTCTCCATAGGGTAAATGGGTCTTTGTCTTCCTATTCTGATTTCTGGGTTCTGCGACCAAAGAAGCGCTTAAAAATTTAAAATTTTTTGTATTTTTCCCCGGGAATTCCTCTATTGCAATTTTCCTTTTTGACGCCGTCTCGGCGACAAAAGCTTTGTTCGTGATTGAATTGATTTTTGTTTTTTAGAAGTTTGAGCTCTTTTCAGAGGATATTTTACAAATAAAAAAATTTTTTTTTTTTTATTCATACTCAATGCCGCACGGGGCTGAGAGCCGAGATTGCATTGCGCCCCGTCCCTAGACCCCAATGGGAGAATACTCGCGCTCTGAAATTTGGATGGGGGTAGCTAAGCCCCGCTAGCCACTCTTTTCAGCATTTTTTTTACTTGTTTTTAAAATTCCCCCCCCTTTTTTTTTGATTGGTCCTAAAAATTCTCCATAGCTATAATGGTCCCTTTTCCCCCTATTCTGATTGGCCCCAGATAGCCAAAACCCGTTAGCCCAACCAAATCCCCTCTTTTGGCATTTTTTTTTTCCCCGTAAAATTTTTTAAGTCCCGCCTTTGATTCTGATTGGCAAAATTTTTTCCATGGGTTTTTAAAGTTAAGCCCCTCCAATTCTGATTGGGCCGGTTTCTGCCCACCAATGAGAATAGCTTTTTAGAAATTTTAATTACTGTATTTTTCCCCCCCCAATTTTCCCCCAAAAACCTAATTCTTTATGTACCCGTTCTAGATTTTTTGGGGAAAATGATTTTTTTTAATTCTTTTTTTATTTTTGAGGTTTTACTCTTTTTCAGATAAATTTTTTCCGCCTTTATAAAAGGCAAATTTTTTTTATAACCCTGCACGGAAAATCTTTTAATGATTTTTTCCGCTGTTCTCCAGCCCTTCTGCACGAAACATTGAGCACACCCCACAGCGCCCATGTCCCCGCATGCCCCATGTCCCCCCACTAGCCCCACACAAAGGGGAGGCGCAGGGGAAAATTCCCCCCATGTATACGCACCTCCTCACGGGGTCTTTGGGCGCAGCGCCGGGACTGCCCCTCATCCCCGCCTGCGCCCCCCCCAACTGGCGAGGGGCGACGGCTTTTACAGTTATTTTGAGTGCACTACCTCGGGCGGCGAATCATAGGCCAGCGCCGCACTGTGCCTAAGTCCCCCCCCGCGCCTAAACACGGCGAGGCAAAGGCGGACTTTACAAGGATGAAAACCGCCCCAGTGCCGACATAAATAGGCTCAGATTTCGCCGGAAAACCGGGGGAAAGGTGCGCCCCGACGGGCGAATTCATACATGTCGCCCTAAATTTTTGCCCTAGTTTTTTTCCGCCTCCCCCTCCCTAAAAAGTTTAAAAACATACGGTGTGGGCGACACACCCAGAATATCTTGGGCGCATTACAAAATGCCGCGGCGCCCGATTATTTTTAAATCTAGAGAAAAGTTTTTTGGCTGAAAGGACGCCAACCCACTGGGGCCCGCCCCGTACATACAGTCGCCCTAATGTGTACTTCTTGGGCATCCCCCGTTGGGATTCCCACCTTCATAGGGGGGGGGCTATTTTTTTTTTATACAACCCAAAACGGGCACAGATGTACACCTCACCGGCCCTTTATTAGGAACACCTGTCCAACGCTCTTAACACTTAATTTCTAACACCAACACATGGGGGGCAATCAGTGCAATTTAGCATTAACAGGGTCAAGACAATCTCCTCAGTTCAAACCGAGCACATAGGGGGGAAAAAAAGGGATTTGAGTGCCTTTGAACGTGGCAGGGTTGTTGGTCCAAAGGGCTGGTCTGAGTTTTTTCAAAAAGCGATCTCCGGGGGATTTCCACCCATCTCAGGGTTTACAAGAAGTCCGAAAAAAAAAAAAAAACATCCATGGCGGCAGTCCTGTGGCAAATGCCTTTGATGCCAGGGTAAAAAGGAAAAAGGCAGACGGTTCGACTGATAGAAAGGCAACAGTGACTTAAAAAAGCCACCCGTTACAACCAAGGTAGGCAGAAGAGCATCTCTGAACGCACAGTACGGCGAACTTTGAGGCAGATGGGCTCAGCAGCAGAAGACCACACCGGGTGCCACCCTTTCAGCTAAGAACAGGAAAGAGGGCTCCCAATTTGCCCAAACTCTCGAAATTGGACAGTAGAAATTGGAAAAAAACCGGTTGGAGTCTCGATTTTTGCTGCGACATTCGATGGGGGGGTTTTTTTGGATAACAAAAATAAACATGGATAAAGTGTATAAAGGAAGGTTTGGTGTGGGTCAGATTGGGGAATTTTTTCCCTTTGGGACTCTTTTGGGCCCCCCTTTGGGCCAAAATTTAGCACGTTCAAAAACCTTGGAATCTATGCCACGAAGAATTTAGGGGTTCTGAAGGGAAAAAGGGGGTCCAACCCGTTACTACATGGTGTACCTAATAAAGTGGCCGGTGAGTGTATATTTACAACACATATATAATTTTATTCATGAACTTTTTTTTAATACTTTTTTTTACACTTTGGAGGAACTGTTTTTAGAAAGAATCACGGGCCCTTCTGCTACAAAAGGGGAAAGTGGCATAATATCAAGTCTCCTTTCTTCCTTCAGAACCTTTAAAAGTAACATTAAAAGAAGAGAGAACATTCTCAACAGCATTCAAAGAATGTTTGGCATAAACGCCTTTCCCACAAAAGTTTTTTAGTGAGGTTTTTTTTTTTTATATCCTTTCAAGAGACATAACTTTTTTCTGTGAACATAAGTCTATGATTGCTTGTATTTTTCAGGATGAGCTGTACTTTTCATGGTATTATTTAATGTACCATATAATGTATTGAGAAATCAAAAGAAAACTATTCGTGAGGTGAAATGGAAAAAACACATTTCCACCTTTGCAGTATAAAGGACATGTTTACTTCATTCGGCAGGTCTCCACCTACTTATAAAAACTCAACATGAATAAAAACAGATTTCTTCATCTGCTGACAGAACCCTTTTGCTGACAGACTGCTTCTAAGAGAGCAATTACAATCTTCAATGGCTGTAAGAGTTCTGGCTTTGATGAGATCCTCAGGTACTGAAATACTAAGGGTAGGTGCAAAGTATGAACTAGCCCTATGCCTCCCATACACATTTGAGTAGTCTGGTAAAACATAATCTTAGGGGCCATTCACACGGCACAGTGCAAATGCTGGTCAGAAATCCCAACCGGTATTTGCACTGTTCTTGGGCCGTGCACAAAGCCGCCAGGGGGTTTTTTCTCTGCGATTTGCGGAGAGAAGTCCTCCCCCTTCGCATAGACATGTTCCTATTCCGCCCAAAAAATGGGCGAAAGAATGAACATGTTCTATGTTTTTCGGACTGCCGGCGGTGTAAAAAAAACGCCCGGCGGAAAATCCGTGCAATGGTGACCGCTGTGCGGATTTTCCATAGAGGTCCATAATAAAAGTTGTCACCCGGTTTGCAGACTGATGTGTGATCAGGTTCGTTCTGTTTTCAGACAAATACTCTTTATGTATGGGACCTAATAGCCCAAAGCAGTATTGTAGTGTATAGTGAATATATTATAGAATTGTGTAGAGAACTATGCTATTCTGTCCCACTAATAGAAGTGTACAGCACAAACATAGCAAACATAGTCACAAGATTACAGTGTTTGCTAAATTTTAGCCTATGTCTATGTGGCAGCTATGCCACTTTAAGGGCATGTCCCCACGGCACGGGTTTTCGGCCGTTTTTTCAGCCGGTTTGCGGTTTTTCAGACTGCCTGAAAAAACGGCCGAAAATGAGCACAATGGTGCTCTATGGAAAACCTGTGCAGCAGTCCCCACTGCAAGGGTTTTCTGTCTGATGGTTTTTCCACCCGCGGTCCGGCCGCAAAACATTGAGCAAGCACAATCTTCCGGACGGAATCTGTGCATCTCAATGTGAAGGGGCAGGGCTTTTCTCTGCTCATAGTGGAGAAAAGCCGCACACTCTCCCCGCGGCCGTGGGGACGGCCGTAAAACGGGACAAATACCGGCCGGCAAACCGTCCGGTATTTGTCCTGTGCAGTGGGAACACGCCCTAAACGTCTCAGTACCATTTACCAGGTACTCGGGTGTATGTAGGACATGTAAGACTCATTCCTGATATTACCGCAGTCTTGTTATCCATAAAGTAGACCTCTACATTTCAGTTAAAATGTCTGCATTAAAAAAGTTTTGCTTTTCACTAAGTACATGTTTATGACATGTATAAATTTAGAATATTAAGGAGCTATGACTATAACATTATACTTAGGTTTCACATAAAGCTAATCAGTAACATATTTCAATAATGTTGCAACTGTTACTGTGATATGTTTGTGGTTTATAAGGTCAGTACACATCATGGCAATGCATTTTTCCACCCAGAATTATAGTGTACTTCTTCAGCTCACAGTCATAGCCATTTGCTTGTTACTACATGCTAACTAGTTGAAAAAATCTATTTCATCCCAGGTGCAAGCAGTTAAAACGCATAATAAATCCAGTGACAGCAGCGCACTGAAAAGAGCCAGTAAATGGGCAGTGTAAATGCCAGTACACAGTTGTATTCTATATTCTAGTGGAACGGAGAAAGGAAGAACACACACAGGTGCAAAGCAAGCTAAGATATATCTATTGTTGAATATATACAGCAAAAATGTACAAGAAAATGTTCCTTTCCAGCATTTCACATATTATCATCGTGTCTGAACATTATTTTGCAGTTTAAATAGAGAATGAAGTTTCATACAATGTTGACTGACTTTGTAAATCTTTACTTATGTTATACAGATCAAGAGTTACAGTCCATATTACAGGTAAGAGCTGGACTACAAATCTACAGGCTTTAGAGCTAAAATCTCCCAGCATTCTGTGCTGGCTTAAAGAAAACCTGTCACATGGGTAATGCCCCCCCTTGCTGAGGACAGCACAAGCTAGTATCAGACATGCTGTTTCCAGCACTGTGTCCCTTATTATGTAAGATGCTGTAGTTTTGAAGTATTTAATGTTCAAATCTGCAGTTTTCAGCCAGAAAAGAGTCATTCAAATAGTCAGTTTTTTCATACCCCGTCCACCTGAGGCTATCCCCGCCACCCCAACTGATAAACCTATTACTTTGAATAGGTAGAAACAGGTGAATAACTGTCAGTGGGTAGTGATAACACCTGCTCATGAATAAGATTTGAGCATTGAATGCTCTGAAACTACAGCATCTTACAGAATAAGGGACACAGTGCTGGAAACAGTATGTCAGATACTAGCTTGTGTTGCCCTCAGCAAGGGAGGCATAACCTATGTGACAGGTTCCCTTTAAAGTGGTCCAGTATGTTTTATTTAGCATGCTTATTCTTGAAGAATATGAGGTCAAAATAAAAAAAGTAGAACATAGTACTGAAATACCTTCTTATTTTTTAAAAATAAAAGAGCTGCATTAAAAATGTACATCATAGAGAACCCATTTAATGTCTGAACAAATCTTGTTCTGATGATTTGCATTTTATCAACTGCCTCGTTCTACCACTGTATCGTAATTTGATGTAGCTAAACTGTCTTATAGGGCGCAGGTAGGTTATTAGGGTTGCATCAGTGTACAAGTTGGGTAACAAGTTCCTTCAGCAAAGCTATTGTTGTAAATGTAACTTTGGACTACTATACTGAATTTAAATCTGCACCAATGCAAGCTCTCTTGACATATATGCTTCAGTACATGCTCTTAAACACCCAACAAAATAACAATGTTGGGACTTGCTGTATGGCACTAAAAGTAGTATAAGTCTTCTGCTATGATTAGGTTTATCCTCATGGAATCATCTATCTGAGCCCTGCGTAGAACCAATACCTTCCCTATTAAGATCCATCAATTTCAATGAGATGTCCTACCCTCCTGATCTGCCATCAAACCTGGCAGACATGCCCAAAAATAATTTGCTCTTAAAAAGCTTTGAGATGTGTTTCGAATTGATGTCCACCTATGCCATCAACTAAGTTCCTCCTTCGAGGTTAAAGCCAAGGTTTCTCTTATCCATCTAACAAATTATTACCGTGCATATTAATAGCCTTCAGTTTTCCCACTAATGCTAAATGGAGGAACCTTAGGGTAGGTGAACACAACTGTTTTGGATGCTATATCTGAGATTGATTCTATGCTAAAACAGTGTCAGAAACAGCATCCAAAACTGACTGAAAACTACCTCACATTTTTTAGAACAAAAAAAATCAGCATTGCAGGAACATGGCGCTGTTCTTCTGCAGCGTGTGTTTTTTAATACTTTAAAAATAACTGACTTGTCAATTTTCGAGACGGTTTTAGTGTTAAATTCATTCCTAAATCCTCTTGAAGTATATGGAGACTGAAATCTGCCTCTGAAAACAGTTTGGAAAACCTTTCTGAAATTACAAATCAGCGTCCAAAAACCATGCTGAATCAGGACAGTTTTAAGACATGGATTCCACGCTGTTTCTACACTGAAAAAATACCCAACTGTAGCTCAATATGCAGACCCTACACCCCTGCCGATTCACAGGGGCTTCAGACCAGCACTGACAATGGTTTCAATATCCGTGTACTATAAATACTAAGGCTATTTCTACACTGCAGTGGATCAAATACCAAATACTAAAAACGTTCATAAAACTGAGGTTTTTTTTATCCACTGCCTATCAAAACAGCTGAAAAAAATGTTGTTTTTTGGCACGTTTTGTGTTTTTTGGCACATTTATGGAACGCTTTTTGTAGCGTTTTTTGAAGTGTTTTTTGCAGACTTGCACCGCATTGTAGAAAAATGCTGTAACAACAGACGTTTTTCTGTGCAGTGGAGACATAGCTTAAGGAACATATAAAGGAATGTTGTTTATAAATTTTACAATACAAAATGATGTACCAAACTTTTATTGTACCTGTTAATTTATAAGCAGCTTTTATTCATAAAGATTCTTTTAAAAAAAATATTCCACAACAGTTGACCCAACATGAAATCTGTAAAATGTGGATGCTAAAATTACCTATTTAGACAGCAAATAGAACAAGTGCTTACCCACAATTAATTAACAGA
Source organism: Phyllomedusa bahiana (assembly GCA_025379985.1). NCBI lineage: Eukaryota > Metazoa > Chordata > Amphibia > Anura > Hylidae > Phyllomedusa > Phyllomedusa bahiana. Next base: position 123,116 of record JAODAL010000884.1, read on the forward strand.
GTCGGTCATTGGTTATTGATCCCAGAAAAAAAAGGAAATAAATAAGCTCTCCTCCAGAAGGAAGAAAGCTATCTCCCTAAATCATATGCAAATGGGTGCCTCTTACTCTTGGAGGAGGTTCTGGCTTGGCTTACAATCTTAGTCATGTTTCAAGGCCAGACTTAAATTGCAGGGAAACTACTATTAATAGGTGGTATTATGGTATGTCCACACGGCAAGGGTTTTCAGTGGGTTTTTCAGATGGTTTTTGGATTTGAAAACTAACTGTCAACCATCCCCATAGACTTCAATAAAAAATCCGCCCCATAGTCTACACTGCACAGTTTTTCTACTGTGCCGATTTTCGCACTGCTGGCATTGTGGGAAACTTGGAACATGCACAATCATCCACCCTGTTTTCGGGAGGAAGGTGTGCTATTCAATGATTAGGGAGATGGGCGAATCCGTCCACCAAAACCATTGAAAAGACAATAAAATACTTTAATCAGTATTTTTCTATGCCGCCCGGACATAACATTAGAGAGACAGCTTTTTTGTTCCTGCAGAGGAGCTTGTTTACAATTCCTTGTTCCCAGGGAACATTGACTTACTATTAGGACTCTCTACACCAGTTAGGTGTGTTGTAGATGGAACCACAAAGGAGTTCGACATCCCAGTGGGGGTGAAATCAGTGTATTGAATGACACGTGCCAGAGAGTAAGAATTCACAGCCTGATAAGTTCTCAGTCAAATGTGTTCTTCTAAGTTTATTACAGAGACACAAGTTTTTATAGGTTGGGCGTATACACATTCCATAAGCAACATGTGACATTACATCCACCCTCTTAATTGGCTCTTCTTATCTATATATTTGAATGACACACCCCTCCTTTTGTTTGAGAGAATCAAAACAGTTAAGGCCAGTAGCCATTTTGGCATATCAGGGTGTGTCTGAACACAGACGCCATCTTGTGGGTGAAATAGACATTTCACATAATACATAACACATTAGAGAATGTAGAGATACACAAACAGCTTTTACGTGCTATAATATAAAGACATGTGAGGTTTTATACTGACTAATACATTAAAATGGAGATACAAAGGATCACACATATATAACCTTTGTTCCCATCCACAACAGGTGCTTTCTATAAGGATAGACATTTTTCACCTAAAACTATGACATTGGATTCTCTCCCACCCAATCAAAACCCCGCTATGTAGTAACAGGGTTCCAAACTCCCCTAAACAGCTATCTATAAATGGGTTTAAGGCCTGGAACATACCCGTATTAGAAGCTCTGTTCAGAACCTCTGTTGCAGAGGCACAGACTGTCCTGTTTTGCAACTGACACCAAAATGGCGATGGAAAGATCCCATTGACTACAATGGGTTCATCAGGTTTCCGCTGAAGTGCCTGTCATCTTCACAGAAAAATGGTGCAGATTGCTGCATTATATTTTTCTGTAATTTCCAACCGCACTTGCGACGGAGGTTTGGAACGGAATCTTCAACTCAGATGTGAACCAAGCCTAAGTCTTAGGGCCACATGTATGAAAACTGGCTAGGTCTAAGATTCTCCTTGTTGCCCATAGCAACCAATCAGTGTGCCCCTTTCATTTTTCCAGAGCTCCATATGAAATTAAATGGGCGCTCTGATTGGTTGCTATGGGAAACAAAGTGAATTTTAGACCTAGACAGTTTTCATACATGTGGCCCTTAGTTTTAAGCTTGAGTATATTAACAATGGGCCTTTGCACAACCATTTAGTCTGGTCCAGATTTCCGTAGAGTGGGGAAGATTTGTTATCACTGTCACACTGTGCACACACTACTCGCTGCTATGGTACTTAATATGTTGTGGCACAACATGCGACAACATATTTTTTTACATAAATGATACATTACTGTATGATGATATTTTTTGCAACTAAAGAACAAACAATTCCCTCTTATGTTTGTTTAGCTTTAACATGAATAATTTGTTTGCAGTTTAAGAGAAGATATGCTGGTTTACCATGTTTTACTTGAAAAGTTACTGAAAACAAAACTTAACTTTCTAAGTTACAGGCCTGCGATCACAAATCCTCTGAATAACTAATATGAGTCATTTCTACATTCAGGCAGTGAATTATGTTTACTGTTTGGCAGTATTACACTGTTCCCACAAATACATTACAATTCAACACATTTGTAAAGGGTATTAGCTTGTTTAATTACTAATCACACATCTCTATTCAATGTATAATGCCACACATATATTTTATGTTTAACCAAATGTCTTCTAGAGGGAGCAAAGCAGCCTAAAGAAAATATTTCTAGAACCTGAAACTAATTCAGCCAAAATAAACATGCTGTTATAGAAGGGGCATATTGAAGTTGAAGCTTACTTTATAAGCGTGCATGTTTTATAGCTATTCCAATATATATGTTGCCTTGCATGCATTCACATATTTTAATAGGGCCTATAAATAATTGCACCTGTGATCCAGATCAGTTAGAAATTAAATATATAGCTATAGCTTTTCCATAAACACAACTCCCCTAATGCTTTTACAATTACCAGATTTTGTATATGTTGAAAAAATTGTATCACATCATAAAACTGCAAAAGCAACCACCAATGCTCCATTAAATGAAATGTTTCTCTATCTAATACCAACTACATCTTATTATTATAGATGCATGAGCTTTAATATATCAGTGGCTGATGTGTTCCATCAAGACATATACTGCTAGAATCAGACGCAGAAACATGTAGACCTTCGTAGACATTTGTAATCAGATCAAGAGCCCCTGGTTCAAGTCGACAAAGTTACTAAATATTTGTATGAGTATTAATGGCAGTTTGTACATGTATTTAATTCAAGTTAACGAGTTAAATGGGTTGTCTCACTACAATGATTGTTTTTTATGTTAAAGATCTTGCAAAAACAAATCACTTTGCAATATATGTCCATTAACAGTGTCCTACCTATTCCTAGATATCCCCTCTTGTATGGGCTGCATCAGCTCCTCAGGTCGCTATAGCTACAGACATGTTTGATCTCTCCTGATAGGCTGCCAACACTGGTTGCTATAGCTAAAGCCTAGTAGAAGCCAGTAAACACGCCCCTGAATTCAAAGTGAAACCAAGAAAACAGGACTGAGTTGAGATGAATCAATGTAGTGGGACAACCCCTTTAAAGGCACAAATCATTGACTGATCTATGCTGTGATCTGTAATCTAGCCTGGGCTTCCACTGATGATATGCAGATATGCAACCTGTCATTCAGCATGAACGACTGTTAACTACAGCACCCAACAGTGACTGAATAATCCATTACAGCAGGAGAACTTTTTGACAGATATCCACCTTCAGTTGGCATCTGCTATGCTCTTTCGTGGAATGGAAAGGAACAAATTGTCAGAAGGAAGTAAAAGAAATCTGCCTTCTTGGTCATGCAAATTCTATAGTGCATGGTTAGCTTATGACAGTGCTCCAATGAAAAGCTAAAGCCCATAGTAATGCTAGTGCTTATTTGTAAAGTTAAAGTGATATTTTGTCGCTGTTAGTAAGGCCGTGTTCACACGGCTCATTCCTGACGGATTTGTGAGCCGTATTGAGCTCACAAATCCGCCGTGAATAAGTGGGGGGTACGGGGTCTGGGCCACAAGCGCGGCGGGGGCGCCGCTCCCCGCCCATAGACAATGCATTATCTACGCGCGTCCGCGCCGTAAATAATGTGCATGTCACATTTCTCCCCCCGCGGCGGATTCGCCGAGCTGGGTGAGAGCGACGGAATCCAGTGTTCTCATATGAGAGCAGTGGTTTACCTTAATGACTCCGACGGATTGGCGCCGTACTGCAGCGCCAATCCGGCGCGCAGTACGGCGCCAATCCGCGGCAAAATAAGCCGTGTGAACGAGCCCTAATATGTATGAGTGTCATGGCAGGACCTACTGATTAAGAAGTAAAAGTACCGTATTTCTCTTCCAGTTTATAACCAGAAGGCCCATTGTGCAAAGTGGATAGGTTTACACTGAGTTTCTTGTTTGCTCATCAAGACATGTATGATTTTTGCCGTGCATTTGTAGCGTAGAATGAATCTGAATCTATCAACCTGTTCTATTGCAGGTCATAGATTTTGCTCTTTTTAGCTACAAAGCGACAACTCAGGCTCAGGTAAACCACTTTTAAAGTGGTTTAGCTGTTCCAGCAGTAATGCGCCTGGATTTGCCGTACTGAAGCTATAAAGGTGTAGATTTGTGCGGTTGTAGTGCGACATGCCTCCAGAACGCCCCCAATCTCAGGCGCATTACAAAGTGCTACAGGCGCTTTGTAATGTGCCTAATATTGAAGTGTGCCTGGTTAAAAATATAGCGAACGGGGCTGCTACAGACATTTTAAATTGTGATTTTTCACCTCTGTCTACAAGTGCTACCCGCTGCAGAGGGTCTTGTGTCCATTAGATTAGGGACCATTGCCCAAGTAGGAGGCTTGGGATCCCTTACTGGAGTTAATAAATTGCTGTATATATAAGGCTTTCCTGCTGGTAGGTGGGGTTCCACCAGACTTGATAATGTAAAAGGAGATATTCCTGCCTTCAGAAGTAGAAAGGGTTAAATGGTGAGGAATAGAAATCAGGTTTTTAAATAGTGTGTATAGAGGTTAAGAGTTATACATAATAAAAGCTATGTTTTAGTGTTTTATAGATAGAGAACTGATAGAGTTTATGTTTGCCTATGACAAAATAGTAAATATAGTGCTACAGACTTCTGGCGCAGCCCCGTTCATATGTATGGGGAAATGAAACCTTCTATTACATGGTTCGGTTATTGTAGATCAATATTTTGATTTTAAGAGGGCCAGATTCTGGGTATCCTTCCCTCAGTGATTGTGTATCCTAATATCTATAATGAAATGCAACTTAACTCATCAAGGCAACCCCTTTTCAGACACTGTGTGAAGGCAAATGGATATCATAGATGAGATCCCACATTTGGAAACCCATTAATTAACCAGAGCAGAAAACTCAAAAAAACTGGTGGGTCCCGCTGCCAGTACATTTCATAAATCGTTAATAACTTGAAGGCATGCATTTCACCAGCATGGCCATTCACTGCTTCCTTGGCAATGTCAGCTGATTGCTGGAGGTTTTAAAAGCCAAGCTTGAATCAGCTCTGACAGACTAGCTTCTTCATAAGATAACCCTTTCTAAAGAGGACTTGTGGCCATTCCTGATATGTCTTCTTTTAGAGAACACTTGTATTTTCCTGTGGAAAAACAATTCTGGAGCATCTGCTTTTACAACTCTGTGTTGTGCTGTTCCCCTGTTATTCCTTCTAAAAATGGATTGCAGAATCAGTCAGATGGGCATTACCATTCCAGTTTTCAAAGGGGTGTGACCCTGGATGATCTGACTCTGTCGGCACTGATTGGGTAGCATCAGACTGTTCAGGGAAACCCCCCAAATGGTAACACCCAGCTGACAGATAGGTAATACATTTCTAAGAGGAGTAACAAGGGAACCAGAAAACGCAGAACTCTGAGGAAGAATGCTCCATTATTGTTATTTCATGGGGAATTCAATTATTTACTATAACAGACATATCAAAATTGGCCACAGGTTCACTTTAAAGTGGTTTTCTCACTACAATAATTAGCTTCTAACATGTAAGTAAAGGTAATTGAAGACTTTTCTAAATATATTGTTTAGTTGATTTTCTTTGGTCAGGAGATAAAGTGAATTTTATTTGCTTTTAGAGCACACAAGTTTCTTTTTTTTACAACCATCTCTCTCCCCACTTCTCCCTGTTCTCTCATCACACTAAGCTGCCTTCAACCAGTCTGTCCATAGTGAGTCACCTCCCGCAGAGTCTTATCCCTAGTAACGGACTTTGAAAGCCTTTCATTTAGCCAAGTAAACACTCTTTAGAGCTCCGCAGCCTTTTGTAATACACTTTATAAATATCTTGCACTCATGTCAGTGTAATGGGAATAGCTAGGAATAGCATAGCTGATGTGTCAATCACTACTATAGACTCACTCACAGCTTAAACAGCATGTGTGATGCTAGAGGTGGGTGTGTCTCTGTGAAACTGCATGGTGAGAAAACCCCTTTAAGTAAAGTCTAGTGTCCAAATAAAAGTAAAGTAGACATCAAGCAATTATTAATCAACTGAAACATTCACCAGTCATATGTAATAAAGTAAATTAAATTAACAAATGACATGTCCTATCATTTAATGCAACACACTGTTCAACAGAGGTCTCTCAACTATAACAGAAAATTAGCCAGAGCATATCAATATCACTTATTAAATATTTTGGTCCTTTCTGTTCCTATGCTATCGCACTTTAGCTGCAACACTTTTTTATGTTGCAATTTTATTGTGTATATAATGCAGATTATGAGTCTTGCTATCATTCTACCCATATTTGTTGTTTTTGACTAAGGTTGTTATCGATCTGTGTTTCTACAATGTTATATGTGATTTGCAAGCCTTTGTATAACTACAATGAACATTAACTTGTACCCTGCCACCTTGCCCAGAAAAAGGATTAAAAGCTCAGGAGTTTAGTGCAACTGCTAAACAGTTTGCACTACTATCAGGGTGGTCGCAAAAACAACACCTGCTGCCTAAGCACTTAGCAGCTGGGTCAACAGGCCCTGTAGGAGTTTATCAACTGAAGGGGCCACTTGTATTAAACTTTTCATGTACAACTCTGGAGAGCAAATCCGTAAGAAAGAAAACGAGATCAATAACATTTAATAAAGATTGATTTTGTCAAAGCATCTGAACTATATTGAGGAACATCTAGATGTAGCCTGGGAGCGTTAAAAAAGATAAAGGTTTTAAAACATTTTTCCTACCTGTTATATTTCCTGGAATAAACAACAATATGGCATTTTAAACCCCATAAAGAATGTTCAAGCAGCTCACTTGTTACTCAAGTCTTCATACACTGCTGGAACATACACATAACCACTTAATAAACCATTTTCATTGTGAATGGCTAAAATGTGTTTTCCAATCAGCATGGATGTTCTCAGGGCTACACATGACTATGCAGAAAACATTATCTTGTAAACTGCTGAGCAAAATTAAAAGCACAACAGATCCATTACAATTTTTAATGGAACTTTCCAACTTTCTAGGCATTTACTCGTATGTCTTAGGCAGGTGTTCTACTGCAATTTTGTAAACCTGATGGAGCATTTCACAGATGTTTACCAAATCCAAACATCAGTAGTAGCTAAACAATAAATCATCTAGAATAAATGAAATTACGAGGTGATAATCCTTATAGTTATATGTGGTTAATTGCCATGCTGTTATTGTCTATGCACTTTTATATACAGATGTGTCCACCTTTACCTTTCCACAAATTTAGCTAAGGGCTCCAATTTATCATGCTACAAATTATATACCATATTATGACTTGCTAGCAAAGAACGCTCAACAGTCTGGATGGCCATTCAGTATAAACATCTCCCAAAAGAGTATTATGAAATTATGCTTATTTTTTTCAAAGCTGGTCATCTTGTGGTATACAGCTCCAGATATTTTAAGGCAACATATGAGGTGTGGAAAGATACATATGTGTGTTCCTTTTTGCAGCTCTATAAGTTAACTCTTCTTCACCGTTTTATATACCAATGACCCCATAAGAAGAAGAATTCTTTGTTGTCAATTTTTATATTGCACCATTAAATGACATGGTTCATACAGTGAACAGGTGCCTTTCAAGTAGCAGTTCAAGGTTCTGGAAAAGATGATGCTAGCTCTGTAAATCATTTTCCAGCTGAGTGGTTGCCATCTTTATGCTCTTTAGGTATCTCTAAAGGAAGCATTAAGCCCCTAGCCATATGAAAGATTTACCCTATGAAAATACAGAAGTGCATTTAGAGGCTATTTCTCTATATCTTTTTTTTGTATTATAAACGTAATGGGGTCACTTATATAATTTTTAAATAACTTGTTATGTCCATGCTGACTGCAGCACATCCAACAACTGCTGGAGGGTGCAGGGGGAGAATCCATAGAGAAAACATTACGATCAAAGTGGTCCCACAGATGCTCAATTGGGTTTAAGTATGGGGAACTAGAAGGTCAGGATAGTATGTGGTAGTCTTAGTCATACTCTTTCAACCAATGTTGGACATTTCGAGCTATGTGACATGTCACATTGTGTTGCAAGAAGATTTGCCCCAGGGAGGAAAATCAGCATTTATTGGTGTATGTGATCTGCAAGGATATTTTTATAGTCAAATTGGCTTAGAGTGCCTTCTACATATGTAGATGAGTGGGACCATAACACTGCCGCCACCAACTTGTATTCTAGCAATAGTTGCAGGGTGTTTTTTCTCATGACGTTTCTCGTCTGACACAGCAACATCCATTTGTTCTATATAGAAGACAATGTGATCATTGGAGATGCCAACCCTTTGCTTATCAGAGGAGGTCCAATTCCGATACCACTGTGAAAATTTAAGTCTTTTCTGCCTAAGCAACTTTGTTAGCAGAGGTGCAGTGACCATCCATCTACTTCGGAGCCACATGTCTGGTAGCTCTCTAGCTCATTTTGGCAGCAAGTTGCTCTGCTGTACCATGTCGGTCTGCACCTTCATAGCCGACGTTCAGCTCTCACATTAATGGCACATTATGTGCCGCAGTTTGCACATCTCATTTTCCACTCATCATACACTTCTATGACAACAACCTGTGAATCACTTACAAACTATGCAGTTTCAGAAATACTGCCACCCTTGCTGCAGAAGTCAAGATACATCTCTTTTCACAAATGATAAATTGCTCTTTTTACCCATGTATGACTCTGTGTAACAGGGGCCTGAAGGAAGTCTAAATCTGGAAATGAATGGTAAACCTAAATTGAAGATACATTTGCTCACACTCGTTATGTATGAATGGGGCTGCACCAGTTTGTATGCATGAACAAGTGCACTCCAAACTTTGGCGCGATAAGTCCCTTTGTAATGCGCCAAAGACACTTTTAATGCGCTTAAAATTAGGGGCGTTCTGGGGGGTGTCGCACTACATTCATAGAAGTAGACACATTTATGATTGTTTGACACCAAACCTAGGTACAGAACAGTTAGAACAGCCAGACCAAGATAAAGGTGTTCTGCCTGAGTTGTCGGAGTGGAACTACAATGCGCCTGCATGTACGACCTGCAGAAGAACAGATTCATACATTCTGGTGCATTCTACACTGCATTAAAGCTATTTATAACTGACCTGTCAGGGCCAGGATTCATACATGTCGCCCTTCCTGGTAGGTTGGAAAAATTTTGCCTTAACCCCTTAACGACCGCCCACTGACTTTTGACGTCGGCTGGTGCGGGTCGTACGTCTACAGCAACGTCTTTTGGCATCGCTGTAGACTTCGGGGTTTGCGGCGCTGGGATTGGGGCTGTACTACACAGCCCTGATCCCAGAGCATCCCCTGCGAGCACTGGGGTGCGGAGGAAACCTCCGCAACCTGGTGCTTTAACCCTTTGATTGCGGCGGTGCGTTACCGCAGCGCAATCAAATGGGTCCCCTGCTCTGTCGGGTGATCGGAACACCCGGTGACCCGACAGAGCCTGGGGAACAGCTGCATAGTCAGCCCTGGGGACCTAGAGTGGCCCCAGAGCTGTCTGTGTACTAAGCAAGTGACCAGGACAGACTGTGTGCTGTCCAGATCACCGTCTGTGTCAGACTGACACAGATTATAATGTATTAGCATATATGAATATGCTAATACATTACAAAGTGTAAAAAAAAATATTAAAACAAATGTAAAAAACAGTTCTCCCTATATGGGATTTTGAAAAAAAGTAAAAAAGAAACAAACATAAAAAGTGTTAAAAAAAATAATAAAAATAAATAAATAATAAAATAAAAATCAATACTTAATAAAAAGTACTTGTGCATACATTACACACACAAAAAAACCGACACCTATTAGGTATCCACATGACCGTAATAACTTGTAGAATTAATCTAACAAGTTATTAAGTGTGAAATGTGAACGGTGTAAAAAAAAATGTAAAAAAATAATATATTTTTTTTTTTTAAAAACACAAAAAAATTCTGCAATTATTTATAAGTGAACTTAAACTATTCCCCCATAAAGTAAAACGAGGCCTCATCCAACTGCGTCATTGAAAAAATAAAAAAGTTACAACTGTTGAAACGCAAGGAGGCACTAACTAAATAAAGTTCTGGTCATTAACTACTTTTCAGGCATGGGAGCTAAGGCATCAGTTGTTCAGAATTAAGTACAATGTAAAATGAAAATATATAAGTTCATGTATTTGGAACCCGGAAACAAAATATTATTTTAGGGAAACCTCCTTTTTGCTCAACATTATGTTAGACAATTCTGTTCTTTGCTACTTGACTTTAGACTTCAAATATAAAAAAAATAATCAGAATTCTTAGTCAGATCATACATTGAAAATAACAGAAATAAGATATCAAGCTTCCTTTTACCTGGCATAATCGTTATGTAAATCATGCTATACATGACAAGTGAAACAATACTTAGTATTTAATTCCCAAGCTGTGTATGAAAACCACATTACTGTGACAGATTGCATTTAACTTCCAATGTCTCCATCAACTCTATGGGGTCAATGGGTTTAACATACTTGTAGTCTACCTCCTACATATCCTCTCTGATACTCAATACAAAGCGTCCTTTCCACCCACACAAGGCATTGCACTGTGAGGTCTGGCCTTTCAGGTACGACATTCTGGGACCACCCTATGAGTTGAGTCAAGGTCAATTAAAATGTTTTTTCGTATTCAGATAAAAACAGTTGACAGATTTTGCTGAAAGCGACAGTAACTTTCTGAGAGGGGTATTAGCAGTTACGTGCAAGCAACAGCCTCAATAGGCTCCACATTTACATTATTTTTTAGTAAAAGGTCATGTCCATGTCATGGTGGCTTAGTCAGTATCCACTGTGTGGGGTACATGTCATTTATTCTCAATCATTTCACAGGTTAACAAAACTGTGTGTGTCTGGCCCTGCTTGCTAAATGAATTTGAAGCCGTTTCTTTCTGTTTACGTTCTTTTCTAGAAGAATGCTGTGCTGTCCATCTATTTCTAAACGTTTACTCTGTCTGTAAACACAGCCATTTTGGGATCTGCTTGTCTTTTGGCTATTATAATCAGTGAGAGCTCAACTACATTTATATACACACAAGGTGTTTAACTGTTTTATGTAAATTGCAACATTCTTAGAATTCAAATAGGTGGAAAATATCTATATATTTTGACATGAATGTAATTTGAAATACATTTAATTTTCTTCCTCCAAGAGATGACAGCAAAATAGAAAATATCTTAAGATTTTTTTTTTATAAACCTTTATTTTAGGCTGGATTTATTTGATATATTGTGATGAAATACATAGAAACATAGTAAATAAGGTTGGAAAAAGAAACAGGTCACTCAAGCCCAACCTATAACCCTATAGTGTTGATCTAGAGAATGGCAAAAACCCCTATGAGGTGGATGGCAATTTTAGACATGAAACACGTTAATTCTGTTTTTTGCACTATTACGTGAAAAGGAACCCTTTTTGTTGAGTGCTGGTTTATCATTTGGTTTGGTCCATATTTTGCTGATCAGAGCTTTGAAGATGATGTTCTTCAAAAAAAAAATAGCATTGAACATTTCATTTTTTGCACCCTATCCATGGAGATTGTGCAACACAAGCTGCTGAACAGACAATTTGGTTCCATGCTATTTGAAGTATTGTGCCTTCATCACACATCAATCTTGGGTGAGCACAATACCTTTATTATATCGTTTACTATATTTTATTGCCAACACCACACAAGAAAGCACTTTTGCTTTTTCTCTTTTACTTCCTTATCATACACTGGCATCCAAAACTATATACAGTACTCCATATTGTACAATGAATGGTCAAAGAATAAGAGCATACATAGAGAGATCTCACATGCTAAATACAGACTTTTTTATGTTCTAACATCTTATTTTGTTTAATAGATACGTTTTTCTCTCAAAGAAGATGTCCGAGTAAAGGCTATAACTCAATGGCCCTAGGTGTCAGGTTGACAACGATTCATGTTTGACCAGTTTTCTGGTAATAAAGCCTCTGAGAAACATTCCTTTGTTTTGCCTTTGGACTTTATGTTGAATTACGTATTGCTAAAAAGCCAGATCACACAAGTCATATTTTAGATGAAATAGTACGGTTGTAGAATTTGTATTCTTGTGAGATAGCCCTAATACTGACATAAGACATGTTATTGCGTTGGTCAAAATCCTTTTTTTTCAAAGCATACTATTTTTAATATAAATTTTAAACATTCAGTGGGTTGGGCAACAACACTACCATTTTTCCATTAACTTTAAAACTATTAAAACCATCAAAATATAAAAGGAAGACATAAAAAACAACATACACTTTTACCTAAAACACAAATGTAAATATAGAATCACATAAAGTAACTCACAACTATCCCAAAATATCTTTTACACTCTAAAAGCACTTCAGATCTGGAATGATAACAAGATGCCTTAGAAAGTCCCATGCCACCCTGTCCCTGTTGACTAGGCAATGTTTGATGTATATTATATTATTACACCATCTGAATGCAGGGTACCATAAAATTGTCAAATGCTTAAGAAAAGGGGAAACAGGAGACAACATACTGAAATTGAGCACTGTTCATCTTAAAAAGACAAATATGAAGATCACTTGAACCTTAACTTAAACCTTTAAACCTGAAATATAAGGTTTCTTGAGGTTATTTTACAAGATTTAGCCAAGTCGAGGTTATATGGGGCAACAAATATGGTCAACATTGTTCATCACCTCACCCAAACCTAAAATAGCTGATTACATACTGTGAGATTATACTTTCTACATAACACACCAAATGTTAATAATATGTCAAACATCTCAATCGTCTTTAAAAGAATTGAAGCAATTGCATATATTCAATGAATGTTAATAGCTTCTTAGCAAGATAACTTTTATTTCACTTTGGTCACTACTTTATGCAGAACTTGGTTAAAACATTTACATTTGTACAAATACATCATTTAACATAGCCAAGAAAGGTTGGCACCATCTGAGATAAATTGCTTCAACTTGCCACACACCAAGATACATGAAAATGTAACATGTAAATGTGAGAGTTTCAAGCAAATTCACAACATGTAGTCGAATTTTATTAGAATTCCATGAGAGAAAACATTACTAAACATAATTATACATTAGCAATATTAAACACAACTAACAGTACCAATTAGGTACAAAAATATTGTACCAAAGGAGATAAAAAAGAAACTGTGAACCCTTAATCCATCACCTCAGAAAGTAAAATTACATAAGATAACTACAAGAAGAAATATATACACCACCACAAAATGTTAGGGATATTTGGCTTTTGGGTGAAGTTTATGAAAAATGTAAAAATTTCATGCTACAGTAATATTTTATCCTGAAATTAGGCCATTTAAGTCGTAGCATGCAATGTTAATTTTCTCATCTCAAACAATTTAATGAAACAAAAGCCAACAACAGTGGAGGGTATACACCATCAAAAAATGGCAATGTTCAATAACATGCTATGTGCCCTTGAGCATCTATTAAAGATTGACAACAACATTGCATGCTGTTCACAAGTCAAGTTATTGATTGATGAAGCATGGCATCCTACTCTTCTTGAAGGGAGCCCCTCAGGTCATTATAGTTCAGGAGTACAAAATTACGAGCTTCTACATGGCGACTAAGCTAATCCCAAAGGTTTTCTAGGGGGTAGAGGTCTGTAGAAAGGGCAGGCCACTCCATTTCAGGTACCTCAGACTCCAACAGCAGTTCTCTAATGACACAACTTCAATGAGCTGGAGCATTGTTGTCCGTGAAGATGAAATTAGCCCTGTGTTGCTCATGCAGAGGCACAATGACTGGATAAATGATGTTATTCAAGTAGTAGAGGCTTGTCACTGAACCATTCACGAAGTTCTGTATTGACTAGACAAACCTGCCCACACTGTAACACCCCCACCAGCAAATGCTCGTCTGGTGACAACAATGTTTGATGCATAGCGCTCTCATTGATGTCTCCAGCATAATTGGCGGCCACCATTTTTGCTCAGAGTGAATCGACTTTCATCTCTGGACAGCACTGAGGACCACTGATCCCTCGTCCACCGTAGATGCTCCCTGGTCCATGCAAGACGATGTTGCTTGTGCTTGGTGGTATAGTCAGGTCATCTAGCATGAAAACTACACTGATGTAAATGGTTATGATTTGATTGCCTCTCACCTCCCTTCAACGTGCCTGGAGTTGTGTTGCATTCATCATTCAGTTCCACAGGGATTCGTTTACAAGAAAGTGGTCATCAAATGTGTAATGTAGCCAAAGGGAACCACTTCTTTGCTTTTCTGTGACTCTTCCAGTCGCTCTATATCTCTGTTGCAATCTGCTGATGACACTCTGTGACACTCTGAGCTCAGTGGCCACTTCCATCTAAAAGCCTCCTGCTTGAAGCCTCGCAATGGCAAGGTACTGTTGATCAATTGTAAGGTGTTTTCTTGATCTCATGATGTCAAAATGCGAACAGTATACCGAGGAAGACTGTTTAAATACGAATTCAAATTGTTCCCTTAAATTGATTGGCCGATTCAGGGATCAAACATCTTTTGTGAATTTTGCCATTAAGCTCCTTGTTAGAGATCAGCAAGTTGTGCAAAAACTACAGAAACATTGAACAGTTGGACATGTGCATTCTAAAGTTAAGAGATGGTCTCATTAATGCATTTCAAAAAAATTTAAATTTTGTGTTCATTCTGAAATGTCACCCAAAAGTCAAATATCCCTAACTTTTTGTGAATAGTGTAATACTAGTGAGGACAATAAGAAATGCTAGTGTACTACCTACTTGTATTTCCAAAAATAATGCAAGTTATAGCACTTGAAAAATGAAACAATGCAGTAATGACACATACGATATGTCCAAGAATTTGATACAGAAAAAGTATGAATGCATATTCCTCTGAATAAATAGATACCAAAATATTGAAAAGGCAAACAGAATCATGAAAAATACTGGCATGTGCTAATGTTCAAAATGCCTGATACAGGCAGTAATACATTACAAGATCATGTTAAACAAAATAGGAAATTACCCATGTGTAATACAATTTTAAAAAACACCAGCTCAGGCACCAATGCTGCATAGCACGAATTAAAAATACCCATTACAAAAGAAAGGACATTGCCCATATAAAATACTTTGGGGAAGATACCCACATAGGCATCAAGGTGGTAAAAGTATTCAACCCTACAATACGAATATCCCTTCTTGCCACTCTCCTTAAATAGTGGTGATAAGTTGCCTATATGCTGTGTGCCGCTCAGCTGTACTTGGAACTTCCAGAGGTGGTACCTACACCTATCAGCATATCCTATTAATAAGCCATCAATGTCTATGAAGGGAATACCTATTTACGCATGGAGTAAAATGCTCTCAAAGTATATTATGATCATGCTTAACGTGAAAAAATAAAAACAAAAAAACCAAAAAAAAAGTCTCCTACCTTTTAGGGTCTATGATCTTGTAAAGTTTTCCACTGTGTGTCTGAGTCATACTTTTACTGCTTGACAGTATGTAGACTTCACCTGTTATAAATACCAATAGAACATAGAGGTTACAGATATTATTACATGACATGCCAGAGCCACTTGTCTTATATTTAAGATAAGATTTAGTTGTGGCATAATAATAGGTTTTCTATTTCGTAGCACTGCTGAAAGATCTTAGTACTCTTAAACTGTGCACAAGATATTAAGATTATTTCTTCCTTAATATCATGTGTGCACTATTGCTCTAACTACAAACCTGTACACAATAAACACAATATCCATTAAAATTGGCTATTTTGACCACTGTTGATTTATAGTTGCAATAATTTAGATGTATAGCTGCCTTTATGTAAATATCATCTATAATAGCCTTACAGAAAACACATTTATATATTGTAAGTGTTGTACCTAGTTCATCTTCTCCATAACCCAGAATGTGTCCTGTGAAGGGTCCTCTGCAAGAAGCTCCGCTGCCGAGACAAAATGGTTTCTCCTGCCACTGTTTAGTGATGGAATTCTGATGGAGTGTTATAAAGTTTCTGGAATTACACAATCATTAATTGTTGATGTTTTCAAAATATTTAAAAAAAATGCAATTTAACAAAGATAAACTTTTAACAAATAAGGCGACACGTATGAAACTTGGCGCCTCAATACAATTTTTCGCTTCTTTTTTTCAGTGTATAATGCCCATGAATATATGAAAGTGGTGAATGTGCGCTCATAAATGGCGCCTACAGTTCAAGGGACCTAGCATATATGTTTGTCACACCACGGTACTTTGGCGCATTAGTAATGCACCAAACATGTATAAATGAATGCCAGCATTAGATAATGGCTGCTAAAACAGCTTATTGAGAACAGGATTCATGGTAGATGCTTTTTTTTCTTTCATTAATTTATATTATTTAATTTTAGATTACATTAGATTTATATTATACTAATTTTATAAAACATTTTATAGGAGTTAATTTTAGATTTTTTTGTTATTACAGAATTTTATATTTATTTTATATTATATAACTTATTATTAAATTTATGTAATTTAATTTTTTATAGTTTGATAATTATTCTTATTTACTTTTTATTATTTTACTGGTATAAGTTGAGAAATAAAAGACATTTTTTGACCTAATGGCAAATCTAGTTCCATTACGACTTCTTAGACGGCTGTTCGAGCAGTTATGTGACTCGTTTTGCTGTCCCACATTCAGAAATGTGTCTAATATTACGAATGTGGTATGACATGCCTCCACAACACCCCCAGAATGCACCCAAATGTTTGTTGCATTACAAAGTGCTTCATAGAAAAATATTGAACTATTTTACCAATATTTTCACAACCTAACAGATGGTAAGTATATAACAAAAATATAACTATTCTTAGACTATGAATAGGCATCAATAAAACAGATCTCTACCAAATTCAGCTACACAATGTAAAGTAAATGTTTACATAATAAACCAAACATCAGAAACAAATGATTGCTTAAAGGATTGTCTTACTACAAAGGTTAGCTTTAAACATGTACAGACCGGTAGTTTTTCCTAATATATTACTTTATTTTTTTGGTTTTGTTGTGGAGATAAGATAGGTGTTATCAGCTCTGAGTGCACACAGGTTTATCTATGTTACAGACCTGCTCTCCCCTTCTCTCTCTGCTTTGTCTTATCTGCTAGCAGGGAGTGATGTCATCACAGGTCAGACTGGCAGCAGCTTTAGAAGAGTGTATTATCTCAAACAAGTAATTAGTCTTCTTTGTTTGTTAACTTTGAGCTCTCTAGTGTAGCTCTCTGCACTTATAGATAACATCTCCTGTTCTTATGTCAGTGCTGACATGCTAATCTTTGCTATAGGACCATGCATATCTGGACCAGGAAGAGACAGAACGTGTAAATCTGAGTTTGCTTTTGGCTCAGTGAAACAGCATGACTGTACTAAATGTACATGTGGTTAACTACAAGTAACATTGTTATCATGAAGTCTAAACACAAGAAAAAAAATGTCTACCTATAATTGCAATCAGCTATCTATCTATCTATCTATCTATCTATCTATCTATCTATCTATCTATCTATAGTACTCTTCACTTTATTGTAAATATAGCATTATATCTTTTCATGGGACAATACTGGAGATATGACATTTTGATAGAATGTAAAGTATTCAGTGTGTGACTTGTATAGCACTGTAAATTTGGTGTGCCCCCAAAATAACTCAACACACAGCCATCAATTTCTAACCACTACCAAAAAAGTGAATACACCACTAAGTGAAAATGGACAAATTGTGCCCAAAGTGTCAACATTTTGTGTGGCCACCATTATTTTCCAGCAATGACGTAGCTCTCTTGGGCATGGATTTCACTAGAGCTTCATTCACATGTTGCCAGTTTAATCCTCTTCCACTCCTCCATGACGAAGCTGATGGTCCAGCACCCTTAACCTAGTTTTTTTTAGCAAGGCAGTGGTGGTCTTGGAGATATGTTTGGGGTCATTATCATGTTGGAATACTGCACTGTGGTCCAATTTCCAACGGGAGAGATCATGCTCTGCTTCAGTACATGTTGGGATTTATAGTTTTCTTAATGAACTGTAGCTCCCTGTAGTCAGCAGCACTCATGCAGCCCCAAACCATGACACTCCCACCACCATGCTTGACTGTAGGCAAGACACACTTGTCTTTGTACTCCTCACCTGGTTGCCACCACACACACATGTCCTTAGTCTGCTTGAATTCAACAGTTTGCAGGCTTTCTTGTGCATTATCTTTTAGAAGGGGTTTCCTTCTGGGATGACAGCCATGCACACCAATTTGATTCAACATGCGACATGTGGTCTGAGCATTGACAGGCTGATCCTGCACCCCTTTAACATCTACAGCAATACTGTCAGCACTCATACATATATTTTGAACAGACATTCTATGGCTATGATGCTGAGCATGTTCATTCAACTTCTTTGGTCAACCAAGGAGAGTCTGTTCTGAGTGGAACCTGTCTTGTTAAACCACTGTCTTGTCCACCGTGCTGAAGCTCAATTACAGGGTGTTGGTAATCTTCTTAAAGCCTAGGTTATCTTTATATAGAGAAACATTCTTTTTCAGATCCATTTTTTTTTATATCAGTTATGCCATAAGGTGCCATGTTGAACTTATGTGACCAATATGAAAGGATGTGAAAGTGTAAACACCAAATTTAAGACATCTGTTTGCCATACACACCTGAGACCTTGTAACACTAACAAGTCACATGACACTGTGGAGGGAAAATGGCAAATTGATGCGCAATTTGTCTATTTTCACTTAGGGGTGTACTCACTTTTAGAAATAGATGGATGTGTGTTGAGTTATTTTGAGGGCACACCAGTTATACTGTTATACAAACTGTACACTGTCTATTTAACATTGTGTCAAAGTGTCAAAATCTTCAATGTTTTCCCATGAAAATACATAATACAATATTTACAAAAATGTGAGGGAATGTGTGTATAAATATATATACATATCAAAGACCAATTTAAATAGCTCAGCGCAACTTTTTTCTCTAAATTCAACACAAAATACCACTTAATGACCACTGCAGTGTCATTAGTATTCAACCCTCTGAACACATTTACAATGTATCTGTTGTCTGAAGCAGACTTAATGCAGGTTATCATTAAAAATTTTATAGGATGCATGAATTAAATAATGCTGCTTGGCTCTGTCACTTCCCGGTCAAGCTTTCTGTAATTAGCATATGAGCTCTGTGTATTCAGACTTCTCTGTTTATCAGTCTAGATTAGCTAAATTTCCTTCTCTGAGGTCTGGAGAAGCTGCTGAGCTAATGTAAACAGTAGAGTAATTATTCTTTTGTCTGAAAGATCAGATAACACTGTTGGAAGTTCTGTGCTGCTGCAACCTGTGTGATGATGTCACTCCCTGCTATCAGATAGAACAAACAGCAGGGGATAAAGAGTACACAGGTCGGTCACTGGGGGAACCAGAGAGCACAGAAGGTGATAAAATCATTTGTAGCTCCTTAACAAAAAAAGATGAACAACGCAATATATTTGATAAAACATCTTCATTTAGTGTTCCCTACATTTTGAAAGCTATTCTTTGTAGCGAGACAACCCTTTTAAATGCATCAAGCATGTTTGAGATAAAACACATCAAATACCTGGACTGGCTAGGACTTTGTTGACTGTGATGCTTAATGGCATGTTAAAATTATGGCAAAAAGTCAAACAAATTATTTCTAACATGATTAGCTTCTGTTTACAGATAAAGCAATTGTTTTCATTCCTCACATCACATGTACCTTTTTTAATCAAGATAGCAGCATCTTCTGAACTTGTCAGTAGTGTAACAACTCGGCTACTTACAGAGAAGCTAAATATGCTAATCACTGCTGTTGACCCACCCACAGCCTGACTAGACATAGTGAGTGTAAAACAGAGTGACTCAGTAAAACAGCGTGGTTAGAAAACCAACTATCAGCCATCTCCATGATGAATGGGCCAAGACTCCTCAAGAACACTGCCAGAAGTTTGTGACTTACTATGCATCCTGTCTAAAGCAGGTCAGAACAGCAAATTGTGTTCTATTAAGTGATAAGAACGCTTGTCCTGAAGGGGTTGATTACTTTTTTTCTTTTGTAATGGGGTTGAATAATTTCAATTGCAATTGCTTTGAACAATTATTCCTGTCAGTGAAAATATTCAACAGTTTTTTTCAATCAAAAACTGCCATTATATCTTTAATGTTTAGTAGAAAACAATGATAACATACCCATAGCGGTCTCCAAATACATAGTTTCCAAATAACCGTTCTGACTGACAGCCTCTGTATATAAAACCACCAACTGTTTGTCCATTGCTTAGTGGCTTGAACTCTAAGAGTGGAAGATCATTTTCTGAAAAAGAAAAGGACCTGCTGTAGCATTAGGCTAAAACTGTACACACGTGTCCCTGTTCTGTTCCTCAGGTGATCTGTTAAAACTGTTAGATTTGTATAAATTCATTTATCTGGGTTAAGATCGTACACCCACGAATCATGTACATCACATACATTTAATGATTTATCGATGTCTGTGCATATATTTGATTATCATTTGTATTTTCCATAGTTTTTGGTGTATTTATCTCACAAACCATATTAACATTTATTTTTGAGAGTAGGACTAAATAAGTATAAGTAAACATTGCAAAAATGAGAAAATTAAACAAATGATATACCTTAAATTAATTTATTCTACTTTTATAGGCCATGTTTGCATCTGAATTAGAGGCTCAATTGCAGATTTCATCATTTTTGACTAGAAAAATCAGTGGGATCCTACATGTGCTTCTTATATCCATTGTGTGATGTAAATCTGCTTTGTACAACACAGTTTTGGACAAAGCCACAGACACTGTTCCAGCTTTGTTTACATGAAATTGGAAAACCCCTTTAACCTGCATCTCCAGAATCTCATCTTTTGTTGGTCATCATGTAAATTCCCTTATAAAAAGTGCATGCATTTCTGAAGTACTGGAATGTATGTAAAAACCGACTATGGATGCTAAAGTTGTGTTAATAACCTTTGGTCCATGTCCGATAACATGTATATATGGCCGCAAATATATTGTGAATTATTGGTAGTTTTTTTAATGGTTTGCTTAAGATTAGTAAACCATGTATTTCCCTAGTGTGGTGGTAGCAGTGAACAAGCTATAACATTGGAGGGTTCAAGAGTGCAGGCTGTCACTAGTGATGTTTTTCCCCTAAATCACAACAGTATACCTTAAGGACGGTTAAATAAGACATTTTTTTTGTTTTATTTTAAATTGCGTTATAGGGGTGGAGGTGGAGAGAATTTACCAGTGATCACCAGCTCTTGGGTGTGAGGACCCTGTCAAACAACATCCCATTATTTAGCTCCTTGGACCACTGTTAAGATGACATATGTATGATTGTTATATTGAATATTATATATATATATATTATATTCAGACTGTCGTAAGTATTTACTATAATGGACTATTCTGGGTGTTTCTACTATTATAATTTATTATGCTGTAACTTGTGCTATTGTACAGTGGTGGCCAAAAGTATTGGCACCCCTGCAATTCTGTCAGATAATACTCAGTTTCTTCTTGAAAATGATTGCAATCACAAATTCTTTGGTATTAATATATTCATTTATTTTGCTTGCAAAGAAAAAACAAAAACCAGAATGAGACAAAAATCAAATCATTGATCATTTCACCCAAAACTTCAAAAATAGGCCAGACAAAAGTATTGGCACCCTCAGCCTATTACTTGGTAGCACAAACTTTAGCCAAAATAACAACCGCGAACAACCGCTTCCGGTAACCATAAATGAGTTTCTTACAATGCTCTGCTGGAATTTTAGACCATTCTTCTTTGGCAAACTGCTCCAGGTCCCTGAGATTTGAAGGGCGCCTTCTCCAAACTGCCATTTTGAGATCTCTCCACAGGTGTTCTATGGGGTTCGGTCTGGACTCTTTGCTGGCTACTTTAGAAGTCTCCAGTGCTTTCTCTGAAACTATTTTCTAGTGCTTTTTGAAGTGTGTTTTGGGTCATTGTCCTGCTGGAAGACCCATGACCTCTGAGGGAGACCCAGCTTTCTCACACTGGGCCCTACATTATGCTGCAAAATTTGTTGGTAGTCTTCAGACCTCATAATGCCATGCACACGGTCAAGCAGTCCAGTGCCAGAGGCAGCAAAGCAACCCCCAAAAAATAGGGAACCTACGCCATGTTTGACTGTAGGGACCTTGTTCTTTTCTTTGAATGTCTCTTTTTTTTCCTGTAAACTCTATGTTGATGCCTTTTCCCAAAAAGCTCTACTTTTGTCTCGTCTGACCAGAGAACATTCTTCCAAAACGTTTTAGGCTTTCTCAGGTAAGTTTGGGCAAACTCCAGCCTGGCTTTTTTATGTCTCTGGGTAAGAAGTGGGGTCTTCCTGGGTATCCTACCATATAGTCTTTTTTCATTCAGATGCCGACAGATAGTACGGGTTGACACTGTTGTACCCTCGGACTGCAGGGCAGCTTGAACTTGTTTGGATGTTAGTCGAGGTTCTTTATCCACCATCCGCACAATCTCATTGAAATCTCTTGTCAATTTTTCTTTTCCATCCACATCTAGGGAGGTTAGCCACAGTGCCATGGGCTTTACACTTCTTGATGATACTGTGCACAGTAGACACAGGAACATTCAGGTCTTTGGAAATGGACTTGTAGCCTTGATATTCCTCATGCTTCCTCACAATTTGGATTCTCAAGTCCTCAGACAGTTCTTTGGTCTTCTTTCTTTTCTCCATGCTCAATGTGGTACACACAAGGACACAGGACAGAGGCTGAGTCAACTTTAATCCATGTCAACTGGCTGCAAGTGTGATTAAGTTATTGCCAACACCTGTTAGGTGCCACAGGTAAGTTACAGGTTTCCTGTTAATTACACAAATTAGAGAAGCATCACATGATTTTTCAAACAGTGCCAATACTTTTGTCCACGCCATTTTTTATGTTTGGTGTGGAATTATATCCAATTTGGCTTTATGACAATTCTTTTTGTGGTTTTCCATTGAAGACAAATTAAATGAAGATAATAATACCAAAGAATTTGTGATTGCAATAATTTTCAAGAAGAAACTGAGTATTATCTGACAGAATTGCAGGGGTGCCAATACTTTTGGCCACCACTATAAGTGTCTAAAATGTTGGCTCTTTGGAAAAAGGGAAAATTATACTGTAGCCTACCATAATCCTTTCCTTTTATGATCTGTAATATTCGAGAATTTGACCTGTTCCTGGTACTGGAATCTGAGCAAAGAATTGTTGAATTCATACTGCTGTCTTTAAAATGATGGTCAACTGCGCACCTAAAACAAGAAAAACAGAAGCAAATCAAGTATTCTATATTCTATACTGTAAAGTGAACTTTTCATATCAAACAAGCTTATCTTATCTTCAAGTAGGTCATAGAAGGGAAAGATATAGGCAGGCTTGTACAAAGATTTATTTTAAAATTTTAATTCAAATTCCTGTTCCTTCTGGGTGTTCCTACTCCGTAATTGGCATCTATTTCTGTACAGGACTAACAAGCCCAGGGTCAACAGGCTTTAAAATTAATGAATTACGCATAATAATTGAATTGTTTCTCTGTGACATATGCTACCTAAGGATAGGACATAAATATAACCTTAATCGCAGTTACAACATTAACAGTTTTCATGAACCTCTTTTATAACGTAGCCAGATATTCTGAAATACTGTATGTGAAAGGATGAGCTTAGCAGTGAGAGACAGCAAATAAAATAAAAAAATCACTGAAAAATCAGACATTATTTACTTAAAAACACAGAAACATGGCCATACTCACAGCACAATGGCAGGACAAAAAGCCTTTTACAGTAGTAAGCAATAAAAGCCCCAAGGCTACATGTGAGAAGCTGCACGGGTACAGGATACTGATGAACAATCGCTCACACACCTATCCATAAAGGGGGAACTGCTTAGTAAAAAACTCTACATTGGATTAGAACCAGTACAGACCAGTATCTCATACCATAGTAAGGCTGTATTCACAACACATTTTTCCCTATGTTTAGATTGTATGCTACATGTGTACATAAGGGTCCATTGTCATATAATGACTAAAAGAGTGTTTTTCTGACCTTTGTCTCGCTGGTTAATGTCAAAATACTGCAAAAATATTATCAAGTTTTTCGGACTATAAGACACATGTGATGTGGGTGCGTCTTATAGTTTGAATGCACTATCTCGGGCCAGCAGGAGGCCGCGGAGGGGCAATGCTACGGGAAGTCGGCAGCGGAGTTTAAGGGCTTCCCACAGCATCGCCACACTCCAGTCTCTTTCCGGTCCGAGACAGCGCCGTACAGCGGCGGCCGGCGGCTGATCAGTACAGCCAGCAGCTGTCGTTAACAGCAGAGATGGAGGCAGCTCCATCTCTGCTGTTAACAATTTAGTATAGCTTCTACAGCTGCCATGAATATACACCTGTTACACCCAGCCTATGGTATGGTGTAGTAGGTAATGAAGATCCTATATATAACAGCACAGTAGTATTGCTCTATATAGGACACGGCATTGTGCCGCCTAGTGGTCAAGTACCTTAGGGGGACTAAGTATTAAAGAAAATAAAAAGTAAAAAAATATTAGAAGTCTAAATCACCCCTTGTGCCATTTTACAAATAAAAAAATAAAAAAGTTACACATATTTGGTATCGCCACATCCATAAAAGTCCAATCTAATAAAATGTAACAAAATTTATCTGGTAATGCCAAAATTGTGTTTTTTTTTTGGTCATTTCATATCCCCTAAAAATTGGAATAAAAAGTGATCAAAAAAATCACATCTATCCCAAAATGGTACCAATAAAAATACACTTCAGTGGCACTTTTTGCTTCAAATTGTATTTCTTATTTTACTCCTATAAAACCTAGGTGCGTCTTTTGGTCTGGTGCATCTTATAGTCCGGAAAATATGGTAAGTATGGAATAGCATATTTATTGTAAATGTACTCTTAAATATCTTGGGATAGTTTAAAAAAACAAACTTTAAACGGATTCCATGTCAGACTATGGGTGATGGATGTCAATGTAGTGTATCAATCACAGGCATCTATTTGACAGATACTGTACCACTGAAAACTTCATTGACACCACTGTCTATTTATTGACACTATCACTGGAGTTTTTCGAGGCAGGAATACAGAGACCTCTTCTTCTTGAGCTTCCTCCAAAGCAGTGCTACTGTTAACAGTTGCACATATTTTGCATTGAAATGTGTGTTAGGTGGCAACAGTACCATCGCTCTTCATTCTGGGAGTGGGCGTCGTATAAAACTGTTTGTGTATAGAATGAGAGATTTTGAAATCTTCCACCATAGGTGCACGTCAGGTGTCCTCTTGACATATAATACCAACTGAAGGCCAGAATGTGATGTGAAGATCCTGGGAGTCAAACTTTCCATCCTCCCAGGAGCACTTTATTCCAAAACAGAGGATTACAGTCCATGTTTCCTTAACGTAAAGAAAAATGTTGTGACCCTAAGACTAGTCCTTATTCTTGGTTGCCAATGCTTTAATGTCTTTGATGGAAGAAGCCCTGCAGAGGTTTACAATAGCTATTATACATAGCTTTTTTCTACATGTACCACAGTTGCTACAAAGGTTAGTGAATTCACATCATGAATTTCCTAAAATATGTCACTCATTGTAGTCGAATGATTCCCTTAGCTCTTCCCATTCAAAACCGTATGGTCTTTGTTTTTTCTAGAAGTGCTAATAAAAATAATGTGTGGCTTACCTGCCTGGATTATGAAGTCCATGTGCAAAGATTTCAGGGGGCTGGTTTGTACTGTTAAAGTGAGGATTGCTTCTTGGTACGGAGTAGAGAGCATTGCATCCATCGATGTCAACATCTAATCTTAATACTGACCCTGTGAAGTCACTAAAATCAATATGATGATGTGTCAAATGATGAAACTTTATGTAGTTTTGTAAAAATGGTTTAAATAAAAAAAAATAAACATCCAAAGTCTAAGGTTCTAAAGTCCAATAAAACTATAAAAATACAATACTGAAAAAAATCTTATTTTTAATAATCTGCAGATTTTAATTAGCTTTCACTCTATGAGGTGCAATAAAGATTCGAGTACATGCCTTACTGGTGATAACAATGCAATATGTTGTCACTTAATGCATTAATAAGAAATAATTCTTCATGCTTAAAGGGGTTGTCTCACTACATTGATTCATCTTACCTCAGTCCTGTTTTCTTGGTTTCACTTTGTGTTCAGGGGCATTTACGGGTTTCCACTAGGCTGCAGTAGAAGCCAGGTCTGTAGCTATAGTAACCAGTGTTGGTATCCTATCAGGACAGATCAAACAGGTCTGTAGCTATAGCAACCTGAGGAGCTGATGCAGCCCATTCAATAGGGGATATCTAGAAATAGGTAGGATGCAGTTAATGGATATATATTGCAAAGTGACTTGTTTTTGCAAGATCTTTAACATAAAAAGCAATCCTTGTAGTGAGACAACCCCTTTAACCTCTCTATGCCGTATGACTCGATGAAAACTGAAGACAATGTATTTTTACCTTAAACCATCCATTTCTTCCATATCATCAATCGTTATCATTCAATCTCCTAGCAAAATATACAAGAAGCCATCGGAGCAAACCCGCGATGACCTCCCAGGTGTTTTCTATGCAGTTCTGCTACTTCAAGAAACATCCTCTCGGTTCTCACATCCACTTGACTTGGGTTCTTCCTGTTTTGAAATAATTAACATACGACACATATTTAAAGAGTGCGTTAACTTGATTACAAAATATGCAAACTATCTTTCCTGTATATATTCATCTCTAGACCAACATACATTGTGCTTAAATCCTTATATTTTTTTGTGGTTTTATCTGTATTAGTAGATAAAAAACATTAAGAATTGATTTACGATCAGTTGGTAATGCTACAACCAGTACACGTGCATACTCTTTTGAATGAGCTAGATGTTAGAAGTATTATTAATAGAATGAACAGCACCACGCTGCTTTTTAGATGCAGTACCTAGATACTGTGTACTCTACAACTCGAAGAATGTGGTCGTGAGGTCCGCTGGCCCAACGCTCTTGGTTGGTGGTGTATGACACATACAGCTTTCCATTTTTCTTATAATTGGGATGGAATGCAAGGCCTAGCAGTCCTCTTTCATCTCCTCCCTGCAGTCAAACGAGAAACACAAAGAATTGTGAAGTTAATTATGTGCTTTATTGTGTTTCAGTTGGAACCAAGAAAAAAAAATCCTTTCTTTTGGACGGATAATCTGTGCCCAAACTTCTTTCTTTCTTCTATGACTACCACACAAAAAACGATTATAAAACATTTCACTTTGGGAGACTATTTAAGAGTTTGGAAAAGACAATTGTCCTGCATGGTTATCTATGCTCTAGGCTCTTACACTACTTTTGTGAAGTGATTTGTGTGTGTAATCTTTTGGTAGCCATGAAGACAAGTTTAAGTGCTGTAAAGAATTCTTAGCTGGGTTACTAGGTTGCTTGTAGTTTCTTGTAGACAAATGAAGAAAAAAGGTTAATAACATTTAATCCAACTATGCACAACGTAAGAAGTCGAAGAAGAAAAAAACACAGCCAAGGCTGCCAAGTCCCACTGTCTTGGCAATCTGTTTTGAAAACATTCAAATTGCTAGTGTAATATGTAAACCTTTGTTTTACCCTGGAGGCAGCTACATCACTTGTCACAACTCTGGTGGTCTTCACATCATAGCTCCCTGTAGGTACGAACCCGCTATCTCTGATTCCTGCATGGAATTCATAGCTAAGAATGTGGTCAGTGTGAGGAAAAACACTTTCCTTACATAGCTGCATGCAGAAAAGCCCTTAGAAGTCATTTCATTTCAGATTTTTTAATTTGTAAATTGAGATTCGGTTTAACAATGTCTGACTATTCCTTCTGCCTTACATTCTGATACCACATACAGGATGTTGCAATATGGACAGTAAATTAAACAAAAATATAGTTAAAAACTTAAAATAGACTAGTGAGATGATATGTACTTCTTTGGGTGTAATATTTGTGACATAGAAATGGATTTAGATTACTGGATTTTTTGGATTATATAATGCATTGGACCATAAAATACAACCAAGTTTTAGATGGAAGAAATTATTATTTTTTTGTGATTGTAAAAATGGCAAAAGGGGCATGTTTACAGATTTTTTACACTTGCACTTCAAATTAATCTGAGGTTCTTGAACACTGTGGGACGTGATCATTTGTACACTATTCTGCAACAGCTACATAGTTACATAGTTTGTAAGAAAAAAGACAGACGTCCAACCTGTTCAACCTATTATCCTAGTGTTGATTCAGAGGACGGCAAAAACACTCATGAGACAGAAGCCAATTGTCCTCATTTTAGGGAAATATTTCTTTCTGACTCCAATCTGGCAAACAGAATTAAATCCCTGGTTTAACAACCTTTCTCTAGAATCCAAGTCATTATAACTTATGTTGTTGCACTCTAAAAACAAATCCAAGACACTTTTGAACTAATTTAGCGAGTTCACTGTAACAACTTCCTCCAACAGAGAGCTACATAGTCACTGCTCTTACAGTAAAGAATCCCTTTCTATGTTTATATAGAAATCATATTTTTCCCTATAAGATGTCCCCCTGTTATAGATACAGTCCTTGGCATAAAAAGATCATGGGTTAGATCTTTATATGTAGCCTTGACATATTTGTAGTAAAATAATGCACAACAGTGTATTTACCCTCTTTTTACTCCTATTATGAGAATTTGAATGGCAGCCATGGAGGCCTTTATCGGACTCCTGGCTGACACATTTGGCACCCTGCAATTTCAGTTCGGGGGCTGACAGGCAATCTAAAAGTGCGCAGCTCAGTTTTTCAACCACCTAGATGCCACAGTTGCATTTACTGCAGCATCTAAAAGGTTAAAAGGCCAATCCCGGCTGCTGGTGGCTGATCCCTGCTGTAACTAACAGCCATTAACTGCCACATACTGACTGGTCAAGCTTTCTCCATATACCTACACACAGGTTATATGATGGACTAAAGTTTTCGCCCCATGGTTGAAGGGAGGAGAGGGGGAATTTTTTTTTGAGTGTCTGAAAAATATGGAATTATCTTTATAGATAAGTAAGGTTATTTGTACTCAAGCATACTGTATGGTTGAATATTAATTCTGGATTTTATGAGGATCTTTTAACTTTCCTTAGTACATACTTATATTTCTATAAAAATAAATAAAAGAAGAGTACCATACTACCCTTTTCAATAAAGCATGTCTCCACCTGGGCTGTTTTTTGGCACAGATGGGGCAGGCGACTGCCCGGGGGACCAGGTACTGTGAAAGGTTAAAATATTAATAACAACCTATATCACCTTCATTTTCTAACCTCCACCTTAAAAGTAACCTGTATAATCTGATTATTTGGTTTAAGCAACTGCTCCACTTTTTGTCTAGGTTTTATTTATTAGGTTAATTCTCTAAAAATCTCCATGCAAGGGATGCTTCCTAGCGCATCTGCTATAGGGTAATATTTGAGGTAGTGCTGAACAGTATTTGCACGTGCAGTCACCTGAAGTCTGGTAGTCATGTACTTAATACCATCGCTATATACAGTCATATGAAAAAGTTTGGGCACCCCTATTAATCTAAATCAAGTGCTGCGGAATATGTTGGCGCTATATAAAGATTATTATTATTTTTAGTTCTAAATATTTGGGTGTTTGCAACAGCCATTTCAATTTGATATATCTAATAACTAATATTGCACATTTTGTGTTAGTACAATAAACCTCATTTCAATCCGGAAATATTACTGTGTCCATCAGTTATTAGATATATCAAATTGAAATGGCTGTTGCAAATACCCAAATATTTAGAACTAAAAATTATTAAGATTAATAGGGGTGCCCAAACTTTTTCATATGACTGTATAGGCCATATTCAGCCCTAAAAAGAATTGATTGCAAGATAAGTAAGTTTTTGTTAATTTGTTTTCATGGATTGATTGTATTTATGCTATATATTACTGCAGATCACAGTTCACAAACTGATCAAATACAATGTAAAGTTAAATACAAATCAATTCAACCGATTCTTCTTACAGACTTGGTTAGTAAATTCTTTACTGTTTTAATACCTTTTTAGCTGGGAAGGTTTAATAAATAGACTCAACTCTGTTACAGACTCTGGATACTGACTCATGTAATACGGTCTCCCTAGTGACTGTGAGTGAAAACATTTCTTTTCTAGCTAAGCATGCCTTGAAAGCATTTCCAGAATGCATGACACTCAATCCCTTGTTAGTGAAGAAAAAAATTCTGCCTCACAAATATTAGTGCCACTCGTTCTTTGATAAGAATCTGGCATCAAGTCTCAGTGTAGATTAGAATGCCACGTTCCAGCTAGTGAATGGAAAGGGAAACATCTGAAAAATCCAGAGATTTTCACTAGGAGTGGAACATTTTTTACACATCTTTCTGAATGAATGAGATTGTTCTTTACAGCTATGAGACACGTGCCAGAGAGATGCATTATAATCCTTACCAACAATAATTTGCAACAGGACAGAGACTGCAGGAGTGCTTCCAAGTTATGGTCTCATCCTAGATAACAGCATGTGTGTTGAGTAATTCTTTAAGGTCATAGGATTCTTTCTTTGTATGTGTTTCCAAGAGTTTACGTTTATTTTCTTTCTTGTATTTCAAGTAGGTTTCAAATCACAGGAAGATGAATCTAGAATTTGTATGATTATGTGAATTGCTTCCAGTGTCTCCTGCTTTCATCCACAGTCCTTTGAACCCTATAGTGATATGTGTTTGCTTCAGCAAAAAGACTGCATTCTGTGGTAAGTCATATGAATTTGACAGAAGAATTGCGTTATGTTCTATACTGTAGTACAGATATAACCTCCCCTAGAAACATTGCTACTAGATTAGAATATCTCCATAAATGGTGCATGTAAAGGTACCATGTAATAACACGCATAGGGCCTCCAGCTCTATGGTATGGAGATGTATGGTCTCCAACATGCACATCAAACCAAAGTATAATATTTTAAGCATGAAAATGGGACAGAATTAATACACGATAAATAGAAAATATGAAATAATAAAACCAGATTTTTAATGAGACCCAGGTTATTCTACTAACCCTAGTATTCTCCCAGTTTTTTACACACTGGTGGGATACTGCCCACCAAAGCAATAGATACTATGGAAATATTGAATTTCCTGCTATTTTAACTGGGTGAATAATCTCATTGCTCTTGCTAAACGGAAGACCAGGATAAACGTGACTTCATTTGTTTTTTTTTTAATTCAACCTTTATTTGTATAAAGATTTGTTTCTACAAACTGTGACTAATGAAATGGTCATGCAGCTAAAAGAATTATCCTCACATCATTATAATGAAACATAAATCCAGCAACCCTGACTTGTAACTTGCTAGTCTTTGGATTTGCTACTGACATTCTATATTTGCAACCATAAATCTAAATAAGAACTTACACTGACCTTCCTTAAGAACAAACATTAAAAAATTTAGAATCCTAAGTACTCCCTTTCCTGAATGGCTTGTAGACCACCAAGAAACAGTCATAAATTTTAAGAAATATGAGGTTTCTATCACGTTTCTGCCCCTGCGGAGTTTTGCAACAGATTGTTTTGACTCCAAGGTCATGTTAACAAAATGGACTGCATACTTTTGTAATACAGATACTATGTTTTTAAAACATTGATGACATCAATTAAGATGGGTCATTTTCCAGAAAGATAATTATGGATGTAACGCATATGAATAGTTCTCTGGTGAAAACAGATACTAAGGAAACAAGACAATACCCTAAGAACTCTTTCCCGTAGATTCAAATGATGCAGACAGAAAGAGATAGAGATAGATATAGATTTGCTATAAAGAAGCCCTGGTTACAATGGAGCAAAGGATATTAGAATGTTGGACTTTTGACCTGGACTATTTCCTTTTCTGGATTTGGTGTCTGACATCCCTAGTAATGATAACCACATAATATATGCACACGCTTAAAGGACTTTTACAGTTTTATAAATATTACGCCTAACCACATTCTATGAAAAATGCTATGCAGTTTTGTAACATATATATTTTTTTATTAAATGTGTCTATTACTATTCTTTAGATCTCCGCATCTTCTGAATGAATGGAAACATTCTTGCTTCTATTCAGAGACTAGAAACTCATACTGATTTAGTCTAGCCTGTACAGCTGCATTGTGCTAAACCCCATTGGCACAAGCAAGACCATTGCACAAGATCAGATAAGAATTGTAGCTTACAGGGCATTGCCTAACTGGGGGTTTAACCATAGCAACTGAGCAACAAGCAGAGACCTTAACAATGGTGAATAGTGAAACAAAGTATATTGAAACAATGCATAGTTTTATGCATTGTTCTAGCGTTATAACCTGGAGGATGAACAAACCATTTCTGTTTTGAGTTATCAAAGATTTGCCTGTAAACATTTTACCTGTTCTAGAAGGATTAAAACTAGGCTTTAGTTGGTTGCAGTGAGGTCCATGAAAAGTCCATAATAACTATGATAAACGGGTGGCTCCAAACAGGAAAAACATACTTCAAGGGGTTGTCCAGAGGAAAAAAATATTTTATTAACAGTATCGTTCACAGTTAAAAACTTAAGTGTATTTTCTTTGGGTTTCCTGCAGTTCTGCATCAGTTGTTTTAAGACAACATATTATAAAACCGGCTATTGCCGTATGTAGAATAAAGGCTGAGAGCTGCAAAGTTAATTTTCAACACTGATCACCATCTGATTAAAATGTGTTTCATTTATTGTATATAAATATTAATATAAACAATTTGTATGAAAAAATGTCCCTAAGAAGTTTATAAAGTATGCAAAATCCTGACCTACTGACCAAGTGACCTACATTTTGATGAACGAAAATTAATGTATAATATAACTATCTGAAATAAAGTATTTCATAAGATTCTAATTATAAAAAAATGAAAAGTATAAGAATAATAACAAAACTTTATTTTTAATATAATTAGTTTTTCATTAGAAAATCAAACCAATGAATTGCGCTAGTATCTATAAAAAAGAGAAGGAACAGTTAGAATACAAATGTTACAGTTCTTAACTATGATCGACATTACTAACTACTTGCAACATTCTAACCACAAATTGAGACTGACACAGTGAGAGCATTGTGCAGCAGTAGAAAGAGAAACATTGAATAATATGATTGACATTTTAGTGCTGCTGTTCTTCTCTATAGAGATTAAAGCAGTTCATTGAGCTGCTTTTCTACTGTAAAATGTATTACATTTCTTATAATTAAAATCTTACAAAATACTTTTTTTAAACTTTTACATTGTAAGTTAATTTTTGCTCATCAAAATACAGGTCAGTGGGTCAGCCTTTACAGACGGCAATAGCCGGCACCCGACAGGTCTCACTAAAATTTGTGGTGAGCCATGCAAGATCACTCCCATGATTTATATTCACTGACATGCTATTCTAATGCATTTTCTTTTATTTCTAGCCTGTTGTGATAAATATGTAATCACTGATAATACTATGATAACTCTGTAGGATGGGATTAGATTAGATGCTGTATTGGTTAAAAGGAGTGTTCCGGGACTTATCAAAAGCTCGTGGGTCTCCTAAGGTATGATTAAAAATAGAAAAAAAGAAAGAATCATACTCACCTTTGTCATGGGGCCGGCACATTCATCCCGACTGCACAGTGAACATTCATGTGCTATGTGCAGCCAATCACAGGCCACAACTTCACATATTAATTACAGATGATATGATTTTATATAAGTGTTGCAGGATATAATTTTATATTTTTTGGATATTATCTAATTTAATATACATTTTATATAGTTTAATTATTATCATAAATTACATTTTATTGTTTTAGTGGTATAAGTTAAGAAATAACTGATATTTTTTACCCAAATGGCAAATCTACTTTGTGTAAGAAATCAGACCACTTTTAACTTGATCTGGCTGGTACTGACAGTTTTGCGCCTACTTTTGGCATAACAGATTCACAAATGTGTCTAATTCTACAAATTTCCCCCCACTCACATCTTTAGCACATTCACAAGTGTTGGTCCAGGCGCATAATGCGCCATATTTGGACGTACAATTGTTCATACATCTATAGAACAGGGCTACGACAGTTTTTCAGCGCAACACAGTTCATACATGTCGTCTTAAAAGCATAATAATGTACATCTTCTGATAGTAGAACCAACATTATGATTGTGATTTTTACAGTCATATGTACATGGCATAACAGCTTGGGCACACATGGACCAGAACATGTTTTCAGAACGCAACCCATCACCCTCGGCCCTGAAGTTAAGCATGATAACTGTTGCACGGGGGGCTAGAAACAACTTGACCCCATAGCAAGCTTGAATAATACAGAGAACAAATAACTCACCATACATAAAACCATATACTGCTATTAAACAAATCTCACTATACCAAGACCAACACCAATAATGCTACTACACAAGGAATAGTGCCACTATACAATGACTGAATAAAGACCAATATACAAAGATCAATGTTACAGACACACAGTGATCATATAATGGTAGATGCTAGATCTACACAAGTGCTCTGCAGACATATGTGATTACAGTGCAGTTACATCCAGTGGCTCAGAGGTGACATCTTCTCTGATGAGTCGTTTAATTTTACTTTTCTCCTCCATGTGGTTCAGACTGCCATTATGACTTCTCCCGGCCATGACTCATCTGTGCATATTTGACACACAAATATCTTAGAATCCTTTCTTTTCCAGTACCTCGCCCGTTTTCTACCTCTGTAAAAATGCCCCATAACATGATGGTGGAGTTGTGGTGCTGGTGGTTAGGCGTTGATAAAAGAGGGTTGTAGTTTGTATTAGCACCAGGCTGCAGCTGCATAACACAGTGGTAGGAAGGAAGGGACAGGAGAGAGGGTACAGGTCACAGCTAACAACAGGTAAAATCTCCTTGAGGGGAGAAGAGGACCAAGTGGACTGACTATTAGCCACATTGCATTCATGTAGTGTCACAGCCTTTTCCACCCAATAGTAGCGAGTATGTTAGCAGCTGATAATAATTATTATTATTAGGCACACAAAGCAAGCAAGCAAAAGACGAATGGCAGGTGGCCTGGTAGACATTATCATTGGATGCTAACATTTTTGCTGCTATTGGTGGATTCTATGACACCGATGTAGCGTGACTAGTAATCGTTCATATTATAACTTCAGGAAAATCCAGCACTCCGTTATGAAAATCCAACAACTTTATTATAAATCCATTAAAAATATAAAAATTAGTCCATGCTAAAGATCATACAGCAAACTCGCTAAGTTTATGGGGAGACCTATAAAAATACAGAAACACTAACCAGCATTCGGCTGACAGCTAGCTAAAGTATATTGGCATATTTAGCCTGATTGACCAATAGTGAGCACAAGCACTAAAGTGCCTAAGGCAGCATCAATTCTAAATACAGCCCCACAGATAGGTAGAACCCCTTTTAGATAGGTAGACCGCAATGAAGCAAGTCGCCTCCAATATTAGTTAGTCAGACTCATGCTATTAGGTAGGTAGACTCCCTGATATTTTGGTTTCTAAGTAGATAGGCCAAAAATTATGTAACCAACCCAAGTAAGTAGGTAAGGCCACTTGTAAATAAGGCCCCAGTTGGACAGATAGGCAAGGCCCCAGGTAGGTAGGTCAGCAAGGCCCCAGGTAGGTAAAAAAGTTAGTAGACAAGGCCCTAGGTAGGTAGACAGGCAAGACCCAACCTTGGTACACAGGAAAGGCCCTAAGAATGTAGTTAGGCAGGCGCGGCCAAAGGTAGGTAGATAGGCAGGTAAGACCTCAGTTAGGTTGGCAATCAAGACCTCAGGTAGGTAGACGACAATTCCCCATGTTTGCAAGTGGGAAAGTAACTGGCTCAGTGATAAAAAACAATGGGTGATAATTAATGGCACATAATCGAAATTGATCCATGTTACTAGTATGATATCACAGGGGTCAGTATTGGGTCCTATTCTCTTTAATATACTTATTAATGACCTTACAGAAGGATTACAAAGGATTTGCATAGGGATCTGGATAAGTTGGAGGCCTGGGTAGAAAAGTCGCAAACGAGGCTTAACACAGATAAATGCAAAGTTATGCACAAGGGAAGGAAAAATATATTCCATGATTACTTGTTAAATGGAAAAACCTTGGGTAAAAGTGACATGAAGAAGGACTTGGGAATCTTAGTGGAAAGTAAACTTAATTGTAGCAGCCAGTGTCAGGTAGCAGATGCCAAGGCAAATTGGATCAGGGATATAGATGCACATGATGAGAACATTGCCCTTCCGTTATAAAAATCATTAGTCAGACCACACATGGAATATTGTTTACAGTTTTGGGCAACAGTGCACAAGAGAGGCATTGCAAAACTTGAACAAGTTCAAAAGTGGGCAATGAAAATAATATAAGGACTGACTGGATTGTAATAAGGATAGCGAGATTAGGGTTATGTAGTTTAGAGAAAAGACATATTTGGGGGACATAATAAATTTGTATAAGTATATCAGGGGTAAATTTAGAGATCTCTGCCATGATCTATTTATACCCAGTACAGTATCTAGAACAAAGTGGACATCCTCTACGTCTAGCGGAAAGAAGGTTTCTGCGTAAACATAGAAAGGGATTCTTTACCGTAAGAGCAGTGAGACTGTGGAACTCTCTGCCAGAGGAACTGGTCATTGTGAATTCACTAAGAGTTCAAAAAGGATCTGGATGCATTTCTAGAGTGCAATAGTATAACTAGTTATATTGACTAGGATTCTAAAGAAGGGTC
Source organism: Phyllomedusa bahiana (assembly GCA_025379985.1). NCBI lineage: Eukaryota > Metazoa > Chordata > Amphibia > Anura > Hylidae > Phyllomedusa > Phyllomedusa bahiana. The sequence goes on from JAODAL010000884.1 coordinate 160,172, forward strand.
GTTGAACCAGGGATTTATTCTGATTGTCAGATTGAAGTCTGGAAGGAATGTTTTTCCTAAAACGAGGACAATTGCCTTCTACATCATGGAGTTTGTTTTTTTACCTTCCTCAGGATCAACACTATAGGGTAATAGACTGAACTGTATGGACGTCTGTCTTTCTTCATCCTTACAAACTATGTTACTATGTAACTAGGTAGGTAGCCAAGACCCTAGGTAGGTAGACAGAGAAAGTGCTTGGAAGGTAGATGGACAAGAGCCTGGGTATGTAGGTGGCCAAGCAAGGCCCCAGGTATGTATGCAGAGAAGGCCCCAATTAAGTTGATAAGTTCTAGGTATGTGCTCCCCCACATTTAGTAGTGCCCCCATTTTTTATTTAAAATTTTAAAAAAATGGAACGTACATCTCCACAATCCCCTGACAAGCAGCAGTCTCCTGTGGGTGAAGCCCAGCGCAGGCGACGTGATGCTAGGACTTCATTCCACTGCTTGCAACAGAATGCTCCTCTAGGGTCTTGTATGCCTAGTGAAGCCTTCAGTCTACAAGGCTAATTGGCACCTGTGTCCTACACATAAGCAGTTAAATAAACAGTGCAGGATCAGGGATCCAGAACATGTGCCTTGGCTGCCCGAAAGATACCTTTAACCTCCTGGGACTGCAGGACAGTAGTTTAGGATGGTTGGGAGGTATTTTACACTGTTGTGCTGAGGCACTCTGGGCCCCACAGCATCCACTACAGCTGTTACGGTGGTATTTTCACCCCTAAACTGTTGCATGGATAGTGATTCATTTAATTGCTCTTTGAACTTTCCTCACCTTTTTCTATGTTATACGTTGCAGCACATCTAAATACCTGAAATATCCAATGCAATTTGCCAAAATTTTCTTTCTGTTGAATTCCCTAGGGCGTGCGCGCGCCGGCTCTCTGAAATTTAAAGGGCTAGTGCGCCGGTAATTGGTTGATTGCCGGGCACTGACCCTATGTATTGGTAACGCCTCCAGCACGTCCCCGCTGGATCTTTAGTGCCAGTAGCCTTCAGAGAAAGCGTCTATCTGAGTCTCATCCTGATTTCCGTGTACTGAACCTTCTCGCCTACATCCTACGACCACGAACCTTTGCCGCCCGCCCTGACCTTTCCTCCTGTCCCCGACTACGAGCTTGTCTTAACGATTCTGTGCCACACTATACTTCGGCTGCCTCCGCAAGCAAGTCACTTCAGGGGTAGCGACTTGGTAGCAATCCGCCGCAGCAAGTCCATCCCGCTTTGCGGCGGGCTCTGGTGAAAACCGGACCTACTTAGACTCCGCTCCCTGGCGTGGCTTACATCACCGCTTGCGGGGGTCCAGTGGATCCACTACCATACCCGTTACAGTAAGGTTCTATCAGTTTGTGGGTAACATATTACAGTTTCATACAAGATGGAGGTTATATGGAGATGTAATACTTTTGGGTGAGTGAGCCCCTAACTTAATTTCACAATATAATCAGGAGCACAAATTCTATATAAAAGGGGTTTTCTCACCACGCTGTTTCAGCAGTTTTAGCAGTTTTGTATTTTCTCAGGCATATTCAACTTCTAGGGAGTTGTTACTCTGACAGTGCAGGAGATTGTTAACTCTAACAAGATTACAGATAAAGCCATACTTTTTAGTCCTCACAACACATGTACCTTTTGTTCAATGAAGCTAGTCTTGTTACATTTAATTTGTTTGCTTTGATCTCAGTATATCAGTGGGGTGACATCACTCCCTGCTCCATGTTCTCACCTAATTAGATAACAGACCTGGTATGCTGAGAACCATAGAAACCTGTATGCACTTCAGAGCACTTAAAAATTGCTCTTGTCTCAAGACTAAATTCAAATCTATTAACCAGTGTATTTAGAAAAAGTCCTCATTTAACTTTCCCTTTATATTGAAAGCTAATCTTTGAAGTCAGTAAACCAATTTAAGTAAAAACAGTGTGTCCAGAAAGGGTGTGGTGGCTGAATCTATGCACAGCCTAATGTCTATAGTGGAAGGTCAATTACAGCAGTCCCTGACTTACACCGCCCCGATTAACATCTGTCCCCTAATTACAAACGGAGACTTATGGGGAATGCTGCCACTTGTAGTTCCATGTTGCACAGCAGATAGTAGCTGTGGAATGACAAGTGTCAGCATGCCAATGCAGCACATGAGGTGACATCTTCTTAACAGGGGCACAGACAGCAAAACAAATGTGAAAACTCTTCCCTGCACTATCCAAAGCTAAAAAAAAAACCTTTACATTTAATACATATACCTGTTCTGACTTACATACAAATTCAACTTAAGAACAAATCTACAGTCCCTATCCTGTTTGTAACCCGGGGACTGCCTGTATTTGATTTTAGAGCTCCTATCTTATCTTATTGCTTACAACAAATGAGCACCTTTTATAAATAAATATTTAAATTTTTTACATATTTTGACAACTGGCATTCAATCACAAATAATGTGCATTTCTGCAGATGACGGTAGAACTTTGGGGAGGAGTGTGATAATGGACCAATCTTCTCATAAGATTCTGCACAATCTTTCCTCCCCAAAAAAATAAATGTAAAATGTCTATCAGCCAATTCAAGCAGCATAAAACTTAAAGGAATAAAAGTAAAATGTGATCATTTCCTCCTTTTTACAAGCATAAAAATAAAAGTATCATCTTCTAACCCGGAGCCTTACATTATAAGCAAATTAAGAGCACTTGTTAAATTACTGTAAAGGTCTATGCTCACACTTTTATTAAGAAAATTGCCCTAAAGAGTAGGCTGAACATGGATGGAGTTTGCATATCTTGGAACACTGGTTTTAACAGTTCCAGTCTACAGTTTTGAAAAAAAAGCTATTAAAAACTAGTCATGTATATGATGTCATTCCCATAATGTCTTAAAAAAAGCCTGAAAGTACAAATAATATTTGTAATGTGCGACTTCATCCATGCAGCTTTCCATTCCTCAATCTTGGATAATATTTCATGGTGTTTCCTGTTTGTTAAATGAACACCTTCTTGCTTGGAAAAGATTTCTTTAGTACGATGTCTGAAAAGTTTAGCCATTTTGGGCATCAATGAAACAAGCCTCACATTTTTGATGGGATAATGAAAATTCCCATGGTGCCGAGCAGAATGAAACAACACAAAGGCACTTTTCAGTTGCTCCTGTAGATTCCCTGTTCATTCTCTCAGTGGCACGTGGATTACATAATCAACCTTTCCTTGATCCCTCCTTCTTATATAGACATCAACACACACAATCGCAAAAGTCACATGCCAGCTCCTGCAACTAATAAAAACCAGCTACAAAAATAGGATATTCTTCAGAGAAGCATTACATAGCACTGCAATAATTTTGTCAATTAAATCATGGTTGAGTCACACCTTTTTATTTCTGGTGGCCAACAAGTTTTATTACACACAGACTTCAAATCTAGGGAGTAAGACAGCTCCGAAACTGAGATATTAGAAAAAGTTAAAGAACCGTGCTATTTATGGGAAATGTATTAGCTGGGAAAAAGTGGGCCTAGTAAAGTATGAATAGTAATTAATTAATTTATTTATTCTGCTCTAATTTATTCTTAAACATTTTTATCAGTTTTTAAAGAATAAACAAAATAAAAGTAGGAAAACCACAATGTTAAAGAGCAGTACATTATCCAATGTATAGACATAAGCTGAAGTAGACACATACAGTAGGAAAAATACCTAGAGAAACTAAGACTTAGGTAAAGCAACTTCAACATCATGAGCCTTATAATAAGCAATTGAAACATTTCTACTCATGTGTTTTGGCACTTGAATAGCAGAAGATAAAAAGCAAGAAGATTGCACAATATTATGTTAGAATGAAAACATGGAAATCACATGGGGTGTCAAAAGTCGTTGCCAAAATAAAAATTCAATTAGTAAACATTAAGTAATCAACAAAAAAAGTTGGTAAAAGGATCGTACATGTAATTCTACTTCCTGCAGTGAAATCTGGGGCAAGATGAAGACTGAAGACAAAGGGCGACATGTCCCAACACGCCAACGCCAGTTTTTTGGTCTATTTTGCGCCAAAACCACTTTTGACGCCATAATCTTGTTGTAAATGAACTGTCGTACACCAAAACTAGACGCATTAAAGGCCGGGCATGACACTTTGTAATGCCCCTAAATATGGTGCGCTGTGCACCCCTGTCGCGCAATGCGTCTATTGAGGCGCATTACATATGTTATGCGCCTCTGTCGGGCAATGCGCCTCGATAGGCGCATTACATATGCCACCAATGATATCCTATGTGCTGTGAGTTGCGCAATGCACCTTTTTTGGCGCGATTCACCCTTTTAGGCGCGATTCACCCTTTTAGGCGCAATGCGCCTTTGTTGACGCGATTTGCGGTTTTCTATGCAAGGTATACCTTACGCCAGTTTTTGGAAATGATCGTACTTTCGGGTGCACTTTACACTGATGTAATGCGCCTAAAACTGTCGTGGAAACGCCACTTTTCTGACATGTCGCCCAAAGTCTCCAGTATGTAAGGCAACTCTATGGTAATTGGAACCTCCAGTACCCTTATGCTTCATTACAAGAATTCAAATTTCTACTCCAATTGGTGGATCTTCCTTCAAAATCCTCTCCTGCAATCAAGTCGGATCTTACTTATTTTATTATTATCATCTATGACTTGTGTTCCCTAACCAAACACTTGAAGGGGTTTTCCTACTGCAAAGATTAGCTTTCAACATGAAGGGACAGTTAAATGATGACTTTTTGTTAATATATTGGTCAATAGATTGTACTTTAGTCATGAGATAAGATAGATTTTATGAGCTTGTTTATTGCACATAGGTTTCTATGGTTATTTGCATGCCAGATGGACACCTGCTATCTGGGCATCAGAGAGGTGGGAGCAAAGAGTGATGTCAACCCACTGATGGACTGAGGTCTGAGCAAACTAATTATAGCTAAGAAGATTAGCTTCATTAAACAAAAGGTACAAGGGCTGAAAAGGATGGCATTATCTGTAATCTTTTTAGAGACAACATCTCCTGCACTGTCAGAGTAACAGTTTGCTAGAAGCTGAATATGCCAATTACTGTTGTAAAACCATCCACAGCCTGGGGAGACAGTGAGTGCACACTGCTTGTGAGTCAGTGAATCAGCGTGGCAAGAAAACCCCTTTTAGAAAAAGTTTGACTCTGAAAATGTAATTACACTATAAATTTATACAATCCAACTGAACAAGACTGGACTATAGAGAGAATAAAACTAGTCACTTTCCAAGGGTGTCTATTACATACAGCCTCTCCATTTAATGGCTATAGGTCTACTGAATATAGTTCAGTTCCAATGACAGTGACTGTCACGGCAGTACGTACATGTATCCTCTGTTACAGTCACATAGGGGTTTCAGGACACCCGTTCTGATTATCAGTGAGGATCAAATGATTGGACCCCAACTGATCAGATATTTATCTATCTTGTGACTTGGAGATAAATGTTGATTTTGGCACAATCCCTTTAAGACAAGTGAAGTTGACAAGTTTTTAAGCATGTCTCAAAAAGTGAAAAATTTAAAGGTGTTTGTTTCTTTATATAAAGATTTGTGAGTAGTAACAATGTAGCTGATTGGTTAGCACTTCTGCCTTTCAGCATAGTGGTAATAGGTTCAAATCTCTCCAGGAACCAAACATGTGGCTTTTGTTTTTTTTCAATGCATATACACTCAGTAGTGATTGTGTGTGATTACTAAGCAGGGAAGACGCTGACAGTAGATGACTGAAAAAAGAGGTGATGTCTCAGCATATGCGGCCAGGACTGAAGAGCTGTTTTCACTTGTCATATTGCCTAGAGACAAGCTGTACATTATTGATCCATAAGGTTGCAGCTAAAACAAAAATTGTACAGCATTTTTAATAATGATGAATGGTGAAAATGTTTATTTAATGTGCAAGTTTCCCACATCAATTTTACTTTGTGGTAAAATCCCTTTAAATAGGTGGTAGAGGAATTGTCTATAAAAAGTTTAAGAAAGGTTGTTAGAAGTAACATTATCCTAGTTGAGAGCCCCTTTCTCTGTGTTGCTAACTATAACTCTGTGTCACAACAGCAGAGAATAATGTGGTTAAATGGTGTGGACAAGAAGTAAACAGTAAGGGGTGAGAATTAGAGGACACCAGCAATGGCAGGATAAGAGGTATCAGTAAAAATATTAAACATTTTTTCAATTTTAGATTTTTTTTCCCCAAAATAAGCAGTCTTATTTTAGAAAATCCCTGTAAGTTACCCACACATTATATATGGCATTGTTACCATGGTACATAGAGTTTCTACATATTTTTGCGCAGTCTACAACAACCTTGACCTGGCACTGTGTGCATAATGTTTGGGGGTAAGTTAAACCCATGTCATACGTTATCAAACATTTACAGTACTTTTCTGTACCTATAGTAATAGTATAATGATTAAGAAAGATTACAAAGTGGCAGCACAATATAAAAAGTTGCAAATTTTTGCAATGAAAAATGCCAAGTTATTAAGTCCCACTGCACTTGATGGTAAGCGCTGGTAAATATGTTCAGCTTATTACTCGTTATGATGAGACAAGACTTTAGGAAACAGCGATGATAGCAGAATGCTTACTCAGTATGGTCAGATATCATGCTGATAGATAATGATGTGTGTTTAACCTGCAGACTGTCAGCTATTAAGTTTCCATCCTTACAAACATAAAACTGTCATTTTTCTTAATTTGCAATGTGATCGTAAGTCACCTTAAATGGTGAATTGAATGGTAAATTGCTGGAGGAAAGGGGAATTACCTAGCCATTAACACGAAACCTACAGATTCAGCCAATCGAAAACCACAGGATTTCTGTTCCTTCTGTGTCACCACATGGCAGGACATTTACTTAGTAAGATAATTAAGTGTTAATAACCACTGGTCAAAATATATACAGACATTATGCTGCAGGTGTATTTATTTACCCTCTCACTAAAGAAACAGTGAAAAGCTTACATTTTTGATGAAGCCACCATCAGAGGTTTTCAGTAACCCTGTTGCTAACCAGTAGTTGCAAGTACCTGTCCAAGGAAGAGGAAATTATGCTTCACTAGTTTGAAAACAGTGAAAAAGTTATCCATGTACAGAAGATCTTATGGGTGTTACTATCCTATGCTTCTATTTCTTATGACCTCTAATATACTAATGCAAAATGTTAACCATTCCTTGAACTAAGGTCCACATGTATGAAAACTGTCTTGGTCTAAAATTCAATTTTTTCCCCTTGCAACCAATCAGAGCACCCCTCTCATTGTTCCAGAGCACTATTAAAGGGGTTTTGGGAGGGCAACAAAGGGGGCCTCTACTGCATTTGGTTTGGCTAATGGGGCAAACAAAAGTCGTTTTATGTTTTAGACCCTAGACAGTTTTCCATACGCGATTAGTAGGCCCTGTAATTATTTGGGTTTACAAAGAGATTTGTTAAAATTTTATATTTTCACTGTTTACTTTTTTCATAAACAAACCAATCTTGCTTTCAGATTCAATTTTCAGAAACATCTAACAAAATTTGATTAATTTTCAAAATCAATTAAAAATAAAATGAATTCTGTCTTTATGTATTGTACACCTTTCAGAATATCAAATGGAACCTTGCACATTATAACAGTCGTTCATAGGGAATTACTGAGAACATATAAAATATGTAATATTAGATTCCTACATATACTATATACATATACGTCTACTTTAAGTTGGAAAAATCCATCATGGATTTCATGGCAGAAATCCAAGACAGCCCTTGGATTTCTGCCAGAGATTTTAACTTTCTATGACTTAAATGCTAATTTGGCCTTAATTAACGTGACTAATCTGTGTCCAGCCTACCTGACATGGTTTCCACTGGATGTAATGTCAAAGTACAGACACCTCACTTTCATAATGTGGATTTGAATTCTGTATTGTATAAGTCTAAGATGTATGAGCTATGGCATGGGATCATTATTGAAATCAGTGGGACACAGATTTTACATAGATTATGACATGGAACCCATATTATATATATTAAAAAAAAACCTTTGTAAATCTAAGGATTCATTCAGATGGGCATACTTCACCCAGATTTAAATGTTTGTATTCTGGATGGAACACCTAGACCGATCTCTGGTCCCTGGGCTGCTAATTTACTTAAAGTGAACCTGTCAGGTAGTTTATACTGCCGGAAAAGCTGTCAATCACTGTATGTGGGTGGGGTAAGCATGACAAATAGTCTGAATAGTCCGGACCCCTGATGAAGCCAGGTTAGCTGGTGAAACATGTCGGGGAGGTCAGGCATGACGTTTTAAATTGTGATTTCTCACCTCTGTCTACAAGTGCCACCCGCTGCAGAGAGTGTCAAAGGGGGCCTTATTTGTCCTGTGTCCATTAGATTAGGGACGATTGCCCAAGTAGGAAGCTTGGGATCCCTCACTGGAGTCAATAATTTGCTGTATATATAAGGTTTTCCTGTTGGTAGGTGGGGTTCCACCAGACTTGATAATGGAAAAGGAGCTATTCCTTCCTTCAGATGTAGAAAGGGTTAAATGGTGAGGTTAGAAATCAGGTTTTTAAATAGTGTGTATAGAGGTTAAGAGTTATACATAATAAAAGTTACGTTTTAGTGTTTTATAGATAGAGAACTGATAGAGTTTAAGTTTGCCTATGGCAAAATAGTAAATATAGTGGGGTAAGCATGACTTCACTGTCTCTTAAAGAGTCCTAAAAGTATTTTTTAATCAGTATTTTTACTCAGAAATTCTGCTCCAGATCATATAAACCTATATATCACAGAGCTCAGCTTCTCTCCCTATGTCATATCCTGCCCCCCCGATACGGTAGCAAAAACCACGTGACTGGTTATCTTTAAATCTCATTTATAAAACTGCTCTGTTAATGGGATATGTATGCTCATGATGTTTGGGAACTACTGTGCTCATACAGAGTTGCATTAAGTTTGTAGTTTAGCACACCCAAATATGATACCAGTGTCTTATTGCTGGTTCTATAGGACTGCAAGAAGACCAAAATGTAATCTTTAGTTAATGTATAAAAGCGGTTTACCAAACCAGCTGTGCTACAGACAAATTTAACTCTGCGACATCAGTACAAAAGCAAGATATGAGAGTATTCATATCAGAATTTAAAGGGGTATTCCCACCACATACTTTGATGGCAAATTGATAGGATATGCTATCAAAGTCTGATACTTGCGGATCCTATGGCTAGATCTCGCATCTATCTCAGGAACAGGCCCCTAAAAATGTTGGCTCAGGATGGAGAGTTGGTCGCGCTTGCACAGTTTTGCCTCAGAATTAAGACTTGCACTTGCACACGACTCTCAATTCTGTTCTATGGGAGCTCCAAGTACTGCCGAACATACTGTTTACCTGTACTCAGAACTCCCATACAACAGAATTGCAAGTCGTGTGCAAGTGCAAGTCTTAATTCTGAGGCAAAACTTTCAGGGACCAGTTTCTAAGATAGGTGCATTTCCCAGAGGTGGGACCTGCACCTATCAGATGCCATTTACTATCAATAAGCCATCAAAGTCTATTGAATAATCCTTTAAAAAATGAATAAATTAATAAGTAAATACATTTATAAGAAAATTTTATGTATATTTAAAGGGTTAATCATAGATAGCTAGCACACGGCTACTGATAAATATAACCACTAGCAGAGAAGAGTATATTTTAATGCAACTTGGTGAAAGTACCTTCAAAATTACAAATTACTCATCAAGAGCATAATGTAGCATCTTCATGATAATGTGAATATTCTCACCTTCTTTCATCATTTCTGAATGTATCTCTACTGGTCTCATCATGCACACTACCATCAATCACTGAACATTCTGCTATTAATGTGCTTTCTAATAAAAGAATAACACTGTATTCATTCTCAAGAAAATATTTTGATATTAAGAAGCGGTGCACATGAATATATTTAAAACAACCAAGAATGTTATTACCGCAAAAAATTCAAGTAATAACAATGTGAGTGCCTTATAACATGATATGTCAAACATGTCCTTGCAAATTAGGAAAAGTTTTATACCTCACAGGTTGCAACCAGCAAGTGCTATATTTATAAGACAGGTCTCTGCTAATGTAGTTCAACATGTATAAATTTCACTTGCAGATTATACACATTAGTGGCAATGCCAACTGTAAACTCTGATCTTATGTTTTTACAGCTAGTTAGTAGGAAAAACCTTCACTTATCGTGTCAATTATACTAGTCACATGATTCTTGTAAAAATTCTCAAGCTCCACTCTTAGTAGGTGAACTTCAGTTGAGACCATGTCAAGCAAATATCATCCGACAGATAAATAGGGTATCATAAGCAATTACTATATTAAGTGAAATTATACAATAAATTCAGTAGCTATTGATGATACAGTGGTATCACATTATTATGACCAGCAGCTAATATTCAGAGTAACTGCCTTGTAAAGCACAAACAGCAGCTCGGTGGACTACGAGTGACTCAATAAGGTCCTGGTAGGTTGTCTCAAGTATCAGGAGCCATGCTGACTGCAGTGCATCCTACAGCTGCTAGAGGGTACGTGGGGGAGGAATTGATGGTTCCACAGAGGCTCAATTAGGTCCAAGTCTGGGAAACTAGTTGGACCAAGTAGTACTTGAAAGTCTTGATCTTGCTCTTTCAACTAATTTCAGACATTTCTTGCTGTGTGACATGTTGCATTGTCTTTCTGTAAGATTCATTAGAAGAAGGGCAGTGTCCTTCCATCTGCTTTGGAGCCCCATATCTAGCAGGGTTTGCTGAACTGTTTTAGCCGTAATATGCTCCATTGTAGCATGCCAGTAGGACCTTGTGTACCTTCATAACTGCAGTTATGATAAACTTTCACCACAGCAGCACATGACCAGTTCACAAACTGTGCAGTTTCAGAAATACCACCACCCTCGGCCCAAAAGGCAGTAATCATACTTTTTTGCACAAACAAGGGATATGTCTGCAGACAGCCTATCATAGCTGATCCAACAGAAGAGCTACTGTAGCACAAATTGCACAAAAAATTTATGCTGACTATATGTATCAGAACAAGTAGCTATATACCAGTCAGAAGGTACATTCTAACCCTTATCCAGCATTTAAAGCATATAAGTATTTGGACATCTGAACTGGACTGGGGAAGAAACAGGCGCGTGGCTATAGGGGGTGCTGAGCCCAAGAGCCTGAGGGGGCCCAAAGTACCCTCAGTCACATACGACTACACCAGTATTGTCAATGGCACGGGTGTAGGCATGGGCCTTTTTTAGGTTTTGCATTGGGGCCCCAGAGCTTTAAGTAACGCCCCTGGGAAGAAGGCGGTCTCTTCTCATGGATAACAATTTTTTGTATGTCATAAGGAAGATATATGCAGATTCTCTTTAGCTCTGTACTACATACATTGTATACCACTATATAACACCACTGTATGGCAAACTCTTCTAGAGGTGTTTACACTTGTGAAAAATTAGGCATATGGTCACACAGACTTTTATGGGCCATGTATTAAAGCTCTGAAGACTGTATGCCAGAAGGTATCAATATCTATGTGCATGAACCCTTAATCTACTTGCAACATTGTTAAACAACATGTGGTGAAACTAACAGCAAGTATATCTTTTTTACTCCGAAGTGCACTACTTATGTGTGTTTTTTTGAATAAATATGAGAAGTTTTTTGGACAATATATAAGCCTGTTATATGGACTATGTGAACCCTTTATCTATTCATTAGCATGTTTAAGCTGATTTTCCACATAGCGGGCCACATGTATGAAAACTGTCTAGGTCTAAAACTCACCTTGTTGCCCATAGCAACCAATCAGAGCGCCCCTTTCATTTCATATAGGGCGCTGGAAAAATGAAAGGGATGCTCTGATTGGTTGCTATGGGCAACAAAGTGAATTTTAGACCTAGAAAGTTTTCATACATGTGGCCCAGCGTGTTTCTGAAAAATGTTACATTTTTTCATAATATTTTCAACCTCATTTCTTTTCCCGCCATATTTCACTATTTCAGTTCTGTGGCCAATTCCTAGATTGCTACGAGATGGCCTCAGAGAACAAGGAAATGCCTGCACTTGTACAGTTCTCCCTATTCACTTCTATGGGAATTTAGAATACAGCTGAGCGAGTGCAGGCCAATTTCCATGCAGATTTTTTTCTGCAGCATGCATAGGATTTGCTTAAATGTCATCCACCTTGTCGCTACCATAATACACTGTTTTCACATACAATGAAAAATCTGCAGCATATCTGCTCCTTGTGAACACAGGCAGAAGATTATGTCATTCCTGACTGTAACAGACTCATTGAACACCAGACTGTGGTAAATGGAGTATTATGTCGGCTTTGCTGGAAGCAGCAGCATTATAATTTTCATATAATTTATTTTAAAACAGTGTCCAAGGTTTAGTCTATGATTCAGTTTGCCTAAACACAGTCTGTGCGTGCTGAAAACTGTCAGCCATGTAGAAACACTTTTTTTTTTCTAGTTATAAACAGTTAATTTAGAAAGTTGCATATCACATCATAAAACAAATAATCTGAACACATCTACTGTAAATTAGCCACATGAGACATCAAAATGATCTTATTTGAGTAGTTAAACTATCTATTCCACGACTCTGAATGAGATATACCGCTACTAGTATTTGAGTTCTGAAAAAAACTCACTGATTTATAGAAAAGGTGTGTTAAACATGCCAGATCCTTACAGAGGGTGGCGCAATGTTATCATAGTTGGACTGTATACTTCCGAAACAGAGGTGTAACTTAAAGCTCCTGGGCCCCGATGTAAAGAATGAAATAGGGTCCCACCAGTTATCATGTGTCTTTACAATACTGGTGTCTTCTTATGTGGCAGAAGAGCTTTTAGGCCCCCTCACAGTGCTGGGCCCGGAAGCGACTGCTACCCCTGCACACCCTATAGCTACGCCCCTGTTCTGAAATTGCTTAAAGGAGTTGTCTCACTACAGGCTTTCAGCCTACTTCAAAAATCCTATGATGAATTCAGGGGCGTGCTTCTTGTCTGCCTCTTCTCCTCACTCTTCCCCCCTCCCCTCAGCACACAGACAGATCTCCAAGACTGCAGTAACTTCTATACAGCAGGGGGAAAGCGAGGGGGTTTGCTGCCAGGGTTAACCCTGTGTGTGCCTGCCTAGATCTGCTGCAGGCTGCTCACTGCTGGATTAGCTGAACTGTCAGCTCCACAGAGTCAGAAGACAAGAGAGGGCTGATCTATGAGTGTGGAGAGGTCTGTGAAGCTGTGTATGCTAATAACAGAGCAGGGGGGATACAAGTGTTCCTATACCCCTTGCTTAGCATACAAATCTCCATGGACTTCTCAAGCAACAACAAACAAACCCTGTCAGAACAGACACAGGGCAGCTGTGAAGTGAGTTACTATAATCACGATGTGTCACTAATACAGCAGAGCAGGGAGGGATATGAACCGTTCACATGCCCCCCGATCTGTTCTATTTGTATAGTCAAAGCTCCTCAGACACATCATGATTATAGTAACACACTTCACTGCTGTCACATCTACTGACCACAGATCAGCCTCATCTGTGCTCTCCTCAATCTGTGTAGAGAGCAGGAGGGAGCAGGCACACACAGGGTTAATCCACACAGACACAGAAGCCAGAGCCCCCCCTCCCTTCCCTACAGAAGCATACTGTGTGGGAGGGGCTCTGTGCTCTGACCTGTATTCAGAAACAGATGAGTCAACAGCACTGACAGCCAGTGAGATAAAGATCAACAGGTCCATGGCTATAGTGATTTGAGGAGCTGATGCACTCATTGTAGCAAGACAACTCCTTTAATTACATTATAGCATCAAAAAGAGAGAAAACATCCTGCTCTGTTCTGTGAGAAATATTTTTCAGATGAAATATTCTTCTCATAATGTATCATATCATGTACATGTAAGCCACTTAGCTAATGCATTGCACTATGACCATGACTACATTGTTCAGTTTCCACAGGGCTTTCCTTAGGTTAGTGAAATAGAGGACTACCTCTACTACCTCCCCACTGCAAAGGTTATTGGTCGGTTTTTCAGTTTGCGGTTTTACAAACCGTCTGAAAACCAACAGAAAACGCTCCCCCATAGACTTTAATAGAAAATCCGTGCAGCGGTCCCCACTGCATGTATTTTCCGCTGGACAGTTTTGACACCGCCGGCGGTCCAAAAAACTTACAACATATTCATTCTTCCGCCCAGTTTTCAGGCAGGACATGAACATGTGGATGCGAAGGATGGTGGCTTGAATCCGCAAACCACGGACAAAAGCCATCCCCCCAGGTGCCAAAAAAAGACAAAATCCCAGTTTGGAAATCCGACCAGTATTTGGTCTTTGCCGTGTAAACGCAACCATACAGTTACTCTAATACTAAATATACAGGCTCAATTGAATAAACAAAAACATGCAAATTTAGGTCCTACTAATTTACAGGCCCAATGTGCCCCTTCCGAATGATCCATCAAATATACACCAATTGGCTATAAGATTAAAAATGACACAGGCAATGTAAAAAAATGATCATGTTGTGAACAACGGCACCAGTCAAGGAGTGGGATATACTAAGCAGCAAGTGATCAGTAAGATTTTCAAGCCAAGGTGCTGGATTCAGAGCAAATGTAAGGATCCGAGTGATTTTAATTAGGGCCATCTAGTGATGGCTTACTAAATAGGTCACACCCACTCCAAAATGACAGCTTTTGGAGTATTTTTAGTATGCAGTGTATCTTTTACAATTTGTTAAAGGAAGGACAGCTAATGAACTAGTGATACTGATCTAAGTGGGGAGAGAAGACTAGCCTATCAAATCCGATCCCAAAAAAGAGCTACTGTAGCACACATTTTGGAAGAAGTTAATGTTGGCTATGACAGAAATGTTTCAGAGGGCAGATTGCATTGCAGTTTGTTGTATATGGAGTTGCACAGCGACATAACAATCATAGTACCCATGCTGACCCCTGTTCACTGTCAAATGCACCTACAATGGACGTATAAGCATCAGGACTTTGGATCTAGGGAAGATAGTGGGCTGTTGAAATGAATCGCATTTTTCTTTACATAATGTGGATATCCAGGTGCATGTTTGTTGCTTACCTTGGAAAAAGATGGCACTTAGGTGTACTATGAGAAGAGGGAAAGCTCTATACTATGACATATACCACTTACTAAGTATACCTTTTCATGGTAACTGAAGGTTTCAGCAAGATAATTAACCCTGCCACAATGCAAAAAATGTTCAGCAATAGTTTGAAGAACATGCCAAAGAATTCACGGTTTTGGCTTGGCCTCCAATTTCAGCAGACCTTAATCTATTAAAGTATGTGGGATGTAATGGAAAAGAAGTCTGAAAACTTGATCTGCTTCTACTGTCTTGGGACCAGATACCACAGGACACCTTCAGAGATCTTGTGGAGTCCTTGCCTCAATAAGTCAGAGATGATTTGCTCGCAAGAGGGGCCTAAATGATGTTAGGCAGGTAATTGTAAAGTTTTGGTTAAACAGTGTAAACTATGGAACTTAAAAGGTGCAAAAAGATATTATTACCAAACAAAATTTGTACAAATCTTCACATTTCGTAATGATATTGTAAACTCCTTCTTGGACAGCCTCTCTAAGTTACCTGACAATGTATGATGTGTTGCCAAATGGAGGATGGGAGATATCCTGAATATATCCTGGAAATATTCTGGAAGCTTTGGCCATTTCACTGTATGTGGCCCAGATATTTTAAATGGGAGCCCTGAAGGCCCATATTATCATGTTTCCATCATGTCATTTTACTTTGAAACAATATAAAATTTGTTGCTGGTATCAGAAAGAATCAATAACTCCTATCACTGCAAAACATAGGTGCACATGCTATTCAACTAGCACACCCCCAACCACCAGGGGTTAGGCCATGTCTACACAACATAGGTTTTGGGTAGGATTTTCGGCAGATTCAGTATTTACAATCTGTTGAAAATTCGATTGTAACCAGTGCTGTGTAGCTCTCAATAGAAAATCCATACTGTAGTCTACACAGCACGGATATTTTGCTAAGGGAAACCTAACCTGCTTGATGTCCGTCAGAATATAGAACATGTTGTATATTCCGCTGGACTGGCGTCGGATCCCGTGCATGTGTCGCCGGGAATCCGAAATCTGACTGCGTTTTTATTTTGCGCAAAAAACGCACAAAAAATGGTGGTGCAACGTGGTCCAGCGTAAATGCTGTATACTCATGGAAACAAAGAAGCAAAAAATTGTATCATTCTTAGTGAAGTAAATACAAGGTTAGAAAATGTAAAGGCTTAGGGCAATAATACAGGGAAGAACACTGGCTTATAGTTTGCATTTCAGCCACTGGTTAATCCTTTTTTAAGTTCATGATTTATTGGTCAGGAATATAATATGTATATTATTTGTCTTAAAGTTCTTGCATATATTCTGTGCTACACATAGGAATGATTAAAATGGACTCAAAGATAAGCACTAGCACGTCCCACAGCCTGTATCTAGGTTACTAACTGTATGGGGATGCCTGCACTCCCCTAAAACAAAGATAAAGCACAAAAGTAAAACAATACCTGCACTTTTAGGCTATGTTCACACGGCTTATTTGCGGGGCGTAATTACGCCCCGCAATTACGGCGTGTGGACGGGGGCGGGGCGGGAGGCCGGCCCATAGACTTTCATTACCAGCGGCGCGTATACGCCGCTGGTAATTCACATGTCACTTATCTCCCCCCCGCGGATTCGCCGAGCAGGGAGAGGTGACGTATTCCATAGTTCTCTATGAGAACTGTGGATTACCGTACTGACTGGGACGTATTCCAGCTGTAATTTGCGCGCTACGGCGCGTAATTACGGACTGAAATACGTCACATTTTAAGCATTTTAACATAGCCTTAGGGCCACATGTATGAAAACTGTCTTGGTCTAAGACTTTCTTTGTTGCCCATAGCAACCAATCAGATCCCCTTTTCATTTTATATAGGGCTCTGAAAAAAAGGGGAGCTCTGATTGGTTGCTATGGGCAAAAGAGAATGTTTTAGACCAAGACAGTTTTCATACATGTCCCCCTTAGGGTACATTCACATAGCATTTTTTTTTTTGACTTTTTGGAGGTGCATTACGCATGTAATCATCCCCTAAAAAGTGTCAGAAACAACAGAAAAATGTTGCACATATTCCAATGTAAAATCATGCTTTGGAATGAGGAAACTATTCTGATTACGTGCTGATATTTTTAGCGCAAATAAAAAGTGATGTAAACATACCATTAGATATAAACTATTCAACATAATTTAATACCTAGCAAGGAACATGACCCATATAGTGCAACAAACAACTGATATAATTGGCAAATAGAACACTATGGACATCAAATGTATCCGTTGGTTTCATAGTACCTTAAACTGAGGATTATGTATACCAGGGGACACATGTATGAAAACTGTCCAGGTCTAAAATTCCCTTTATTGCTCATAGCAACCAATTAGAGCGCCCCTCTCCTTTTTCCAGATTACTATATTAAATGAAAGGAGTGCTCTGATTGGTTGCTATGGGCAACAAAGTGAATTTTAGACTTAGACAGTTTTCATACATGTGGCCCCAGGAGTTCCAATAAAGCACCAATACTGAACAGTAAAATAACCACACCAATATAATCCGTAAAACAAGAGGTGCCTGCTACTTGATATGTATGGAATGTACAGCAATGCATAGATGCAACTAAAATGAAGAGTGTGCCAAGATGAGCTCAATCCACCACAAATGTAAATCACCAGAAAAGCACAAGAGTGTAAACGAATGCCCCGGCCGTCAGCGTTCAGCATCATGTGACATCACCAAGGAAAGTTACAGGAGCTCACCAGCACCAACTGATCCTCCTATGCAATATGGAAAACACAATCTCCTACATCAGATTCCTGCACATGAAGCTGGACACTGCTGGCCACAGCATTCATTTATTCTCTTGTGCTTTTCTGGTGTTTTAGGTGTGTGGTGGATTGAGCTTATCCTTATTTTAGTAGCATCTATGCATTGCTCATCTCAAGAGGCAGGGACCTCTTGTTTTACTAAAAATATTGATGTAGTTATTTAATTGTTCAGTCCTGGTGCTTTATTAAAACTCCTGGTATACATAATCCTTGGCTTATTGTATTATGAAACCAATGAAAGCATTGAATGTTTGGCGTCTTCTATTTGCCAATGATATCATCTGCTTGTTACATTACATGGGTCATGTTCCTTGCTATTTTGTTGAAGGTGTATATAGTTTATATCTAAGAGTTCTGTCACAGGCATCTGGGATGTGGATCCACTGGACCACCGCAAGCGACGTAAGGGAGGACTCTAAGGAGCCAATTGGTTCTTCGTCAGAGCCGACAGCAAGGCCGGTTGGATTTGTGCAGCAGGAGACTCCCAGGGTGCTCCTCCTGATGCGACTTGCTTGCAGTGACGACTGGGGTGAAGCTTAGCACTGAATTGCCAGGCAAGAGCATAGTCAAGAAAAGACAGAGAGGTCAGGGCAGGCAGCAACATAGTCAATAGTTATAGGCAGGAGGTTAGGTACACAATAAAGGCAGGTAACGATTAGGAACTCAATTAATAACACCACTAAGGCACACCAATGGACTGACCTTGTATTCTGGAAAAGAAAACAATATATAGGGTCAGAGCCAGTGAATAATCCAGTGATTAACTGCCGCGCTGGCCCTTTAATTCCATCAAGCCGGCGCACGCACCTCAAGGATAGGGTACACATGCAGCAGTACACAGTAGAGGAGCAGGGGTGGGGAAAGGTGAGTACCCACGGCATGGGGAGCACAAGCACGCCTGCAGCCCATTATGGAGGCTGAGGCATGCATTGTGACAAGTGCAAATGTTGTCTTACTATGGGCCTACAATTATGATGCTGGATTTACCACCTAGGTTTACCAGCATTGGCATATATGGATATTCGTGGTTAACACTAAAACTGCAGGGTCCTGTGGCTTCAAAACAAGCCCAAATCATGACTCCCTCCACCAATGAGCTTGACTTTTTTGTAATTTCTCTGAGCATCTCACAGTCTGACCTTGAGAAGAATTTGCTGGGATGTCCACTCCTATGAATATTGTCAACTATCTTGAATGTTTTCCATTTCCACATTTGAATAATCTTTCATGTGAATGATGGACTTCAAATTGTTTGGAAATGGCCTTATAACCTTTTCCAGATTGTTAGGCAGCAACAATGCATCTCTGAGATCATTGCTGATGTCTTTCCTTCTTGGCACTGTATTAAAAAATGTCTGAATGCTCCAGAACAGCAATCTGCCAAAATGTCTGCTTTAATAGAGGTGGTAACACGTTCTGATGATCAATTAATCAATAATAATAATAATTTGATTAGCATCACCTGTCTGCTACCTGCCCTATTAATTGTTGTGTAAGCAGTAAGGGTGTATTTAATTTTTCACCCAACGCTTCTGCATTTTGATCTATTTTTGTTAAACAAATAATGACACAATGTATTTTCATGTTCTGTTATTAATCTGAGGTTGTACTTACCTAATTTTAAGACCTACTAAGGACCCAATTTGTTTATTATTTTCTGTTAAAATCATAGAATTTTCTTTTGTCATTGCTTTGCATGTGATGGAAAATGAATGTTGTTGCAAGCTTTATACACAACATAAAAAATAAATATAACTGCAACAATACCACTAACATACAAAAAAGATGGTTTTATAACAAAAAATTAAATTGCAGTGAGCACTTGAAAGATGTCAAAGAACTTATTTCTTCATACAGCACAATTTAGCCCCTGTGTAAGAAAGTTGGAACTCTGATGAGCCCAATGGCCATATTGCTTCACCTTCCGGAGGCTAGTGACTTCTGCCCCTTTCAGGTCAAAGTTCATAAATGGAACAGGCCAGGGAATATGGCAAAACAGATGTCTATACTTAAGTAATGATGTGTGGAAAGCCAGTTTTTGAGACCAGTACCTTGCACTTAATTAGGGCGAAGGAACAGAATGAATTGACACAGCTGTGCTTTACAGATATCAGGGAATGCACATCTAGCAAAAGACCCAATTTGATTCAAAGCTATAAAAAAAATCTAACATTTTATTCTACCAGACTTTCTGCAACCTTAGTAGCTACCAAAAAGTCCATGGAGACAATTCTTTGATAGATTCTTAGATAGATTTTTCACCACTACAGTGGTGAGATACTACTGTAAAACAACATATCAGAGTAACATAATAAACCTTTGTCATTTTTGGTTTATAAAATCAATTCCTTATATAGACCTGTTAGTTGCAAAAGTCATAGAACTAGATGTAGAATTCATGGAAAAGCCATATGATTTTAATTGGAAAAGATCTGAACACATTCAAGAGAAAATACTTTACAAATGTATTACGCATACATGGTTCTGTATGTTTGTACATGCTTAGACTTCTGCTGAACACATTCTACTTATGTTAGTTGCTAATATGTGTTAACAACAAATCATTGTTAATTGTAACAATTATTACGTGTTTCTTGAACCTGTCTCCTCCAGCAACGGTATAAATTATTTGAGGAGCACAATAAAAATGTCATCATGGTCATTAATTGGTTAGGGATTTCAACAAATGGTTTGGGTTATAACAGTGTTCTTTAACAATTTAGGCCTTAATTTTTGAATGGAATTAGTAAGAGTGGAATGGGCTATGTGTTTTGGCCCAGGGTGATGTAAATCTGGATACGGGTTTACGGTATATTCATGTGCGATAGATTTGTTTCAGAAATTATAGTGACTAAAAATCCATTCAATATATCTGGGGTTGACTGTGCAGCATGCCCATAGATTTCCTCAAGCTCCATTTAGATGAATGAGAAAGCATCCATATCTATGCAACAAACCCACCCAGTTTGAATATGCTTTTACTCTACAGAAAAACTACAAGTAGCTCTAAAATGTTCATCTCTCGTTAGCTTTTCTATTTAGATATGTATGTTACATAGTTTACATAGTTTGTAAGGCTGAAAAAAGACAAGACGTCCATCTAGTTCAGCCTATTTTGCTAAAGTGTTGAACCAGAGGAAGGCAAAAAACCCCCATGAGGTAGAAGCCAATTGTCCTCATTTGAGGGAAAAAATTCCTTCCCGACTACAATTTGTCAATCGGAAAAATACCTGGATCAATGACCCTTCTCCAGAATCCTAGTCACTATAACTTGTTATATTATTACACTCCAGAAATGCATCCAAACCCTTTTTGAACTTTGTTAGTGAATTCACCATGACAAGTTCCTCTGGCAGAGAGTTCCACAGTCTCACTGCTCTTACAGTAATGAATCCCTAGACGTAGAGGATGCCCTCTTGTTCTAGATACAGTCCTGGGTATAAATAGATCTTGAGAGAGATCCCTATATTGACCGTTAATATATTTATATACATTTATAATGTCCCCCCTAAGCTGTCTTTTCTCTAAACTAAATAATCCTAATCTTGCTAATCTTTCTGGGTATTGTAGTCCACCCAGTCCTTTTATTATTCTTGTTGTCCGCCTGTGTGAATGAATTGTGCTTTAGGTATAAAGCATGTGTCAGTCATATATGATCAGATTGAAACCTTCAGGATATTTTTACCTTCACCTTCATATACTGTTTTATGATCAATTCTATGCAAAAATGTATGCAACAGTATGTAATTCGGGCATAAGGACAACCTAAAATGAGCTCTGCGGCTTAGGTCTCCCTTCTATTAGCCAAAAGCATAACTATGCAAAAGAAGTTCCATTCTTAGAACAGGATAGTCCATTCATACATTACATGGGTGACATCATATAAAACAGCTAGCTCCTGTAACAACCCTGTTATTGGATTATTTATTTAGGAGACCTATTTAACAAATCTCATTCACATATGGTGGAAATTGACTTGTGATAAAATGTTAAATGTACTACACATTAGTCTCCACTGCTGAAAGAGCAAGCTGTTTTACAGATTTTACCCCATTGAGGTCAATGGGGAAGTGAAAATCCATAATCAAATTCTTATGCTGCAGATTTTGCTAAAGATTACATAATGTATACACCAATCCAATGGCAATCAAATGGCAATGGAAAAATTGGCAAGTGCTAAATTGTAATGGTGAAACCACTTGGTTAGAGGCTAATAAAAGTGACCCAAAGAAAGATCAGTGATCTGGTGACAGGGTCCTGGGCGCCAAAGGCTTTTGAAAGAATGGAATAAAAAAAGCTTTATCCATCTGGTCATTTCCCCCATCTCAGATCATATGCTAATCCCTGTCCACCATCAAAAGTACCTAAAATGGGTACATAAGCTTTATTACTTGACAATGCAGCAATGAATCATGGTGGCCTTGTCTGATCAATCACATTTTTTATATCATATATACAGCATTGTGCATGTGAATTTCATAGCAAGAGATGGCAACAGGATGCAATGTTATGAAGACTAGCTAGCAGAGGCAGTGTTATGCTCTGGGTAATGTTCAATTAGGAAAACTTTAAAAATCGCTTTCATGTGGTTTGTATCTAAACACTGTTACATAACAAGTACATCTCTTTATAGAAACAGCAATCTCTAACAGCGGTCGCCTCTTTCAGCAGGATAATGGACGGCTTGAGGAACATGGCAAAGAGTAGAAGTTGTTGACTTGGCTCCCAAATCTCCTTGATTTCTACCTGATTATGCAACTGTGGAAACTGAAAAAACAAGTCTGATCCATAGAGATCCCAATTCACAACTTACCTCATTTAAAGGGTCTGCTACTAACAGCTTGGTGTCAGATATCAAGTACATCGAAGAGGTTTTGTGCAGTATATATATTTATAGGTCGGGAGGAAGTGGATCCACTGGACTGCCGCAAGTGATGGTACAGGCCACTCCCGGGAGCGTAGTCTAAGTGGGTCCCGGTATTCACCAGAGCCCGCCGCAAGGCAGGATGGACTTGCTGCGGCGGGATTCCACCAGGTCGCTACCCCTGATGCGACTAGCTTGCGGAGGCAGCCGAGGTGCAGCGAGGTACCACCTCGTTGGACAAACACGTAGTCTAGTCGGATACAGGCAGGCAGGTCAGGGCAGGCGGCGCAGGGTCGTGGTCGGAGGACGCGAGCCAAAAGTTCGGTACTTGGGAATCCCAAACGAAGCTACGGAACGCTGTCTTGGTAGGCATAGAGCACTAAAGATTCCCCAGGATCATGTAGGAGGTGGAACCTTTATATAGGACCAGCGGCCAGCAATCCACCAATTACCTGCGCACTGGCCCTTTAAATCTGAGCACACACACCCTAAGTTACGGGAACGCGCGCACCGGCCGGCAGGAGGATGCAGAAGAACAGGAGCGTGCTGGGTGAGTACATCCGCCTCGGGGAACGAGTGCGCCCACGGCCCGACTTCTGGGCTGCGGCGCCATTCGTAACAATAGTTTGTATTTATAGATTATAATTGTTTTGGCAATGTGAGGGAAACTTACATAATATTTGGTTTTGCTGTTGTGGTTGATAAGTCTAAATATTTCAATAAAAAAATGCAACATTCACCTTGTTAATCCCTGTGCATTGTTGCAACATTGCCTTTCTGCCACCCTAGGTGGTCTCTGTTTGATGGCATCCAGCAATTATGTGTTTTATTGAAAAGTCACCACTGCAGGCAATTACAAACTGCACCAATCATATGAATGAACACGTCATTGCTGCAACCGGAAGACCGGCAAAGCTTCGCAGTACCAAGATGTTGTACCCCAAAGAGGTTAGATGACCAAACCTTTTTAAGGACTCATGTACAATGTCATATTGTGGGTCCATGTGAGCGATAGATTTACTGCTGAGAATTGGATAGCATCCCTTCATGTGTAATGGGGATAGTCTTTCCCAAGCTATAGCCCAAAAAAGAAATGTGTAGTAAAATGTGAATTCCAAAGACATGCAGTGCTCTTTTGTGGCACTGCTCCTTTGGGTCTAAGCATAACCAACACCTTCAACAGCTTATATTCTTCATTTTACAAGTGTAATCTAGTTTAGCCGCTAAGGTTCAAATCATAAGCCTTTAGTGTGTTCCGGGAGACCATATCACACTTCCTGAAGCGTCAATCAACTGATGCAAGTTTTGCAACTGTCTAAAAAAATATTGTACTACTTTCTTGTTAGCAAAATATAATTATTGTAACATTAAAAATAAATGTTTTGAATGTCAGCTTAACTAATTGAAGTGGTAAGAAGAATTTACACAGAATAACTTGGTTTCTTATGACGCTCTAAAACATGTATGCATTCTATCAAGCCAGTTGGCTATTATAAAATTAGCCCTAGTGTGTGTCAGAAAATAAAAGAGAATTATGAACCCCAAAGTGGGCAGGGACTGACGTGGGTATGTCCTATCTGAGCACAGCATGCTGAACTATAGACATAGAAGGTATTATTTAAACTTTTTACATTATGAACAGATATGCAGTATACAGTAGTATATATACCATAAATAATATATATATATATATATATATATATATGTACACATACACACACATATATCTATCTATATATATATATATATATATATATATATATATATATATATATATACACAAACATATATTCTATGGATACAATATGGAAAACAGTACAGTGTAAAAATGAGCAGCTGGACCTTTAATATTTCATCTTGATGCTATGCAACTATATAGAGATACACTGGTGCGGTAAAAACTTTATAGAGTCAATTATATAATCATTATACAATCAAATTTTATTTAGAAGAAAGTCATTGAATTACATGCGTATGTAAAACAATAATTCAATTTAAAGAGGGATGACATTGTAAATAACGGACGGGTAAATAATTCAACTAAAAATAATGACTGACATGCCATTTGAAATTTAAACACCAAGGAATGTAGATCTCTAATGTAAAAATCCACTAAACTTTTCTCTAAGAGTAATTTAAACAGTTTGCTGAGTCTGGGAGGGATATTTACCCTCTCAGTACCTTGAAAGCTAAATTAAAAAGCATTGCAGGAATGTACGGATGAAAGATCTTTAGTTATGGATGAATTAGATTTGTAATGAGGGCCTCCATCAGAAGCTGGCTCGTCTTGTATTGCTTAGCAGTCGTGATGGTGTACAGTATAATACTGGCAGTGTAGTGCATATATTTGTTTACTTTTGAGTAACAAATTTAGGGGAACAAAGTGATGTTTGCATCATCCCTTAAATCCAGGCAAAAAAATACCCCCCAACCCAATGTACTTGTATCAAGTTACCACCAGTGCTTTTATAAGATTTACAACCACAGAGCCCCAAAAAGAGTAACAAAAACAGTGCCTGCAGAGGAGTTTTCTCACCTTGCCTCACAGACAGCTTCAGACACACATTTACTGTTCAGGCTGTGGGTGGGTCCACAGCAATGATTGACATATCATCTCTGCTGTTCCTAGCTGAGTCTGCTAGGCTAGGTCTCCACTGTACATGTTTTTGGTCTTTTTTTGGCTTTTTTTGTTTTCTGAAAAAATGAATGAAAACAGATTCCATAGACTTTAATTGTTGAAACGTTCTGCAGTCTCCACAGAACTTTTTTTTCTGCTCATTTCTGCTCCTGTTCGTTTTTTGAAACATGTTGCAAAAAAACGACAGAAAGGGCAGAAAATTTACTACTGAAGTTTGTGTAAGCTGCCAGACGTTTGTTGGAGCGTTTTTTGGTGTGTTTTTTTTTTTTTTTCAGAAATCTACAACAATTTAATGCATTTCTGCCAAAAAAAACAAGTGCCAAAAAACAAAAAGCGGGCCAAAATTGGTCGCATTTTGCCCCAGATGAAAAATTCAGTTTTATGAAAAGCTTTAGGATTTGGTTTTCAGTGGGTTTTTTGTCCAACGCTGTGTAGACCAAGCCTTAGAGTTATACAAGTGCAGGAAATTTGTAAACTGTAGTGCATAAGGCTACAGAGCTGTACAGGGTTAAAGCTTGTCAAAACATAATGTAAATAAGCTCTGTCTTTCAAGATAAGGAACAAAGCAGAAAATGACATCACCATCTCAACCACTGATGCAACCTGTAAGATCAGAGCCAGGTTGCAATTAAATAGATAAGTTTTTGGCAAAAGCAGGAGGTAAGATGTGCCTCTAACTCTGAAGAGAAAACAGACCAGCAATGTCTTTAGTCATAGCCTCTATTTACCTTTGCCAACAATGATATAGGAATACCCCTTACCATACTGATTATCAATTTGTTAATGATCAAAGTTGTATAAAATTGCCAGCCACATGTCCCCTTTAACAAAAAAAAAAAAAAAAAAAAATAATATAATCGGCAAACATTTCTATTTTTACTAGAGATAAGCGAATTTCTCAAACATTCAATTCGGCCGATTCGCCAAATTCCTCCTAAATTCCGAATTTATTTGCGATGAATCGCATTAAAAAACAGCTTTTTCCTGGCTGCAGAGAGTCTGTATGGTGTTGTAGAACATTGTGCCCTGCAGAAATATGCATAGGGAGCGTGGTTTGGTATTCAAACAGTGCTGTGATATAGTATGACACGCAGTTGACAGGCACCGCTCTTAGAATCGCTTCACACTTCACTTATCTGGGCAGTTACGTGGGCAAAACTGACCAAATAACTGAAGTGGGAATGCAGCCTGACAGGTTAATGTCAGAAACAGCTACAAAGAACCGAGATGAGGGCCAAGATCCCACTATAGCGCCAAAGAGCGCACTCCTTTTACACTGTCATCAGATGATTCCACAGATTATGACAAAACCTGTTCTGTTAAATGTTGATACATATAGAGCACCCTCCCCGAAAGAGTGGAGAGGGTGTAGCAGGTAATTTTGTGTTGACGTCACTGATTATTTTGCCCTTCCTTTGAGCCATCAGTGTCCGCTTTTAATCGGTCAATAATCCATCAGTATTGCTAAAGCCAAAAAGAAACAGGAGTTGATGACAGGAGATGACAAGTAAATGGAATATTTCCATGTCTATTGTGTTTTACATCCACTCCTGCTTTTGGCTACGTAATCATCAGACAATCCTGTTGAAAATAAAGGACCATGGCATACTAGCCTTACGGCTTCCCTGAAGACACAATCGGTTGTGTTTGTCCTTTTCTTTCCTACTGACAGATTAAAAGAAGGGGAAAACCAAACATAGTGGCCACGTCAGAGTGCTGGAGGGTGGAAACAGCATTAGGTAACTAAAGGGTGGTCGAGTGAGAGAGTGGTCAGTTGGCAGCAGCATGAGTAGGCCACAGAGTGGCACAATGACAGAGTGTGGAGGTGGCGGCAACATGAGTAGGCCACAGAGTGGCACAATGACAGAGTGTGGAGGTGGCGGCAACATGAGTAGGCCACAGAGTGGAACAATGACAGATTGTGTTGGTGGCAGAGGCATGATTAGGCCACAGAGTGGCACAATGACAGATTGTGGAGGTGGCAGCTGCATGAGTAGGCCACAGAGTGGCACAATGAGAGATTGTGGAGGTGGCAGCAGCATGAGTAGGCCACAGAATGGCACAATGATGTAGTGTGGAGGTGGCAGCAGCATGATTAGGGCACAGAGTGGCATAATGACAGATTTTGGAGGTGGCAACATCATGAGTAGGCCACAGATTGGCACAATTACACAGCGTGAAGGTGGCGGCAGCAACAGCAGCAGGCTGGAGAGTGGCACAATGACATAATTTTGAGGTGGCGGCAGCTAGGTGACATAATGAGGCGGTGGCAGCAGCAGCATCAAGCCAGAGAGTGACAGGGTGACATAGCCTGGAAGTGACAGAAGCAGCAGCAGCATGAGGAGACCTGAGTGGTGAGGTGGCAGCAGTAGCAGCAGAAGGCTACATAACGGCCCAGTGAAGAGTGGGGAGGTGGTTGACAATACCAGTCCCTGGTAAAGATGGTGGGTGGTAGAAGGAGCAGCTGGCAGCAGATGTGTGGCATCAGGCGGGTGGCAACATCAGAATAGTAGCTGAGGCAGGTAGCCACTTTTGGTTTCGTCAGACCACAGGACATGTCTCCAAAAATGTAGTTCTTTGTTCCTGTGTGCAAACATTAATCTGGCTTTTCTATGTTTCTTTTGGAGTAATGGCTTCTTCCTGACAGAGTGGTCTTTCAGCCCATGTTGATACAGTACTCTTTCACTGTGAATAATGACACGATCTTACCAGCTTCCACTAGCATCTTCACAAGGTCTTTTGCTTTTTTTTCGACATATGCAAATGTCGAACCAAAGCACGCTTATCTTTGAGACACAGAACCCATCTTCTTCCTGAATGGTATGATGGCTGGACATTCCCATCTTGTTTGTACTTGCATATAATTGCTTGTACAGATGAACGCGGCTTCAGGTATCTGGAAAGTGCACCCAAGGATGATCCAGACTTGCACAAGTCCACAGTTCTCTTTTTGATATTGTGGCTTATTTCTTTAGACTTTCCCATGATATTACACACAGAAGCAGTGTGTTTCTGGTGTGGGTTAAAATACACATCCACAGTTGTGTCTCTAATTAACTCAGATGTTGTCAATAAACCATCAGAAGCTTCCAAAGACATGACATCGTGATATGGGCTGTCCCAAATAATTTAAAGGCATAGTAATCCTAGTGTATGTAAAATTTTAAAGTTGTAGAAAGTAATAAAAATGCCTTCAAAATTCTCTCTTTCATTATTCTGGCATTTGGCAAATATAAATAATTTTGGTAATCCTAACTGATTTAAAACAGGTAAGGTTTATTCTGATTTCATGTCAGATAGTGAGAAAAACATGCATATGTGTCTTTTTATATAGTATATGTAAAATTCTGGTTTAAACTGTACTTGGGTACTGTCACAGGTGCTTCTGTGACCCTCACCCCGGGTTACAGGCGCACCCGTGTTCCGCTGGTGAGCAGCGCTGTGACCTGCATGTTGGGCCGTGGGCGCCTTCACTCCTCTGCCCAGTCTCGGCGTTACTTAACTGTCCACACTCCAGCCGATGTCTCTGCCTCCCAGCACGCGCGTCCCCGATTCCTAGGGTGGATCTTTAGTGCTGTTAGCCTACTGAGAAAGTGTTCCTTGAATCTTGTTAGTATTACCGTGTATCGTATCATTTGCCTCCATCCCTCGACCACGAACCTTTGCTGCCTGTCCTGACCTTCCTGCCTATCTCCGACTAGGAGTTTGCCTTACGAATTTGTTCTATGCTACACCTCGGCAGCCACCGCAAGCAAGTCACGTCAGGGGTAGCGACCTGGTAGGATTCCCGCCGCAGCAAGTCCAACCCGTTTTGCGGCGGGCTCTGGTGAATACCAGATTGCACTCCCTGGCATGGCTTATATCACCACTTGCATTGGTCCAGTGTATGCACTACTCCCGATCATTACAGGTACTCATGCACAGACTTAATCAGAAATAAAGGATCACTAATTTCAAATTATAAGTGTGCTAAATTTATTTATATTCCTGTTATTATGGCATTCTTTTTCTGTTAAATAGATCACTGAGATCAAAAAGAACCATTACCACATAAGTTAAATTCTTTCAATATAACTAGATCAGTTTTCAGCTGTAAATATGCTCATTGACAAAAAGAAAAAAAAAACTCCAAAAAGCATTGTTGTCACTGAATAAAACTTTATTTGTGTGACTGTAATGATGATTTACGTAAATCCTGGATGTTCATAGGCTGCCAATGTGAGCATCCAAGCTGGTCTAACAAATGTTTGATTAGTGATAAATGTGGTGACCAGGCAAGCCAAGAAAGTGCTGTAATCTGGAGAAGACATTTCTGGGAAACCCGAGCATAATCCTGCTAAAAAAAGCATGATGGAACCTCTACCATGAAAGGTGACAAATTTACATGTCCATGCCCTACACACATCACTGAGCTGTTAGTGTCCCTCATATCGCAACTAGTGATGACTTGCTGTCATATGCTATGGCTGTCATTGACAGGACATGAAATAAAATGAAGTTGTCACCTCTGTCTGGATATCAAACAAGGGAGCTGCCTATGCTTGTTGGTGGATCCTGTCTACCGGTAGTTTGTCTGGAACCTGCTTGTTGTGTATGTGCTCTCACACAGCCATGTTTCTATAACCTCCTAACAGCTATATTAGAACAGCCTTGAAGGTTTGCCATTGTAGAAAGGACCATTTTACTTCTATTAGCCCCATGATGCGCTACCTCTCAAAGTTTATCAACTGGTGGAATGTCTTTAAGAGCATCGCAGAGGCATGTGAAAACGTTGACAACTTTACCAAGAAGTACACTATCCAAAAGTAGCCTATGAGAGCCTTTTTGCAGTCCAGTGAAGAAAGCACTTTAACTCCCTCTTGTGGCAGGATCCAGAATTTAATCAGACCACACCTATAATGATTTACATACCTCCATGAGACATAACCGCATGCTAAGTTTTGCAGCGATCTGAAATTTTTATCTGGATGTGCTATTTTTTTTGTCAGGGAGTGCATTAAACCTGAAAAAGTACTGCTTCATTTGTCAGTGCAGCATGGTACCTGAACTAAAATGCATGCTAAGAGTCTATATGTGTATGGAGCCTAACAGAGACCATATATTTTCCTGGCACTGAACTATCCAAAATCCATGCGCTGTTGTTCAGGCACTGTCTAGTAATGTATTTTCTCCTAGCAGTAATGCTTTTAGGGGAGAATATCTCTAAACATACCGCAATTATTGAACCTGCCCTGATTATTTTTTCTGATTTATAATTGAATCCACACAAATTCAAATATACAGCAGATGTCCCATGCACCTAGGAAAGTCTTTGTTCTGACTGTAGCTTTAGAGATGTATAGCTTTTCATTGGGGAGAGCACCATAAAAGTACAGGCAGACTTATAGGCTATGCAATTCTCCGTAGAAAAATAGAATATTCAAATAAGCTATGAAAGACAGCCATGTCTCTGCTGCCACCTAATGGAGGTAGCATCCTTTTCAGTCACAACATGGTGCTCTCCCCAATGGGGAAACTTTAATCTTCTTGAGGTAAATAAAAGCATCTCAACCATTCAGCCAGATCCTTACTCTGTAAATCGGCAACTTTTTCTTTTGGAGGAGTTTATGGCTTGGATAATTTCCCCAGTCAGGGTTGGATTGGCCCACATGGGAACATGGGAAACTCACAGTGGGAATGGCAGGTCTGAAGTTTTTTTTAAGCTGCATATGGATCCTTGCTTGGGAGAGACAGAAACGCAGAGAGAATGGCAAAAAGCAGGAGGCAGAGTATAAGAATCATGTACAGTAGCTGTAGAGTGTGTCCCAGAATCAACTCCACTGGTGGGCCTTAAAATCAACTCTACTGGTGTGCCCCCAGAATTAAATTCCACTGGTGGGTCTCAAAATCAACTCCTCTGGTGTGCCCACAGAATTATATTTTCTGCTGGGCCATAGGCAACCCAGTCTGACCCCAGTCATGTCTAAATGCTCTTTTATGGGTCAGATGTTGCTAAAAAAGTAAAGCTATCTTCAATGGGTGGCAGAGACATGGCTGTCTTCCCTACAGCTTATTTGCACATTTTAAGTCGGTAAAAAACTAAGCTGTGTAACTGCAGGAGTAGTGAATCCACTGGTCCACTGCAAGCAGTGGTATAAGTCACGCCAGGGGGCGTAGTCTAAGCAGGTCCCTGTATTCACCAGGCAGGATGGGCTTGCTGTGGTGGAAGTCCTACCAGGTCACTACGCCTGACACAACTTGCTTGCGATGGCAGCCAAGGTGCAGAGAGGCACCGAATCGTGACACAAGCTCTTAGTCGGGGACAGCAAGGCAGGTCAGGGCAGGCGGCGAAAACTCGTAGTCGAGAAATGTAGCAAGGGGTCAGAACACAACGAGACAGGAACGCACTTCAGGAATGCTTTCTCTATGTCACAGGGCACTATAGATCTGGCAGGGAAGTGCGCTGGCCCATTAAATCCCAGAGAGCTGGCGCGCACCCTAGGGATCAGGGGCACGCGCAGCGGCCGGTGGAGGAAGACATAAGGACTAGGCTAGGTGAGTACCTGCCAGCATCCAGTGTATGCTCGCCGCCCGACACGTGACCCACGCCACTACCCGTCCCCAGCAGTGTGCCAGAAGAGGAGACATGACTGCGCCCGTGGCCAGCGAGTCGAGCCATGGCGCCACTCGTAACACGCTATAGTACAGCCATGTGCATGTTGCCTAACCATGCTATTTACTTACAACTGTAGGGTAGACACAGTTAAATGCATTAAAAGAAAAAAATAAGACTGGACCATAAGGAGTGGCCAATCTTGTTGTATTTCTAATGGTGATTGCATTCTGTATTTAAGTAATTTTTAATGCATTTTTCACATGGGCGAAATGAGAAAGGGGCAGTTGTATAACTTACATTTTAAAATCAAGTACTAGTCAATTTATACAAAGTAAACAACAAAAATAAAAAAACAGAAAAAAGCAAGCTGCCATAACACAGACATGTCAAAAAACATAGTCCTGATATTTCTTTTTTTCATCATTATCTTTTAGTGCAGGACCTGACTCCTATCCTTTTCCCTGAAGTATAAAGTTGTGGACTGCCCTCTCAGATCCTGCAATAGACATAAAACAGTTTTCCTTATTGTGTGTTCCCTTAATTGTTAATAGCTTATATTTTCCCTTTTATTAAACTGGTGGTAGCTCATAAGAAAGAATGCTGTTTTGCAGTGAAGTGATTTCAGTAATAGCTTAATTTACATAATACCAGTCTTCGAACTTTGCAAACGCTTGGTAAACGCCAAAAACAACAAATCATCCCCATAATATCCCCATGCTTTTACAAATGCTATTAGTACAGACTTAAATTTATAGTGTTTAGATGGACAAGTCTTGCAAGTAAAGAAAACAATTTCAGTATAGGGAAATAAAGAAGAAAATCAGCATTGATTTCTCCATTCAAAAAACTCTTTAAACATGTCAGACTACTGTTTCAACCAAATAAATCACTAATTAAAACATTTAAATGAAGCAATTTCTGTTTAAACGTTGTTGTTCTAGATACAGATGGGATTTCTACATTTTTTAAATTACTAAACGTTCAAAAAGGATTTGTACGCCTAACAAAATCAAAACAGGGATTATCTTGCACTGTGTGTGGGATATTGCCATAATCTATACAGTGCATGAGAATGTAGCTGGCACTCTGTAGAGCACTGCACACATTTCAGTAATAACAGGGTATGAGGCATACAATTTCAAGGAACACCCACACTGAAAATTATTCTTTCCAAACAGAGAGTTGTTTGGGAACACGTTAGGTTAATTGGCTCCTTGGGATTCCTCTCAAGGAAACAGAGAACATTGAAATGTACACATGTGTATGTAAACCAATGAAGTATTATCTTTTTTTTCCAGATTCTGAAATCTTAGATAATAGGAACAAAACCAAGAAAGAGTGAATTTCCTAAGGCTCAACGAACAGCATTCTTGGCTAGTTGGGAAGGTGAAAGGTGCTCCCCCACAAAAATGCTTGCCTTTCAGGCTCTCTGTGCCTCTACTCTTGTCATACTCATTAGGACTTCCACAAATAACACTTGAGAGGGATATCCAATTACAAGATGAACTCATGCATGAAGTGTGAACAACTCCTGACAAACCACTCTATCTACCGTACAGTGCACTGTTTCCCTATATTACAGAAAGTATTGTAACATCTGGAGCAATATAAATTCTATATAAATAGTATCTTTAACAGAAAACAATAGACAATGCCACAGTGAGCTCCTGACAAAGAAGCACCAGAGAGTACAGGTCCAAAACAGAAAAAGAGACGTGATAGCTAATGTAATTATGCAAAATACAGAAATAAATCTGCCTATGACAGCTAATCAGGTGTGAATGATATTCTGTACTGCACCAAGGTTATACATATATATTCATGAATGTCTAACTTGCATAACTAACCTACTATTGCAGTAAACAAGAATGAAACACCTCATGGAAAGATGTGCATGCTGCAGATGGTACTGTGTTTGAAACCAAATGACACCCGCCACTGCTACAAAAGTCTCTAGTCTATATATAGTTGAAACCAGAATTTTACATACACTATATAAAAAGACACATATGCATGTTTTTCTCATCATCTAACATGAAATCAGAATAAACCTTACCTGTTTGAGGTCAATTAGGATCACAAAAATTATTTATATTTGCCAAATGCCAGAATAAGAAGAGAGAGAATATTTAAAGCATTTTTATTACTTTCTGCAAAGTCAAAAGTTTACATACATTTCATTAGTATTTGGTAGCAATGCCCTAAAACTGTATGACTTGTGTCAAGCGTTTTGGATATCCTTCCACAAGCTTCTCACAATAGTTGGTAGGAATTTCGGCCGATTCCTCCTGACAGAACTGGTGTAACTGACCAACGTCTTGCTCGCACCTGCCTTTTCAGCTTTGCCCATAAATTTTCAATAGGATTGAGATCAGGGCTTTGCGATGGCCACTCGAAAACATTGACTTGTTTGTCCTTAAGCCACTTTGTAACCAGTTTGGCAGTATGTTTCAGGGTCATTGTCCATTTGGAAGACTCGTTTCCGCCCAAGCTTTAACTTCCTGGCAGATGTCTTGAGATGTTGCTTCAGTATTGATACATAATCTTCTTTCCTCATGATGCCATCTATTTTAAGTGCCCCAGTCCCTCCTGCAGCAAAACAACCCCACAACATGATGCTGCCACCCCGTGTTTCACAGTTGGGAAGGTGTTCTTAGGCTTCCAAGATTCTTCGTTTTTGCTCCAAACATAATGATGGTCATTATGACCAAACAGTTCAATTTTAGTTTTGTCAGACGACAGGACATATCTCCGAAAATGTAGGTCTTTGTTCCTGTGTGCATTTGCAAACATTAATCTGGCTTTTATATGTATCTTTTGGAGTAATGGCTTCTTCCTGGCAGAGTGGTCTTTCAGCCCATGTTGATACAATATCAGAAGCTTCCAAAGACATGACATCACTAAATGGGCTGTCTCAAATTGTTTAAACGCATAGTAGTCCTAGTGTATGTAAACTTTTGACTTTGCAGAAAGCAATAAAAATGTCTTAAAAACTGTCTCTCTCATTATTCTGGTATTTGGCAAACATTAACAATTTTGGTAATCCTAATTGACCTAAAATGGATAAGGTTTATTCTGATTTCACCTCAGATAGTGAGAAAAACATGCATGTGTCTTTTTATATAGTGTATGTAAACTTCTAGTTTCAACTGTATATAGTAGTGGATGGAAGTGGATGGAATGTATGTAGTGGATGGAAGATATGTGCAAGTAGAAAGGAAGTTCCAGGGATGTCAGGGAGGCCAATCCAGTGGTACATCCCGGCCTTTCCAAACGTCTGAAGGGCAGCAGGAGAACTGCACTACTGGGGCCACCAAGGAACTGGACCTTGATGGGGGAAAATACAGCAGTCAAGTAACCATAGGTTACTTATGTTTGTGTATTTTAGTATAGCTGCTGTGCAGCTTTAATGGACTGTCTTTTTTCTTAACAGCTGTAGCGTGGGAGAGAGGCCGTTCACCCCTCCGGTCCAGGCTTTACCGGTGTTCCTAGGCCTTTAAAAGCCTGTGCAGGAGGAGAGCAGGTGGGAGAGACAACCTGATGCTGACTAGTGTTTGGGAGCCCTTTTCTCCAGAGGGTGCTTGTAACGGATTGGTGGATTCGCTGGACCACCACAAGCGATGATAGTTAAGCCACGCCAGGGAGCGGAGTCTAAGTAGCCCCTGGTATTCACCAGAGCCCGCCGCAAAGCGGTATGGACTTGCTGCGGCGTGAGGCTACCAGGTTGCTACCCCTGACGTGACTTGCTTGCGATGGCGGCCAGGGTAATGCGTGGTACTGAATCGTAATCTGGAGACGTAGTCGGGGACAGGCGGGAGGTCAGGACGGGCGGCAGAGGTTCGTGGTCAGAGACGGGCAGAGGGTCAGAGCAGGTGGCAAACACGCAAGGTCAGGAAACGTAGCGGAACGGACTGGTACACGGGTAATTAATACGGAACTCCAACACTCTCAAAACACACTAAACGAACACCAACAATCTGGCAGAGAGTGCAGGAGGCGTATACCTTATGACAAATTACCGGCACCCTGGCCCTTTAAATCCAGACCAGCCGTCGCGCGCGCACCCTAAGCAGCAGGTACGCGCGCAGCGGCTGGGACAGACAGGAGCAGAGAGCACGGGAGCGTGGAAGGGTAAGTGTACTGGTGCCGGGACCCGGCAGCAAGGGGACGGTCGCGGACAGCCACGGCACCCACGCCAGCCCCCAAACGAGCCCCCTGTTACTGACCACCGAACCAAATCGATGGGTCTGCGTCCTAGAGACTTCACTAGCTACACGGTGGAGTATATGTTTTGTTCCTTTTGATGCTGGACTTAAGCTTCGTTTTGCTGCTTAAACGGCTGAAATAAGCTTGCTGCATAACACTTTGGTTTTTTTTTTCTGTTTATTTTTGCCGCTGAAAATAAGACCCTGTATTTTTGTTGCAACCAACCCGCTTGTGCCTGCTTCTGTGACCGCTAATCCTCACAATATATATATATATATATATATATATATATATATATATATATATATATATATATATATATATATACATATATCTCAATCACTTCACCTCTTTGCAACAACAGGTACATTGCTCCTCCATATTAGCATGACATCTCTAAAGAGCTGAAATAATTAACCTTGATGGTTATTTACATTTTGGACATGTTGTCCTTCTACATGTCCATAAATAAACATAATTTTTTGAAAGATGTGAAATAATAATTTGAGTGTTATGATGTCAGAAACAAAATATATTCATAGCACAGATAGGAGTTGCCCAAACAGCGCTTAGAGATGACATTTTCTGGCAATCAATCAAAAAATGTCTTAGACCTAGACAGTTTTCATATATGAGGCACTAAGAGACCAACAGCCACATAATATGTGGCCAAGAGGACACTGTGCTTACCATGAGGCACTTGAATTGTTTGTTAACACCCCTTTATTCCACCTGGATCTTTTGCTTATCTATCTGTATGATAAATTTGTTCACCTGTCAGTTTGGAGAAAATTCATCCAAAAATCAGATTTCAGTTGATTACCTTTAAAAATTTGTTCCAAATATTTCTCTATTAAAAGTGAATGACATTAACACTTTTAGTTCAAATGCCAAATGCAATGTTTATGAGGAAAAAGACATTACCAAAACATCCTCCAAACTGTGAAGTATGGTAGAGCTCATCACAACGTCTATCAGTTCTGGCTTAACAAACACATCAGTGGAGGTGGCTCGTATGTTTCGTATTAGTGAGATCACAGATGTTCATGCAAGCACCGTGCAACGCGCACTACACAAGTCTGGAATAGTGGCCCAAAAATGGTGAAGAAGTCTTAACTTCAATATCATCATAAGAAGCGTTAGCTCGAGTTTACAAAAAGGTATGAAAAGTGGACAGTTGAAGTCTGAAAATGGGTAATTTGAAGTGATGAGATAAAAGTCAATAGACAAGGCACTGGTGGGTGCAAATGCGTCTGAAAGAATCAGGGGAGAAGGGGGCTAATGGATTGAGAAATTTTAGGAACTGTCAAGTTCGGTGCAGGAAGCCTGATGATGTGGGGGTTATTTCACAGCCAAAAGGTTTTGGATAATTGATCAGGATCAATGGTGGTCTCAATACTGAGCTGTATATGAGTATCCTACAGGATGAGTTACTTTGGACACTTGAGTATTATGGGTATTAAAAGGTCGACATAGTGTTCCAGCAGGACAGCGACCAGAAACTTATGTCAAGATCGGCAAAGACCTGGTTCAATGGCAATGAGGTAGAGTTGCTGGATTGGCCCCCACAGTCTCCAGACCTCAACCCAATTGAGCACATATGGGTAGAATTGAAGAAAAAGCTGTATTCATACCCAAGTGAATCGCCCAGTATGCCCCAATATTGGGAACATGTAAAAGTGACCTGGGATCAGATTTTGGTCAAGACATGCTTGGATCTGAACAAGAGCCCAGAAGGATTCACACAGCGTTGAAAGCCAAAGGTGGATTGACAAAATACTAACAAAATAATAAAACTTGAACTTTAGATTTTTAGGAGCAAACCAGTAACAATGCAGTTACATGACAGGAATCTGCATAACTAAGCATATGCTAAATAGTTGCAAGTCAAATTGATGTATAAAATATCCAAGATGATTGTCTACAAAATGATGGTAGTCTAAAACTTGAGTGGATGTTGAGATATGGAGCCTGAAAGCCAAAAGTTCAAAACATTGTCACCTTTTTGCTTGGCATGCTCTAAAAAAAATGTCAATCTTTATTTTTTACAAGCAATAAAGACACTGATTCATTTGCGGACAAGGGTGTTTGAATAATACATAAAAGGTGTTTTGTAACTTGAATTCCTTGTACCACACATTTCAGTCCTTTATGGACCTTTCTCAATGGTATATTTTTACAGGAAGAATATCTCTCCTCATAGTCATCTTTTATTGCAACTCTTTTGCAATCACCCAACATGGAAATACATTAAGATGAAAAAGGTCCATAAAGGACTGAAATGTTTGGTATGAGAAATTCAAATTAAAAAGAACTATATACAGTATATCATGCACCTATTTCCGAAAATGAATCAGTGTTTTTAAAAGCTGTTATGTATTCCTGTGATTTTTACTGTATATTGCATGTGGACAATAAAGAATGGAATATGTTTTAGAAAGTATCACTGAAAAGACTTCTAAATGCCTTTGCTAAGTCAAAAAACATTATGGGCAACATGTGTGAATTGGCCTTTAGCTCAGTTTGCTATAGATTTAAAACTCCCGGACACCAATATCAGGCGCTTTACAGAGCGCCCGTAGAACCGTACAAAGCTACATATTTATAGCCTCAATATGGCAATTCCAGGCACATTACTACTGGAACAGGTAGACCACTTTCAAAGTGGTTCACCTGAGCCAGAACTGACATTTATGTGCGAGAATGTGCCTGATTTATGACCCGCAGTAGAGCATTTTCTTGTGCCCGTTCCTTGGCACTATACCAGTTCCCAGAGAATATCTAGATATTATGAACGGGGGGCACAGAAATAACTGAGCTGAGGTTTTAGATATGTTGGAATGTAATCCATTCACTCTCAGACTCTGGTTCACAATTAGTTTATTTAAAGAGGTTGTCTCGCTACAAAGATTAGTTTTCAACTTGTTGGGACCGCTAAATAAAAATGGTTTCTAATCATCTTGCGGTGTTCATTTTTTGTGTTGAGGAGCTACAAGTGATTTTATCACCTTCTGTGCTCTCTCTGGTTCCCCAAGAGACCGATCTGTGTACTTCTCCACCCCTGCTGTTTGCGCTGATAGCAGGGAGTGATGTCCTCACACAGGTGCGCAGTACAGAACTCCAGACAGTGAGAGCTTATTTGTTATCTGATCTTTCAGACAAAAGCCAGTCATTATTGCTGTTTACTTTACCTCAGATGCTTCCCTGGTCCTGACAGCATGAGATTTATCTAATTAGCAGAGGTCTGAATACACGGAGCTCATATGCTAATTACAGACAGCTTGACAAGGAAGTGACAGAGCAAAGCAGCATTATTTCATTCATGCATCCTATGAAACTTTGAGATGAGACAACTTATTTAACTTATCTTGGACCATGCCTGCTTCAGACATTTTTAGCAGATCAGTTGAAAAATTAACAACACTGGCGTAATAGCATCACCTACTGCACTATTTACATTTCAATTTTTTGCATATACAAGTCCGATGGAGGTCAAACGGATAGATAGACTCTTTTGGCCTCTGTTAGGCTAATGAAACCCCATAAACATGTTTAGCATTTATGCTATGAAAATTAGTGTACATGCTAAACATAGATGATAAACATGATATGAACGGAGCCTATAACAACACTTCCCTGCCACCACCCTCTCTGGCAGGTTGTGGCTCCTTCTGGCAAGACCAGATGTTGACCACAATTTCTCCAGTTTTAAAGATAGCAGTACAACTAAACTTACTGATGTTGAAATAGTTATATAAAACCTTTTATTACAATTTTTGAAGTGTGATCTGTGACCTACGTGGATGAGCCAAGATAGAATACAGTAGACTATGATCAAAAACAGTAATTTTGTCACTACAAGGGTGTGTACATCTTTAAAACCAAAATGATCTACTCTGTATAATTACTGTATTACAAATTTTAATTTTACAGTCTGCTCATTAAAATGACCAAGGTGTTATGAGACATTGTGCACTCTCTATGAACTTCTCCCAAAGTATAAAATAGTGAACACCTAAGTTTATGCAGCGAGAAATGTTACATCATACAAAGGAAAACAATAACAGTCATAATATCTGTGTTTAATCTGTATTTGTCTTTTAGGTATCACCTCTGGAAAACATAACAAAAAAGATAAAACAAAGGTCATATATGATGCAATGTTGATAAGATTTATTGCTGCAAAAAAATGGAAGAAAAAAAAAAACTCATAAAATGTAGTTATCCAACATAGCTACAATGTTGAATATATTTTAGTCCACAAGTATCAAACTAAAGGCATAATTCACTTAATATGGCCATTGGGAGTTTAGGCACAGCAAGCAGGGATTGACACGCTCTGGATGCAAGAGGACCAACTCTCCACTTTCCCCAGAGGACATAGCCAGCACTTGGCAGAGGTGGAGGCACCAGCACAGGGAATGGAATCAAAGCCCCGGCATGCTCCACCACACTGATTTGTTCAGCAACTCAGAGGTCGTGGCACAGCTTTGATAACCTAACCCAAGCATCCTAGCCTCCTTCCAAGGTAGGAAGCTTGGTGCTAAAAAGGTAGAAAAGGCTGGTCATTATACAACCTTAAAGGACATATTGACCTTTAATTGACCCCATAATAGCTCTAGAGGAACAATCTGAATTACTTTATCGACAACAAGGAAAAAAAAAAGGTATGTACATCATAAAAAGCTTCAAGGACACTTCTTGGACACTTAAGGCGACATGTAGGATTTTTGGCACCCAGCCGCCAATTTTATTGCGCACAATAGTAGAGTAGAATGCACCTGAATCTATTAACCGGGTCTACTGCGGGTCATAAATCAGGCGCATTCTAGTGCAAAAACGACAATTCAGGCTCAAGTAAACCACTTTTTAAGTGAAGATGGAAAAATTGTGCCCAAAGTGTCAATATTTTGTTTGCCCATCATTATTTTCCAGCACTGTCTCAACTCTCTCTGGCATGGAGTTAACTAAAGCTTCTCAGGTTGCCACTGGAATCCTCTTCTACCCTCTATTTGAGGATGCCCTACAAATGCTCAATAGGGTGTAGGTCTGGGGACATGCGTAGCTAGTCCAGCACCCTTACCCTTATTCTCTTTAGCAAGGCAGTAGTCATCTTGGAGGTGTGTTTGGGGGTGTTATGTCGGAATACTGCCATGTAGCCCAGTGTCCTAAGGAAAGACAACATGCTCCGCTTCAGTATGTCACAGTGCATATTCGCATTCATGGTTACCTCAAAGAACTATAGCTCCCTAAAACTGGCTGCACTCATGCAGCCCCAAACCATGATGATCTCACCATGTTTCGCTCTAGACACTTTTTTTGTACTCCTCCCCTGGTTGCCACCACATACACTTGACATCATCTGAACCTAATAAGTTTACCTTGGTCTCATCAGACCACAGAACATGGTTCCTGTAATCCATGTCCTTAGTCTTCTAGTCTTCAGCACACTGTTTGCAGGTTTGCATCACTATTAGAAAAGGCTTTGTTCTGGGACGACAGCCATGCAGATCAATTGAATGCAGTGTGTGGTGTATGGTCTGAGCACTGACAAGCCCCCACCATTTTAACCTTTGCAGTAATGGAACCTGTCTTGTTAAACCACTGTATCATTTTGGTCACTGTGCTGCAGCTCAGTTTCAGGGTGTTGGCAATCTTTTTGTAGAGCAACAATTCTTTTTTTCAGATCCTCAGAGAGTTCTTTGCCATGAGGTGCCATGTTGAACTTACAATGACCAGTATGACAGAGTGTGAGAGCGATAACAAATTTAATACACTTGCTTCCCATTCACACCTGAGACCTTGTAACACTAAGGGTATGTTCACACGGTGTATTGCGGCGCGTACAGTATGCGCCGCAACACAATGTGTGTTTCGGGTGCTCGCGCTGATCAACGCGTATTCCCAAGGCACCGGGGGGTGGCCGGCCGAGCGCCGGTCCCATAGACATGCAT
Source organism: Phyllomedusa bahiana (assembly GCA_025379985.1). Lineage (NCBI taxonomy): Eukaryota > Metazoa > Chordata > Amphibia > Anura > Hylidae > Phyllomedusa > Phyllomedusa bahiana. The sequence goes on from JAODAL010000884.1 coordinate 202,432, forward strand.
TCCTATGGCATATCACGATCGTATTGTAAGCGTGGGGGAACAAGGCATTATCCATAGTTCTGTATGAGATTACGCCGCAATACACCATGTGAACATACCCTTAGTATTACAAGGTCTCAGGTGTGAATGGGGAGCAAGTGTACTCTATGAGAGCTATGGATTACCGTAATTGTGGGGCACATTTCAACGCGTATTAAGCGCAATACGTGGCGAAATACGCCTGCAATAACGTGAGAAAATAAGCCATGTGAACATACCCTAATAAGTAACATGACACTGTGGAGGGAAAATGGAAAATTGGGCACAATTTGTCCATTTTCACTTATGGGTGGACTCTCTATTGTTGCCAGCGGTTTATACATTGATGGCTTTGTGTTATTTTGAGGTCACACCACATTTACACAGTTAAACAAGATGTATGCTGACTATTTTACATTATATCAATGGGCATAATGAATAGGGCAGCACCAGTTTTCTTGCGTGATTTGCGGCAAAAAAAATTATCGTTGCCCCTAGCTGACATATTTTTAAAAGGTTTTTGCCAAAAACTGGCAAACGTCCGACACCCTCGACAGTTAGGGGGGTGTGTCGCACCACATACATAAGATTAGACACATTTCTGAATGTGTTTCAACAAAATCGTACTAATGCATTCCAATTTCAAACTGGGGAGACAAATTTTGCTGCTTACTTTGCACATGTTTTTGTCTCACAGCGGGACACATTTATAAAGTGCTGTGAGACATTTTCATACATACTGACGAATGCTACACTAACATACTGAGAAGTACGACTGTCTAGTCTGCACCAGTTTTCATAAATGTTGCTCAATGTTCTTTCTTTCTATGTAACATATGGTCTACCTGGCAATATTGATGAAACTGCTGAGTTGTATTGGATTTGATGTAGGGATATGTATAAGAGCAGAGTTTAGCAGCCCTTTTCATCTCTTAATCTTTAGGAATGGATCTAGGCTTTGCTGCAGGAAACCATCAGATCGATACATTTATTGCAGTCCCAAACAATAACAGATGATGTTAACTGGTGCAGTACCATAAGGGTTCATCCACATGGCATGGTTTATTGGTTGGATTTTCAGATGGTTTGCGGATTTGGAAACAATCTGAAAATTTACAAAACACCATCCTCATAGACTTTAAAAGAAAATCCATTCAGTAGTCTACACTGAATGGATTTTCAGCTGGGCGGCTCTTCAGCCACTGGCATTCTGAAAAATTAAGAGCATGCACAATCTTCCGCTTGGTTTTCAAGAAGAAGGTGTGCAATTCAATGGTTATGGGGGACGGCCGAATCCACAAACTACGGACAGAACCGCCCCCCAAAATCATGCAAAAGACGAAAAAATACAGGCCGTATTCTTAAACAGAAACTGACTAGCATATAACATATACCTTGTGGACGTACCCTAAGCGAAATCAGAAGATTTGGTTATTCAGACACTTTGTCATGACAACTAGAGTTCAATCATCATAGTAACTAGCAGAAAGTCAGGACATGCAGCAGACATTGATAACATTCATAAAACAAGCAGAAACCATAGAATCATTTTCAGACTAACAATTTTGAAGTTTGCTTAGGCTATGTCTATATTCAAAATACTGAATCCGCCAAAAATCCAACTGTACCCAGTGCTGCAAAGAAAGCAATAAGAAAATTGTGTTGTTGTCCAAACAGCATGGATTTTTTCCAATCGGTTTTGAAATCCACAGGATCCCGGCGGATTTTAGAACATGCTGTATCTTTCAATTCTGTCAGATTCCCATACATTCAATATACGGGGGCGACAGCAAATCTGAAAACCGACCGCAGTTTTTAGTGCAGATCTGCACTAAAAGCCATGGCCCAGCAATGTTAAAATGCCGTCGGATTTTGGACGGCATTTTAACATTTTTGTGTAGACATAGCCTTAGACTAAGAAACCTTATTGCCAAGGTAAAGGGCAGGTGTAGAGTAGCCAATAACAGTATCGTAAGCTGGCATTGGTGGGTCAGTCAAGAAAGTGGCACACACTGGACTTTTATGCCAGAGCCAGCATGTACAGTAGACACAGAGGCATCCAGTAAGAGGGAGTGAAATACTATCTATCTGCAGATAAAATACTTTTAAAGTAGATGTATAACTGCAGCCATAAAATTATAATTAAATGGGGTTGTCTCGCTACAAAGAATAGCTTTCAAAATGTAGGGAACAATAAATAAAGACATTTTCCAAATACATTGCTTTCTTCATCTTTTTTTGTTAAGGAGCTACAAATGATTTTATCACCTTCCTGGCTCTATTTGGTTCCCCCAGTGACCGACCTGTTTACTCCTTTTCCCCTGCTGTTTGTTCTATGTGATAGCAGGCAATGATGTCATCAGACAGGTAGTGGCAGCCAGAGTGAGAGTGTGTGTTATCTGAACTTTCAGACAAAAGCTAGTAATTACTGCTGTTAACTTTAGATTAATCCCCTGCTAGCAGTTTCAGAGAAGATTCTAAGCTAATCTAAACTAATTAGCAGACTGAAAACACAGAGTTGAATACACAGAGTGAATGCATGGAGCTCCTACGCTAATTACAGACAGTGTGACCAGGAAGTGACAGGATGCATCTATGAAACTCTGAGGGGAGACAACCCCATTAAGTCACTACTGCTATTTGTTTCTCTTTTAAGTGCTTAGCTATACATAATTAACTCTGATTAATAACTCCAGTTTAACTTCACTGTCTATTGGAGTATAAAGATAGACTAAACCTAAACCCACCACAAATTCACAGGGTACTCAGTGTATTGCGACGTGTAGGGGTTCTCGGTATTAAAAATAAAAACAGACAAGAAAAGTTTACTAAAACAAAAGATAAACATACTCCTCTTTGTTCTCACTGCCATTTTAGCACTGCAGCCGGCAGAGTCTCCCAGTCTCTGAAGACTTCCTGTTTGGCGGTCGTCCGTCAGCTGCCATACCATGACAATCACTGCTCAGGAAGTGAACAGCATGTGAACAGTGTAGACAAGGAAATAGAATATGATCGCTTAAGCTACTGATTGGCTGCAGAAGTCATACACCAACCGCCAAACAAGAAATCAGAGGCAACGGGACAGCTAGAGCGCTAGAACGAAAGTGAGTACAAAAGATGTGTTCTAGCCCACTTTTAAGGTAAAAAACTCCTTTAATTTCAGCAACCATAAAATTGTTAGAAACTACAAATGAAACATCAATTTAAAAAGTCCTATAAAAGCTAAGGTAATTGAGCTCGTGTAAGGGGAGGGAGGTCTTGGTGTTTTACTGTAACAAAGACTGTGCTGTGGAAGACAGAGTCAAACAGTATATCAGTTCACGTGTACACAATATTTTTTAAATAGACTTGTACTTATAAAGTAAAGGTTTATTTCAATGATATAAATAAAGATCAAATGATTCAATTATTCTGAATGATTTGGTATATATGTGGTTTGCTGTTATTGTTACAAAATTTTTAAACACTTGCTAAATAGCACCTTGCTGGAAAATAAATAATTATTCTACTTGTACTCTTGAAACCACATAATGAAAAACATATGTACTCAATCTGTTTGGCAGAGAGACGTGCCACATAGCATTGAGCTATGTGAAATAATCACATCCTTGAAATACACATTAAGATAGAGTGACTAGAATAAGATAGCGAAGTGGAAATATTTTGGCAGACATTAAAGTCAATGGCTGTGAGACAGCTAATACCACCTCGCTGAGTTCCAGAGTAACCAGATTCTCCCACAAGGTAGCAAGTGATTTTAACCTTTTGAAATCATTGATTTTATAGCAATTTGTTTCATTTCATAGCTTGAATCACTTCTTAAGTTAAATTCCAGAATCAAACTGCTCAGAACTGCTGATAATTCAGAAGTAGACACAAAAGTCTTTTTGTTGGACAAGCAGAAAATCCTTTGGCCACTTGCAGCTACAGCATCGGTAATGGGAACCAACAGTTTATTGTCTATTCACTCTGCTATGAAAGCACCTGGGAAAATTTATTGATCAATACTTGATTACTTTCCAGTAATCTGGCAAGTTTATCCATAATCAGCTATCCTCAGCTGGTGGACTGCAGTCTGAATCTAGACCTGGGAAGCTAGCTGTGAGAAGTCCACAGACCTGCCACAATAGATAAAATGGAGGAGAACAGGTCTGGTCCAGAGTCTGGTTAAGTTTAGGGGTTTTGTCTAGGATATTGCTAATTTTAGGGGTCTAATCTAAGGGTCTGGTTGGTGAATTAACTCAGGGGTCTGGTTTAGAGTCAGGTTATTTTGGGTTTCTTGTCTCAGGACTGCATAAGTTTAGGTTTTTGGGTGTGGGGGCTGAATATATCTAGAGGTCTCGGGTCGTAATTAATTTTTTGGTAACATCTGGTTTCCCACTAACAAAACTAAGTCTTGATGTAAATAGTTCTTCAAAGTTTATGAAATATTAATAAGACAGCATCTTGTGTTAAAGGGGTTGTCTCACTACAAGGATTGTTTTTTATGTTAAAGATCTTGTAAAAACAAGTCACTTTGCAATATGTGTCCATTAACAGTGTCCTACCTATTCCTAGATATCCCCTCTTGTATAGGCTGCATCAGCTCCTCAGGTCACTATAGCTACAGACCTGTTTGATGATCTCTCCTGATAGGTTGTCAGCACTGGTTGCTATAGCGACAGACCTGGCTTCTATTGCAGCCTAGTAAAAGCCAGTAAACACGCCCCTGAACTCAAAGTTAAACCAAGAAAACAGGACTGAGGTCAGATGAATGTAGTGAGACAACCCCTTTAAACTTAGATCTTCACCTGACCTCACCAGATAAGTGACATTTTACTAAAGCCTGCTAATCAGTAGCTGTTCTATGGTCCTTTAAGATATAGTAGTTTTCCAGTAGTACAATAATTTGGGTCCAGTTAATGGAAATTTCAACCTGTGTGAGACTTGCTTTAACATTCCTCTTGCAAAAAGCATAATTTTCAACCAAGGATGGAATTTTCCCTTTACACTAAAGCTCTGACCAAAATAGTCATTCATAAAAATGTTAACAACTACCTTGCATGCAATTCCTGAACTCTAAACATTTCACTATGTATACAACAGCTTCCGCTGTTTCAATTTAAATGATGACGTCCATTTTTATGATATAAATGAGAGGTGCTTATTGCTTCATCAATAAGAAAAGATACTACATTTTAATATAATATAACCCAAACCTATAATATTTCATGCAATATTTAATCATCCCCAGTTGTACCCAAACACTTCTGTAACTTTTACTTGTTTTTTCAAAGTCCAATGGCTATTGCAAGGTCTCTCACTAAATACTTATAAACCATGGATCAGCAACTCCACAAACCTCTCACAAATGCATACTAGTGTAACTGAAAAGTTTCTTGTCCTTAAAGAAAATAAGAAACAAACCTACTTTAAATGACATATTTGAACACTTTTACTTATTACTAATGAACACCCTCTTGAAATATGTAAGTGCCACTTACAAGTAACAGCTGGCTCAAGTATGCATATTAACCTACTGAAAAAGTAAGCAGCCCTAAAGCTTAAAAATCGTAGCCACTCTCTATAGCACGAGATTTCCACCCAAATGCTGCTTAACATTTCATACAAATCATTCTACATTTGTTTAAGGAAATCCTGCACACTTTTCTTTTTAGGGTGCTTTCACACAGCGCAGTTTTGGTGCAGTTTTAACTGTGCTCCAATTAGGCTGCCTTTATTACCAGCAAGCTTCTTTCAGTTGTCTAAATTGTTCAGAAAGTAAGTAATCAATTGTGGATTAGAAACTCACTAATTGATTACACACGTTCCAAGCAGTTTAGATAAGTGAAAACTCCACACACATGTAATAGATGCAAAAAAACAGCTCACCTATGCCAATGGATGCACGGACTTGTAGGAACAAACGATAAGATATGAAGAACGAAGAGTTGTCCAGCTTCCAATAAAAGCAATTTCTTTATTTGATGCAGGAGATAGATACGACAGATACCGTCTGATATTGGCTAACGCGTTTCAGGCCTCATGGGCCCTTCATCATAGCAGTATGTGGCATAGTGCTATGATGAAGGGCCCATGAGGCCTGAAACGCGTTAGCCAATATCAGACGTTGTGTGTCGTATCTATCTTCTGCATCAAATAAAGAAATTGCTTTTATTGGAAGCTGGATAACTCTTCATTTTTCAGATAAGTGAAAACAACTTGCTGGTAATAAAGGCACATAATTGGAGCAAAGTTAAAACTGCACCACTACTGTGCTGTGTGAAAGCACCCTTAATATCCTTTAAATCCCAACATATTAATATCATGAATGCACTTATCATTTTATATTCTGCCACAAAGTTTAGGTTCTGGTTCACATCAGATCTGTGTCTGGTTCTATCCAATTGATATCTTGACACATAACCCAATGCTCCTTCAGTTTATGCAAAATGTAATCTTCCCATGAATTTTAGGCTGCAGTTCATATTCCTTTAATACTGACGTAAGTTGTGCACGCCCTTATGCAGAAAAATACCATGACACTGACACCAACATGTCAGACTGTTTGCATGACCTGACCTGTGTTGCCCAAAAAGTAACCTGTCCATAAAAAAGAAAAAGTCCAACAGCTTGACGTGTTACTCTTGGAGCACTACTTTCCATATTTCTATGGTTAAATCAGTACTATTTCAGCCCAGTCTTTTTCCGGTCGTGTGTTGAGGCTTGACAGGTCTATATTTCTTGTCTTCTTAAAGGAGAATACTCCCAGTATTATTTAATACTGTCCCAAACCCTTTTAAATGATGTAGAATGGATTTCACTATGGTACCATAACATTCCAATACTAGGACTAACTCAACAACTTTCCTTCTCAATACTTCTGGACCTAACTTTGTAGAACCTCTGTGATTATATGTGTAACATTTTTATTCTATACAGTAGAGCAATGTATAAGTAGTTAAAGAGAACCTGTCACATAGTTCATGCCCCCCCCCCCCCTTGCTGAGGACAGCACAAGCTAGTGTCAGACATGCTGTTTCCAGAGCTGTGCCCCTTATTCTGTAAGATGCTGTAGTTTTCGAGTATGTAATGCTCAAATCTGCAGTTTTCAGCCAGAAAAGAGTCAAAGAGTCAGTTTTTTTCATACCCGCCCATCCGAGGCCAGCCCCGCCTATCTCAACTGATAAACCTATTACTTTGAATAGGCAGAAACATGTGAATAACTGTCAGTGGGCAGGGCTAGCCTTTGGTGGGTGGGGGTAACACCTGCTCATGAATAAGATTTGAGGGGTAAATGCTCTAAAACTGCTGCATCTTACGGAATAAGGGACACAGCGCTGGGAACAGCATGTCTGACACTGGCTTGTGCTGTCCTCAGCAAGGGGGGCATAATCTATTTGACAGGTTCCCTTTAACTATTTATACATTACTCTCCTGTATAGAATAAAAATGTTACACATATAATCACAGAGGTTCTACTTGGACAATCTACTTGGACTAGCATTTCATACACCACTCCAACACTAATGTTTGTTGGAAGAAGATGCAATTGCTTTGTAAAGAGGTGTAGAACCATGTTTGTGAAAGTAGCAAAACTAGCATAAGAACACATTTTTCACAAATAAGGCAAAATTTTGAGTTTTCTGTAAGCTTTTCTGGTGTACATTTCTTAATAGGTTTTTGCTGTGTGTTTACTTTGCTACCCTCTGTATTACTATATTTTATTACTATACTATTATATCACTGAACATTTGATTTAGACATTTGTCAGAGCTTCATTGACATGCATAGTTTAGTAAATACTAGTAGTTCTTAATGGATAAAAAACATTTTTTCTTATTATTTTATTGGTCAACAGGGTGTGAACCCACACAATCAGGTACTGTTAGCACTAACTGGACAGTGATAGTATGCAGTTGCATGCCCTATCAACATGGGAATAGCAATGACAGCATATTCATTCATTTCCCGGAGAAAAGAGAGGAGGAACATACTACAGAATTTAAATAAAAGATGCTTCAGAATTGTTATACCATTAATCATGCAGATATTTACTACCATAGACATATACAATAATTAAGCTATTTAAGACGTCAGGCACATGACCGTAATATGACTCATTCAAACCCCTGGGGAGATATAATACAGCACCGATTGACTTCTTTGATGCTCACCTCTGTACACCTATTACTTTTTAACAGTTTGTTTTTGGATTGTGGTATACTCCTTCAAATGTTTCTATTGAAAAATAACCTGATAATAAAGCAAAGGCAAGGGACTGCTTGCACCTCCATATAGCCCCCTGCCAACAGCTTTGTAATGTGCTCAATTTCCAGTGTCAGAAATAATTTAGTTTGACAAACACAATAATAGGTGTGATCTGGAAAGCGGCAAGTACTTTGTACAGTACCACAAGCAATACAGAACAACAACATATGAATCTTAAATAAATAATGAACAATTAAAATCATGTCTGACCTTAATTCCGCTTTGAACCACTTTATGTATGTCCAGAAAAGGCTCCTTTACCAAATCTCCTTCTGGGGTAAGAATCTTCACATAACCTTCCTTTTCAAGGATAAAGAGTCGCTGTGACCCATCTCCACTATGCATAGCTCCAACTGGCTGCCTCAGGCCTCTCATAATCTCCTGAATGCAGTAGCAGTTGTGCTTGTGCTTTCTACAAGAGACAGATACTATTATAGTACATGGGAAGTAAATTAGTTTACAAAATCTTATATAGCAACACCTAAATATGACACTCCAACAGTAAATTTCTTCCCGATTCCAGAAAATGTATAAATGACAACTTCCTTTTCTTTAGTCAAAGTATGTGAAGTCCACAAAAAAATAAAACTGAGCAAAAAAAAAAAAATGATAATAATAATTAAAGGGGTTGTATCACTACATTGATTAATTTTTTTTAACACAGTATTGTTTTGTTGGTTTGACTTTGAATTCAGGGGCGTGTTTACTGGCTTCTACTAGGCTGCAGTAGAAGCCAGGTCTGTAGCTATAGCGACCAGCACTGGCAGACTATCAGGAGAGATCAAACAGGTCTGTAGCTATAGCGACGCAGGAGCTGATGCAGCCCATACAAGAGGGGAAATCTCCGAATAGGTAGGACACTGTTGATGGACACATATTGCAAAGTGACTTGTTTTTGCAAGATCTTTAACATAAAAAGCAATCCTTGTAGTGAGACAACCCCTTTAAACTCCAGACTGACAATCATTTCCACAATGTGCCTGCCGATCCTCTTTCTGGGACCTCTGCTGTCTTCTGGCGTCAGCCAAAGGGAATGTCATCATTGCAGCCTTTAATTGGTGATGTTCAATTGTGCCAGAACCAGGAGACAGCAGAAGGCCTGGGAAGAGGACCAACACATCCATTGTTGAATCGAACATCAGTCCACAGTTGAGTATGTTTTTAAAAAATCTCCCTGGGGACTCAGCAACATGGTTTCAATAACAAAAGACATGGGCCACCCCTTTAAGGTTTTTTTTTTGTCTTTCAGTTTTCTAACCTTGGTGTTAGAACTCCTTACCACTTCCAAGAGCTCTGTTCGCTCTTTGTACATGAAAGCTTCCATGTTTATTTAAAACCTTTTTTTTTACTTTATTTTTAGTATGATTTAGCAATTCACTAATGTACAGTTTTAAAGTTCCTATATCCTATGTATACAATTAAGCAAGTGGAGCCAAATAAAAAAGCAGCTGTTAAAGGGGTTTTATCAGTTGAAGTGTTCGTGCTCTTCAGCTAATTCTATAAGATTGAATGTGAAATCCAAGGGTGAGTCTCTACTCTCAGCAGGCGTGTCTCTCCTGCCAGGAGGTGTGTCTCTCCTCTCAGCAGGCGTGTCTCTCTTCACTGAAGAGCTGTGACATCATCATTCTGTATTTGCAGTAGAAGGTGAAGGTTGTCTGGACAGAACAGATCTGCAGCCTCCTACAGTGTTCTCTTGTGTCTGCAGAGCCTTCATCTCCAGGCTCCACAAGCTCCTTGCTGTACTATAAACAGTTATACACACACAGTCTGAACTGATGAAACACATGTGAGGAATGCACACTGACCACTCCCTCCTCCCCTCTGTTATCAGGCAAGAGACTGTGTGACTGTGTTATATGGAGAGAACACAGGACATAAGACTGTGTTATATGAGGGAATCTATGAGTTAAACAGTCAGTAAATAGTCAGATCATTCACCTTAGAGCTGGGAGATGAGTATACAGCCAGCAGCTCTCACATAGCTGGTTTTACTTTCGGTTTGAACAGCTCAGAGGTGAGTAAACACAGAGTGTGCAGGCAGCCAATCACAGCACAGGGGGCATGTCTGGGGCATTTACTGTCTGGGGGTGTATCCCAACAGGCTGAATGAAATGTCAGTCAGCCATTCAAAGTGCAGGGGGCGTATCCAGGGACGGAATCCATCCAGGGGCGTGTCCCGACTAGCCAATCACAGAAAAGGGGGTATGTCCCAGCTAGCAGCAGCAGAAACAGAAAACAGATGCACAGAAAATCTCATATCTACTATACCAAGTGACTTAAGTAATGCAACCCAATTACAAAAGTGCCTATTTTTACTGTCCCCATAATCTGAGATATGATCTTTGTAGCGAGAAAACCCCTTTAAGTGCTGTCAAAAAGTACAATGAGGCTTGCGTCATATTAGTGCCATGGCTTCCATAGGGGTTATGAATGTAAGCGTGAATACAGTTTTATTACATCCCATACACAACCAAATCTGTCACAGTCTAGACCAACATTTCTATATTAAAATGTATTAAACATTGTCGTTAAACACAAGTAAATCAACAAAGACAAATGTTTACTACTTGATGCTGACAATGTGTCTGACTAATGTTTTTGGAGAAGCCAAGGCAATGGCATTTGCACTATGTAAATCTATGATCACAAATCCTGATGCAAATACTTGCAGAGCGGTCACTGCTTACTTCTTTTGTTTTCTTATTTAGAAGAAAAGGACTAAATAATTTGAGACTTAATTAGAAACGAAAATCTATAAACATACTAGTGGGAGAGCGCTGTGGGTCGGAAGTACTCTACTAACAACGGAGAAAGCATGAGGAGCATCCAAAATATTAAAAAGCATTTGTTCCCAGGCAATCACATAAACAGCAGATGAGCAAAACATCTGGAGGGCACAGCTGTGGAAAATCAGGCCAGACTAAGTTAATTTACTGTCCAAACCACAAAAGTTGTCAGTGTTTTTTAAGATAAAAGAAATGTTATTGATATGAACCTGCTGATCTCTTCCACTTTGTCATACTCCTCCATTTGGTCCAAATAGTTTGATGCTGGTCCTCGCACTTGTTTTCTTGGAAAGTCTGGAAAGCACAGGCCACTGTCCCTCATTCCATGGTAAAAGCAGAATTCATCTGCAGTCATTTGGAGTAAACCTGAAAAGAATAGAAGACAGATATTAAAAATAGACATAAAATAACTTTTTCAGCTACCATTTAAAAAACAATATTGTTCTCTGTTAGTTCTGAGTTAGCCAGTTCCATTTTGTTGCCTATTATGACACATGGTGCCCACAAGATGTTAACAAGATCTACAACAATTTTTGTAAATTACACTTTCGAAAATTATAACTATGCTAGCAGAGTTTTTGGGCATAAAATTACTTAAGAATTTTAACATTATTAAGACTCCCTTAGGTTAAAAATTGCAAAACTAATTATGTGATTAACGAAAGGTTAATAGGATTAAGAAGAGTATAACTGTTTGTACACAGGACTTGGAGGCTTAGTATCCATTGGAACTGAGAAAACGGACTTTCAATTTCCATGAACCTACATGAAAAGCATAGGGTCCCATGTGGCAAAGTTAAAAAGAGAGAACTCAAAAAACTTGTAAGCACAGTTTTGGATGGTGTATACATGTTCGTCAATCACCCTCGTAACTCTATTGTGAATTTGAGTCAGTGTTAGACCATCATAATGGAAAGTGTCAGGCAAAAGAGCTGTCGGATGTAAGCCCTAACATCAATCATCACCTACTGTCAAATAACAACCTATGTAGTTCTGCAGACCAGGTGTGTAACTGGTATTCATAGGGTCCCATAGTAGAATAATATGGGGCCCCCCTCCATGCTAGAAAACTAAAACAGCAGCACAAGTGGCAATTATTAATGGTATAAATAATATCGCCATATATCAGAGACCCCCACATAGTAGTGCTGGATACCAAAAAGCCCCCAACTACCTATTTCTTTCAAAAACTATATCCTTTTTGGTTCTGATTGGGGACCCTCAACCACTGTGCCCCATAGCAGCTGCTATGTCTGCTATGGCTATAGTTACACCCATGCTGCAGAAGACAACTAAATATTGAAACCGAAGGCAGAAATTAGACTCCCTTGATAAGTTAGAATTTGGGGCTGAGGTTTGGAAAGCTATGGAGACACCACACAAGACTCTTCTGATAACTTACTTTAATGGTATATTCACTGGATATCATTATGCTAATAAATGGCAATATCACAGTTGGAGGTAGTGGATCCACTGGACCACCGCAAGGGATGGCGTAAGCCACACCATGGAGCAGAATCTAAGTAGGTCTCGGTTTTCACCAGAGCCCGCCGCAAAGCGGGATGGACTTGCTGCGGCGGGAGTCTACCAGGTCGCTACCCTTGACGTGACTTGCTTGCGGAGGCAGCCGAGGTGTAGTGTGGTACAAAATCGGAAGGCAGGCTCGTAGTCGGGGATAGGCAGAAGGTCAGGACAGGCGGCAATGGTTTGTGGTCGTGGACAGGCAGGAAGGTCAGGGCAGGCGGCAAGATTCGTGGTCAAGGGATAAATGCAAATGGTATGGTACATGGTTAACCAGAACAAGGCTTCAGGAACGCTTTCTCTATAGGCGTAGCCAGGAAGAGGCAGGCTTAAATAGGGGCAGTGACCGACAATAGCCAATTACTGGTGCGCTGGCCCTTTAAATTTAACACTGCAGCGCGCGCCGCGGGACAGAAGCTGCAGCAGGAGCGTGGCCGGGTAAGTCCACGGGGGAACGGGCAGAGGAGTGAGCTCGCCCGCGACCCGACAGCGGGGCACAGATGCACCCGTGACCCGGGATGAGGGTCGCAGGGGCATCCGTGACAGGCAACAACCTATTTTGTCATTACAGTGGGTGAAAAATGATAATGTTCTTAGATACAGATATTTGTGTATAAAGAAAAAAAAACATCATGAGACAAGGCAGAAGACACCACGAGTTCTCTTTACTATGAAATAATCAAGGCTAGGCAACCAAACTACTGAACACTGAGCACTGGTGCACTAGGATACTATATACAATATTACAAAGGGATTGGATAAGTTGGTTTTAGTACAAAGGGATCTGGATACGTTGGAGACCTGGGCAGAGAAGTGTCAGATGAGGTTTAACACAGATAAATGCAAGGTTATGCACATGGGAAGGAACAATCCATTCCATGATTACTTGTTCAATGGAAAAACACTGGGTAAAAGGGACATGGAGAAGGACTTGGGAAAACTAGTGGACAGTAAACAAGGGGTGTATCAAAAGAGGCATAGATGCACACAATGAGAACATCATTCTCACATTATACAAGTCACCGGTTAGACCACACATGGAATATTGTGTACAGTTTTGGGCACCAGTGCACAGGAGAGACATTGTAGAGCTTGAACAGGTTCAAAGGCGGGCAACGAAAATAATACAAGGACGGGATGGACTGCAATACCCAGAAAGATTAGGAAGATTAGGGTTATTTAGTTTAGACAAGTCAACCTTGGGGTGAAGTAATAAATATGTATAAATATATTAAAAGTCAATATAGAGATCTCTCCCAAGATCTATTTATACTCAGGACTATATCCAGAACAAGGAGGCATCCTCTCTGTCTTGAGGAAAGAAAGTTTCTATCTAAACATCGATAGGGATTAGTAGTGAGATTGTGGAACTCTCTGCCAGATGAACTTGTCATGGTGAATTCACTAACAAAGTTCAAAAAGGATTATGCAATAATATAAAAAGTTATAGTGACTAGTATTCTGGAGAACGGTTGTTGATCCAGGGATTTATTCTGATTGTCAGATTGGAGTCGGAAAGAAAATTTTTTCCTAAAATAAGGACAACTTGCTTTTACCTCATGGGTTTTTTTTGTCTTTCTCTGGATCAACACTGTGGAACAACTGGCTGAACGTCTGTCTTTTTTCAGCCTTACAAACTACGTAACAATGTAACCATAATGATCTCCATATATGTCACAGAACCACATGAAAAAATCACAAAGTAGAAGTCTGTAGTCTAATACTACATTTTATGCAAACTAACATTCAAATCAGATTTTTATTAAATTAAATGTATGAGGAATGCTAATGGAATTGGCATATTATACGGCGTCCTGTTATTCTGGAAATCAATTGTGGTCTGATATAAAAAAACATGTATATGACAAGTAATAATTCTGGATATCCCTATGGATTTCCTGTTAGATTTACTTCCTTTGAAAGCAATGTTCAACATAGAAACTGATAAACTCAATACACAGAATGTTACATAGTTATAGTACTGTTGGTAAAAGACACATGTCCATCAAGTTTAACTAAAGGTGGGGATAATATGTGGATGAAAGGGAGCGTATATGTACATTTTTTTCTTGTCCCCTTCTGATCCAGAAATGGAACCCATAAGGCATACACCAGTCTGCCATGAAGGAAAGTATTTTATTTCTGATACCAATGGATTGATGTTCTAAACAATAATCCTATTACTTTTCATGCTTGTTAATATTATTTTGTTCTGAGTAATTAGTGACCGGGATTCTGGAGAAGGGTCTGGATACATTTCTAGATGTAATAATATAACAAGTTCTAGTGACCAGGATTCTGGAGAAGGGTCTGGATACATTTTCTGGAGAGGGGTCGTTGATCCAGGGATTTATTCCGATTGCCAGATTGGAGTTGGGAAGGATTTTTTTCCCTAACATGAGGACAATTGGCTTCTACCTCAGGGGGGTTTTTGCCTTCCTCTGGATCAACACTTGAACACTTTAGCAACACTTTAGCAAAATGGGATGAACTGGATGGACGTATGTCTTTTTTCGGCCTGACAAACTATGAAACTAATTGTCTAAGCCTTTTTATAGCCCTGAATGGTTCCTCCTGTAGCTGGCTCCTGAGGCAACTATTCCACAGATTTACAGTCCTTATGGTAAAGAAGGTTTGTTGCATCTTGAGAGTAAGGACCACATGTATGAAACTGTTTAGGTTTAAAACCTAGTAACCTATGGGCAACAAAGTGAGTTTTAGACCTATACAGTTTCATACATGTGGCCCTAAATCTTTTCTTTTGTGGGCACTATGTTCTTAATCAAGTTAATCATCACTCCTCTTAAAAATCTCTTCTCAAGACTAAATAAGTTTAATTCTTTTAACTTTTCCTCATAATTAAGATGCTCTAGGCCGCCAATCAGTTTAGTTGTGCATCTTTGTACTCTCTCTAAATCCACTTAATCTTTTCTGTGAAATGATGCTCTGAACAGAATTAACCAAGCAGAGTTCAACTTTTATAGTCCTGGAGCCTTGCTTACATTTAGTTTATTATTATTATTATTATTATTATTATTTATTTATTTATTTTAGAGTGCCATTGATTCCAGGGCACTGTACATTAAAGAGGGTTACAAACATAACAAAAGTCGAACAAGTTCAATGCTGATAGTATGTCACAATCAACTGGCACAGAGGAAAAGAGAACCCTGCCTGTGAAGGCTTACAATCTACAAGGAAGGGGGAAAGAGACAGAAGGTGGGGGCAGAAATGTTTGTGGAGGGTGTAGTGACAGAAGTGGTACTATAGTTTGTAGGCTATCCTGAAAAGATGGGTTTTCAGGATGCTTTTGAAGCTGGTGAAAGTGGAAGAGAGTCGGTTGGGTTGGGGATGTGAGTTCCAGAGTGTGGGGGAAGCGCGGGAGAAGTCTTGGAGAAGGTTGTGTGATGAGCTGATAAGGGGAGAGCAGAGAAAAAGGTCCTGTGAGGAGTGGAGATTGTGTGAGGGGAGATATCTGGAGATTAAGGCAGATATTTATAGAGGGGAGAGGTTATGGAGAGCTTTGTAGGTCATGGTTTGCAATTTGAAGTGAATTCGCTGGACAATGGGTAGCCAGTGAAGGGATTGGCAGATGGGAGAGGCAGGGGAGTAGCGAGGAGAGAGGAGGATAAGACGGGCAGCAGAGTTGAGTATGGATTGAAGGGGAGCAAGAGTGCTAGACGGAAAGGGGCCCAGAGAAGGATTTGCAGTAGTCTAGGCGGGAGATGCTGAGGACATGGACCAGCATTTTCTTAGTGTCAGGGTTGAGGAATGAGCGGATTCGTGAAATATTTTTCAGGTGGAGGCGGCAGGCAGAGGTGAGCGTTTGGATGTGTAGTTTGAAGGACAAAGCGGAGTCAATGGTTATCCCAAGGCAGCGGACTTGCGGGACTGGTGAGAGTGTGGAGCCATTGACTGTAATAGAGAGATCAGGTGGAGGGATGGAGTGGGACGGTGGAAAGATGATGAATTCAGTTTTCTTTTATTTAACTTACCTTAATTTCTAACATCATTTCTACATTTACCCAATTATTATATTTGTTGATATATTAACAACAATGGTCCAGCCTATGTCTATGACTCCTCTTACACAAGCTACTTTTTTTCCCTTTGTATATATGGAACTAAAAAAAAAACTCATTTAATAGCTCTACGTTCTCTTGATTCCCAGTGACCAACTACCCATTACTATTACTTAGGGGTCATATCTGCTCTGAACTTGTTTTTCTTTGAACATTTACATATTAAAAGAATGTTTTGGGGGATTTCATTTTTTTGCTTTCTTTGTCCATTTGTTTTCTATTTTGGATTTTAGCTGATTTTATTATCTTTCTGCAGATATTATTATACTCTTTGTAATTTTCAGTGGCTAAAGCGGACTTCTCTGATATATATTTTTTAATTGCCCTTTTAATAGAAAGTATAAACCATGTGGGATTTGATTTGAAATTTCTTACACTTTTGCAATTTTATTTCCCAAAGTAGATACAAAGTACTTTAATTTAGCTTCCATCGCTGACAAAAAATAGCTGTTCCCAGTCTATGCTGATGTGGATGTATGCCATTATGGAGGAATGCTAAAATGTAATTGGGCTCAGGTTAACATACTTATTTCCTACCTACACGTCCACTGTCACCAATCAGAGCTGTATTGCCAGTCTTTTTAAGGTACCTTAATTATCTCAGAATAAAATACATGGGACATACATGGCCAGTTGGGAAAACCGATGGATAATTTCACTATTTAGAAGGTGACTACTCATAGGATTCATCATATTTTAAATGTCTTTAACTTTATCCCTGCTGAATTCCTACTCAGTCACAAAACTAGAAAAGGAACATGTAAAAATAATATGTAACAGTTATATAGTACAATAGAATAATAAAAAAACAGTAGTAAAAATAATATTAATGAAGACCTCCCAACTTTGTGTATCTCTGCCACAGTTATCTCTTTTTCTAGGCTTTTCAAATAATTATTAGCATCTGACTCTTCTTGATTGTGCAGTGTGTGACCGTTTTCCTCTCTTCTTCTCATACAGAGCAGCATGGCTCTGTCCAGTGCTTGAGTTATGCTTTCATCTGGTTATCCTTCAGAGCAGCCTGGGTGGTCACAGAAAGCACTTGACATCTTGGTGCACTTCAGCAGTTTTACATATACACAGCCTTTGTAGAAAAATAAATTTGTCATTCGTCACCACATATGTTGATCTGGGGAGTGAGGTTCCAGCAGCTCTGGCTCCTGTGTTTCTCCATCATTCTCTTAAGCCTTACGCTCCTAAATCACCTTAACCCCTTCAACAACAATACTTGTGTATGTCATTGTTACTGCTGAAATCTGTGGTTTAGAACAGTAAGCATGGGTAACCTTTAGAAGACATATGTTATGCACTTCCTAGTGCAACACAATTTCTTGAGAAACACTAAGTTCTTGGATCTTTGTAGAACGTTCCATAAAGAACAATGTGTTCTGGTGACTTGTGCGAATAAAGAAATAAGAGAAATGGCTTTTTGAACCATACTGAATAAACTGTTCTATATAATACTGTTACACAGATGTGACTGTGCCTCATAGTATTTCCTTTCATGTTGCACTTTATTATTATGAGACTACCAGTCTACAAGATATTCAACATCAATGAACATGGACACAAAATCACCAAACTAAACCACTTAACGGCTGTGAAAATGATAGTAGAGGTGGCCAAACCTACCAGGCTGAAAATTATAACATTCTTACTGACTAGACCAGAAAACACCTTAATGATCACAGTGGCTCATGTTGTTAGACAAATTTGACACATCTTTAGATATTGTTCTGTAACTTTATACAACCTATAATCTTTATACAACTTATTGGTTAGCTTAGGTTATATCAACAATTTCACCACATTTTTTACACCATTTTCAATTCATCACTAAATACACCTCTTTCACATAAGCAAAACAGTTTACCACTATATCTTATTATATATTACATTTATATGTAATAAATGTGTTAGAAGACATGTAAGCAATATTTTGCCACACACTGCACCAGTATTCTGGTGCAATAACATTAGTTAATTTAAGTGGTTTTTTTTTTATAATTAAGAACCTATTTAAAAGAGTTGATGAGTTGCAAATGCCATTGATGCAGATTTAATCGACTTTAGTGGGTTTCAATTCTCATCTTGGAGGTTCGCTGAATGAACATTTCAATATCGATTTAGTTAAATAACATAAGTGATAAACATTGTACAATTAAGTGACATTTATGGGGCCTGGTTTAATTAACCTTAACTATCAACTAAAAATATGAGAAACAATCTTATAAGGGCAGAACACCCCAAAGAAGACACCACAAAAGTAAACTACTTACAAAAAAAAATATACTTCTATGAACCTTGTTCATTCCTCGGATTCTGATCTGGTGGAATTCCAGATCTTCTTAAAGACCTGACTGGAAACAAGTACCAGTACAATAATTTCTGGATGACAAATTGATGGAAAAAAAGATTTCAACTGGTTGAATATACAGTTTTAAACAAAGCTATGGTCATTATTTGTCCTGGGTAGTTCTTACGATAACATTTTAGGCCAACTGTAATCTTCTAAAAGATTGACAACACTTATGTTACTAAAAGAGCAGTCATCCCCTCATTTTCTAAAACTGGTTAGTAACGAACTACAAGCTGGCCTTAGAAGAGAGTTTGCATCGTGGCAAAACCTTTTTAAGGGTATCAAGTCTACGATTATTCTATTAAGAACTGAAAGAGTAATACATTTTACAATACATATCATATTACAAAAATAAAGTGTCTATCTAGTACAGCAACGCACCTTTCCAGTCTCAGAATTTGATGTTCATTCTAGGCTCCCCAAGGAATTTATTAAAGGGGTTTTCTCACCATGCAGTTTCACAGAGCCAGCTTTATATACACATTTTCTGTTAAGGCTGTGGGTGGGCCTATAGCAGTGATTGATACATCACTGCTGCAGTTCTTAGCCATTACTGTTACAGTGACATGATTGCAAGAGATTTATAAAGTATACTATACAAGGCTACAGAGCTCTATAGAGTGGAAGCTTCTCATTTAGTAAACAAAGTCCATTTCTAGAGAAATGACGCAGCAGGGAGTGACTCCCTATGGACAGACTGACTGACTGATGACAGCTCGGAGCAATGAGAGATAAGAAAGAGCAGGGAGAACTGGGGAGAGATGGTCAGTAACCAGAGAAACTTGTGTCCTCTTAGAAGAGATAAAATCTTCTTCATCTCCTGACCAAAGAATAATCAACAAAGCAATGTATTTGGTAATAGTCTTTATTTACCTTTCCCTATAAGTTAAAAGCCAATCATTATAATGAGAAAACCCCTTTAAGCATTTGCATTTTGAGGCATTTAGAAAATCTAAAAGAATAAATATCGCTTCACCATTCCCCATGTTGCTCTCCTTCTTACTCCCCATTTTTTAAAAAAGGAACTGATTGGCAGACACTGGTAATTGTAACAGATTACAAATTGTTCCCATACACTCCATTCACTTACATTGTGCATACAGTACATGCAACTACCGATGATAAAACATTATAAGGAACATCTCAACTATAACTTTCCTCACATTTTTGGTATTCAAAGTGGAAGTTTCACAGTGGAAAATCACAGTTTCAATGGTTATTATGATAACTCGTTGGATTGTGGTAGCTATTAAATACTACTACCAAGATCCTGCTGTGGAAAAGACTTCAGGGCTACATGATACTGGAAGGTACAGATCTACTAAAAAAAATTTTTTTGCTGGCCTAATTGGTTATCACTTTTCAATTTACTTTACCATAACTGGTGAAGAACTGTCAGTTTCCCAATCTACTCTATCAATGACAAATGGTGGTCATTATTCTGTTTGCTTTAGCCATGGCAAGAACAGGGGTGAAGGGCAAAGAGACCTGCACTATCAAACATTTAAGGCATAAACAGTTGATTTACAAGAAATAATTAAGATGGAAACACCCTTGATGTTAATTTGACTTATAGAGATAGTAACATTTTTCTGTTTCTGAATTGATACTTGTAGCACAGAAAGTAACACCTAAAGTATTTAACAATTTTTCTACCTGTGGAATTACAGAACACGGGTACTGAATAGCACCAAAATATACCTCCAGTGCACTTTGCTTTGCAAAAAAGTGACAGTAAATCTTGATAAATCAGTAAGTGTTTAAAAAAAATTGTAAATGAAGGTCACAGTCTGGCTTACCAGAGCCAGAAGGTGGATCCGCTTGGTCACTGTAGGAGTTGGCGTAACCTACTTTGGCCAGCAAAGTCTAAGGAGCCTCCGGTTTTCCCCAAAGCCTGCTGCAAGACATGTTGGACTTGACTGTAGGGAATTACCAGGTCGCAACCCTTAATGTTGGTCCTCGAGGTGACAGACAACGTGGAGAGTAGCTTGGTACCAGAATGTCAGGCAAAGGTGTAATCAGGAAGCGGCAAAATGGTCAAGTGTAAAAGTGAGGTCAGGTTCAGGCGTGAGGTCAGGGCAGACGGCAGACAAAGCATGATCAGGAACATAGTGGACAGGTAGGCAATCAGAAATAATATACAGGAACGGTGGACTCGTAGAAACGGACACCAATAACTGGGCAAGTGATGCTGGGAGAGGTGTCCTGAAAAAGTCCATGGTCTTAGGTGGTTGGCCGAGCAGCAGGTGGGTGGCATGCACTGGCTTGTAAATCAGGAAGAACTGGCGTGCACACCCCTTAGAAGACAGCCATATGGATGTGGCTTGACAGAGAGGAGGAGCAGGTGGCAGGTGGGGACGTCGGCTGGGCGCGAGAACAAAGTGAGTAGCACCCCAGGCAGAGGAAGAGGCGCAACTGTGGACCGAGACCTGGACCGTGGCGTATCTCGTTACATGGGACAGCTATTGGGCACAACCATGGACCGGTGCATGGACCGCGGTGCATCCCATAACAGTGAAATATGCTTTATAAATAAAATATTGGGATTCTGTTGTCATGCAATTACTCTAGAAAACTGTCATAATAACATAAATATCACCTTACTGATTTTATAAAGAATTTAATTTTTGCTTAGGAAAAATGGGAAAAGAAATTGATTACCACAGTAAATAAATATACAAACTTAAATCAATTAGAAAGCTGCTGAAATATTTAGGAACTAATCAAAAGCCGGACAATAATACAATTGTTTGCCAGTTCAAATAACTGTTCATTAGCCCCAATGCAATGGTACACTACATGACCTTTCCAAAATGTGATGTATTTGATACTGTACTGAAATAATTTGAATATCACTTGATATCTTCAGAGATGGCCATAACAGGTCCAAACCTGTTAATTAAGAATTTCAATGTAATGGCTTTAGTGGATCGTCCACGTAAGTAAAAATGTTCATATTAGAAATTAATGTTACTGCTTTAAAAAGCACTGGCATGACCTCATCTGCAATTTGTACTTCAGCTCTGGGCACCAATTCACAAAAAAGGAATTGGAAAAGGTACAAAGACAAGAAACTAAACTGATAAGTGCAATAAAGGATCTTAACTATGAGAAAGGGTTAAAAAAAAAACTTTGAATTTACTTAACTTAGACATCTAAGGTGAGATATGATTAACTTTTATAACTATATAAATGGAATGTACAAACATATAGTGAAAAGCTGTGTCATAAAAAAACCCTCATAGCAGGAAGGTGCCCTCCCAACAAAAGGTTTAGTCTCCACAAGCCTTCTTTATCATTAGAACTGTGAATCTGTGGAACAGCCACCTGTGGAGCATTTGAGGAAAGGCTCAGACAGTGCAGTTATACTGGTGCTTATGCAATGTATAAAATTCTTGTTTTTCCATGTAGAGCTAATCCAAATGCCACTGGGGAACTGGAGAAAAATGTTTCTGATTTAGTGCAGATTCATGCATTATATGCTTTTTATCTTGCTCTGGATCAACATAAGCAAACAAAGTACTAAAGTTTGGCCATGTCCCCACTGCACGGTTTTTCAGCCGGTACTCGGTTTTGAAAACCGTCTGCAAACCAGCAGAAAAACTCTTACATGGACCGTAATGGAAAATCAGTGCAGTGGTATTTTCCACCCGGTGCTTTTTCAGACCGCCGGAGGTCCGAGAAACATAGAACATGTTCATTCTTCCATCCGGTTTTCAGATGGAAGATGAATATGTCTATGTGAAGGGGGAGGGCTTTTCTCCGAAAACCAGAGAAAAGTCGTCCCCCGGCGGCGGTTGGATAAACCGACCGGTATTTGTCCTGTGCCGTGTAAACGGCCCCTATACCTTTTCCTTTATTCCAAATCTTCTCTCTGGCATTGCTTGAATTTGATGTTTATATGACTTTTTTCAACTGTACTATGTAACTTTCTAACACCTACTTTTCATCAGCATCCCTTCATTTATGTATTTGATGTTTTCACGTAGCAAGAAACACAAATATATTCAAGCAAACCCAATAGGTGAGGCACAGACATTACTCAAGTATAGCACTGCTTTGATGGGAAAAAAAATTAAATAACAACACTCCTAAAAAGCGGCACATTTGTAATGCACTGCCATTACATTTGTGTGGGCTTCCTGCAGCTCCGTATCAACAGTTTGACGCCAGGAAGCTTAGTAGTTCTGTGTTTCTTGAAACACAGGAAACAGCTCTGTGTCAAGCTCAGGAGATCGGGTTACCAAAGGTTGTTAGGCTTTTTCAGATTGGGGGATAGAGAAGACAGACAGGATTCTGAGGTTTGTACTTTTACAGGGCAATAGGAAACCGCTTCCAAACAAGACATGCTGCTTCTCCGTACACAACCCTTTCAAGTTACTTAGTGCATCGGCTTTGCTTGTCATATATCAATAAGCACATCCCAGCTTAAATGTTAACATTTATATGTGATGGAATGGATGATGATTGTGTCTTGAATCAACACGTAAGAAACATTACTTGCTAGTGCCCACACCAGGAAGTGTTGTCTGAGACACTGCAGCAAAATCAGAGCACTTCTTGACAAATTAGCAGTCTATCTCAGTTTCAAAGTCCCTAGCAGGTAGAGTTCACAATTTTTCTTTCTACAGGTTGGCTAAAGTACCCCATTTACCTGGTATCTGTCCTCGGCACGTGTAATAGAATTCCTTACAATAGTCCTTGCACAAGGTTGGGAGCACCAGTTGCTTTTCAAATGTGTCGGTGCTCTCTGGAGGATGGAAGAGATTCTGGGCATGTGGTGAACAGTAGGCACATTTGATTTCCTCCAAGATTTTTGCACATTCTGTGTTGTTGGGAACTGAAAATATCTGCAAGTCACAAACCAGAGAAAAATAAGCACATGACATATGCCTCACTTGGGCAAATATTTGAAGCAGAGCTAACAGAACAATAAACTGAAATACAGAAGAACATGCTGGTTGCACATTTTTGTAAAAGGTATCCACAGAACAACTATGTATATACAGAATTTGAGGAATTTTAATTTATTTCATGGTCAACTGCTGTATTTAGCGAGGTTCTATGAGAGCTTTGAAATTCTTAAAGCAAAATGCATTAGGAAAAAAGGATATATGCAGGTGGGTTAATATGCATACGGTAGAGTGATCCTATTCCTAAAATTCCTACCTTGGTATTTTCTCCATAGGGGTTCATCTTTTAGGATATTTGGTTTTCAATCAGGCAAGGTATTATTGTTAACTCATTTGTGACTTTTTTTGAAATGTAGAAAGCTCCACAATAAGACTGAATCTGGTGATGCCACACCTTTACCTTGGAAACATGATGCACTTGTATAATTTACATGTTAAAAATATTTTACAATATAAAAAAGTTGCAGAACCATTCTGAAATTTATAATTATTTGATCATATTTTTAAAAGATTCTCCAAAAATGTAGACAACTGTTATCTGGATTTTTTGGTGTTATCCATTATGACTAACAAAATCCCACAAGGCTGATTATACACGCAACCAATGGACCCAACAGAAACCACTTTGTTGTAGGATGCTAGGGCCTTGAGGCTCCTTTCATAGTAGAGAAGTTATTTTGATTTTTTTCAAGAACACAAGATGGTTTTATTTAACAGAATATGTAAAAGAAAATAGTTTAGTAGCTGTACTGCACCATAAGTAATAAAACTGAAGTATCGAAAAGTAAATATAATTGGAAGAGATAAGTCAGTTCTTGGCAGAACTCAGTTATTTCTATTGAACTGTCAAAGGAAATTATTAATGAATGTTGTGGGCAGATAAAAAAGTCTTTAAAATGTGAGATGTGGAAGGGGTTCCATAAATTGTCAAAATTCAACTACACTATTCTTTTTTGTGTGTGTGTCTCTTGCTGTTCCAACACAGCAGGAGCCTAACATCTTGTTCTGTGTGAGGTCTGTGGTGGAATTACCTTTCTGGAAGATTGATAGAGCCATCATTCCAGGTTTGGTTTCAATAAACTAATACTCTCTGCGAAGTCAATTATAACGCCTTAGGGCCCTATTTAACACATGAATTGCTGGACAGGCATGTGAGACACACAATACTCCTTTGGGACATAGATCTGTCCTTCTCGTTTTCTTTTTTCTTTTTTTTCTTGTCTTACCACATCAGTCTCAAAGATCAAGAACCTTCTATGAAGTCAATGAACATTTCCATGTCAATGAAACTGAGATAGACACATGTAAGTGCTCTGTAGGACTTGCCATATTGCATCTCTAGCTTCAATGCTCTTTTTGGGATACTCTTTTTTAAAAGTATGCCGATATATTTGTTAGGCAAATCATAGACATAATGATTATCATTGATGATGTAAACAATTTTATAACCATTCACAATAATTGTTAAAGACGATTATTCATGTACAATGAAAAGCTGCTCTTTTGGTCATATCATCTAATTTTCCTACTTCAAAACATTCCCTCTGTCATTAGTACAGATCCTACAATATGTGGGATAAGGTAAATGCACGGTGTTTCCCATAGAACAAATTGTTCATACTATCTGAAAGATCTTAAGCAGGGTGTTTTCACCATAGACTTTGGTGGCATGTCGATAGGATATGCCATCAAAGCCTGCCAGCCACCTCTGGGACCTGCTACTATATCAAGAACAGGCCTCTGAAAGTGTGGGCTCAGAATGGAGAACCAGTTGCACTTGCGTATGACTCTCTATTCTGTTCTATGTCAGTTCTGAGTACAGCGAAACATAGCGCTTGGTTGAACTTGGAACTTCCATAGCACACAATGAAGAGTCTTGTGCAAGTGCAAATGGCTCTCCATTCTGGGCCAAGACACTTTTGGGGGCATGTTCCAGAGATAGGTGCGGATCCCAGGGGTGGGAATCACACCTATCAGATTTTGACAGTATATCCTATTGATAAGCCATCAACTTCTATGGTGGGAACACGACTTTAGGGTTTCCAGATGAGTCTTCTAATGAAAAAAATGGATTGTTCTTGGCCAAATCTTTAACTTAAAATCCAACAGTTATTATTTACTATAGTTTATTTAAAGGTTTGTGCTAAAACTCATTAGCAATTATGGTAGGCTCTTCTCTGTCTAATGCAAATTAGGCAATTAAATGAAATGTATGTTGTCTGTGCAGATGTACATGATTGAACTGCCTTAGTAAATAACTCTAATTGTCTCTGCTTGTTTACTCTAAACCTAATTGGACTCTGATCTGTTTGGATAAGGACCTCTTTCTTGAATCCTTGTCAATGCATTTGTATATATTTCAGTGTATACACTGTTACCAGAGTAAACTTGTGTTTTTAGCCTTTTATGTAACTTTTTATAACATGTACTATCAATCTGTTGATCTACTGAAAGGTAAGACCATATTAGACTTAGTTCACATCTGCGTTTGGCTTTCTGTTCAAAGTGGATGGAACAGATATGCAGCCAAAAGCGGATATTGACCAATGCAAACAGAAGTTTTTTTTTAACTTATGTTTCTTTTTGGAAACGTTTTTTTTCTGTTAAAAACATGATTTTTTATTTTTTTTTAAATGTCTGAAATTTGTCTATGCATGCCCAGAAAAAATTACGGTTCCATTTAACGGATGTAGAGTGGATGCAAACAGAAACAAAAGTATCCATTAAAAAATCTGATGGAACGGAGCCAAACTGAAGCAGACAAAGCCTAAAAACTCCACTGAAATAAATCGGCAACCGTTCTTTTCCATTTTTATCATTCCACAACGGAATAGAACAATTGAAAGCCAAACGCAGATGTGAACCAGGTCTTAAACATCTAGGGAAAGTGACACACAAGTTCTTCAATATTTCGTCGTGTCAAATTTCATGACTGTTGACCAAAGTTTATATTCACTAACAAAACTATGAAACATTTTCCATTTTTCACCTGGAAATTTTTGATATAAGACATTTGTGTGTCTCTGAACTGTCCACTTTCTATGCATGTTATTCTCTGAACCTGAACTGTATTATTACAGAGTTCAAATTCAATCTTAAGTGAGTAGGTAAATAAATTATAATACCCTGGTGGCTTTAACAAAAGAGTCTAGGAGAAGTTGTTTGTTTAGTCATGAGACTGACAAAAAAGCTTTTGTCTCTAAAGAGCTAAAGCAAACAGATGATTGTAAAAGAACACACTTAGGAACCATGCTCAAACAGCAACTACTGACAGCTTTGGCTGTGAATCTATAAAATTAGTGCAAGGCCTTAGGTGAACCAATAAACAGGTTTGGTTTGGCAATTAAAGTAATAAACACATATTAAACCCCTAAAGATTATAGTCTAATCCCACCATTAATTCTTCCTTATCTCACCTAAATGTGATGCCAACTCAAAGACACCCCACTAAAGTCTTGGCATTCTAGTCTTTCCAGTGGTGAGTCAACCACTAATTCTCCAGCTGGTAATTTTCTATGTGACTGGTGTTTTAGAGAATCACTTTCTAGCCCCAATCACTTTCTATGACTATGTATTAATAATATACTATATTGACTAACCTACAATAAATCATAAAGGCCCATTGATTATTGTAAAGACACACAGACTACAAAAGAATTGTAAGATCCAATTTAGCAAAAAAAAAAAAAAAGAATTAGGAATTAGGGCATGAATCTACACATGCTTAAAACCATCTGTTTGCAGTACATTTCAATCACAGCGTAACCTCAGTGGTCTTGGAACACTATAAACATGGAGCTTTACCCATGCCTGGAATCATAAATTGCTCCTGGTCACTGGAGAATAATGGACAAACTGACATTAAAACCTGCAGCAAGACAGTTCTCACTCATCTGGGATAAGAAAAGGGGCCTTGCCTAAATTCTCCCTGAAAAGGCAAGAACATTTGGACAGAGCGCAGGGGCTGAAGGAGAATGATGTTCTCCAGTTTCACCCATTAGTGAACCAACTAACAAACACAATGGTGTTGTTATTCTTTTGCCATAAGCAACAAGACTCTGTGTGTGGGCAGCAGTTTAGTGAGGAGGAGGAGAAGTCGACCCCTTTTTGTCCTATTGATTTTGTTCTATTTGCATGACTTGAGCAAATTAAATGATGCAATATGGCTTTTTGTTACAAAACAAAGTGAAAGATACCACCCAGACACATATGTTGATTCGTAGAAGCTGTTTACATGAGAATAGAATGAAATCTACCGTGAACCAAGCATAAAAATTCGATTCAGCAATGGCCATTTTTCTTTACTGTGCTTGGCCCAGAAAGGCTGAAACACAAGTTTTCCAAGAGTCTCTCAGGCCTTGACAACAACATACTTGCCACTGAAGAATTCTTAATTAAACTAAAACCAGGGTAAGGAAAACAAGGACACCTGATGGTTTATTTCACGTGTACTGATTCTTAATGAAATAATTTGTTAACACCAGCACAGATAAACACACAATAAAAAGGGCACCTTCCACATTCAAGAGCCTGTCCCCTCTTGTCCAGTCAATGCCTTAAACTGATCAGAAAGTGACCATCATTTCTTTCAAGTCGTATGTCATAAAACCATTTCTTCCAATGTATCCATCCTGAAAGTCAATGGCATATGCCATATTCTGTGATGAATTATGGATAGGACTGGTTGGTTTAAACCTCTATATAAAATATTTTATTCATATATAAAATAAAAAATAAAAGCAAAGATACAATGTAACTTTTTTCTTTAGAATTCTTTAGTCAGACCACATGGTTTTATGGACAATTTACTAAGTTGGAACAGCACTTAGTTTTCCACCACAGCACTCTAAAGTAAAGAACTGACATTAAGCCCTATGATATCACTAACCAACAGACCTAAGGTCAGGTTTAGGCACCATGTGATTGTTCAGCTGTTGTTAACCTACACCACAACAATGACCTGGAAAGAGGAGCACACTGGATTCATTAGTGCCACAGTCACTTTCCTTCACTTCAAGTAACAATACCACACTTGCTCCAAAACACTCAACTACAACCCTTTAAAAGTTATAGACTATATTAACTGAGAATTATAACCAAAAAATTCAAGCAAACCCGTGGACAAATATTGGAAACAAACTTGCTGTAGACATCAGATATCAATAATCACTTGCGTTTTTAGACTACAGACAGCCAAGATCTTATAAACTTTGCGGAAGGTGTAGGAAGCTATGAACGTGTCAAGATAAACATCTACACCAGCATCTATTTTCTGCTTCAGAATTTGGCTTGAAGTGAAATCTTTTCTGTGTGGTCTGTAACATGAGGCTTGTTTGCAAGGATGTCTCTGTCCATGGTATGGGTAAGATGTAGCGGAGGTACAATGCCTGAGCATCTGAGGTAATCGCTATAGCAACCACAAAATACCAGACTACATCTCATTTCTACCCTGACGTCCGGGGATGGTAATACCATCATTCACATGTTAGTTTCTATCTCGGTGACAGTATTTACTTTATGGTGACACAACGTATCACGTAGATTTCTGTGAATGTGAAATCACAAGTCTTCCTAAACGCCCATACATACACAATTGCTGGACATGGCCCCCTGTTTCACACTCATATTTACAGCTAATAGACAAACATACATAAGAATCCAAAAACATGTGCCCACGCTTTTTATAGAAGTTATTATAACATGTAAACTCCCACCCACTTAGTGTATAAACAGAATTCTGCTTACCTATATGTATATAGAGCCTATTTAGACACACTAATACAGCTTTTCTGTGTGTGTATATAGTATACATTTAAGTTAAACATATGCAGGGTATATTTACTGTAAATAAATGCATACATGCACGCATCCTTTCCCTCTAACTTATAAACACCATTAAAAGGTACACAGATGGTAACACAAACACTACAGATGTGTATACAAACTTACACATACCACCTCTCTGTTAACCCCTTATACACACAGACCCGAAATACTGACAATTACATTAACAAGATAGACAGGGAGATACCTAGAGAACTATCTAATAAGTCATAACCTGCTGTGACTATTCTAATACTTCCAAGACGGAGGGCAGAAAGTAATACTTTAACATTGAAATGAAACTATTTGCACTACTGGCTACAATCTTGGACCACACCAGAGGTGATATGGATTCATTTGAAAGTTACATCTGTTTTTATAGGGGCGATACACTCACAGGGGCATATGTCTATGAGTAAGAGCGTGTATCGCTCGAAACGCGTCAGATGGCATTGAGAACCCTGAATTTTTTTAACGTAATTATGGATTAAAATATGTTTTTATATTAATTTGTGGTGCCGGAGGCTTTGAGACTTTGGATGTTTTTGATATGTTTCAATTATCTACTGCTCCATCCTATAAACGAGGAACCTACAGACAATGTAGCCATTTTTCTCAAATTTGTTGCTATATATACCACTTTTTGTGTTGTGCAACAATTAGAAGATTGGTGAACTGAACAGCAGCTTGTTTTAATGTAAGCATGATGCCTATGTAGAATAGCTATAGAAGATCCTCAAAGTTTTAGTCTTATATATTTGTAGTGTGTTTTTGAGAATTATTGTTTTCACCGAGCTTACCTCACACGTGATGCTCTGGAGCCTCTTAGTGTCAAGAGCTGTTAGCACAGATGGTAAACTTTTGAAAGTACACTCAACTTGGAGACTCTCCTTTATCTACAACCTGTAGCTCTACACATGTGTAGTAGGTGCTAACTACTTTGAAACTACAACTCTCAGCAAAACTCCAACTTCTGTAAATATCTTTACTAGGTAAATCTGAAACTACAACTCTCAGCAGAACTCCTACTTCTGTAAATATCTTAACTAGGTAAATCTGAAACTACAACTCTCAGCAGAACTCCTACTTCTGTAAATATCTTAACTAGGTAAATCTGAAATTACAACTCTCAGCAGAACTCCAACTTCTGTAAATATTTCATCTTAACTAGGTAAATCTGAAACTACAACTCTCAGCAGAACTCCAACTTCTGTAAATATTTCATCTTAACTAGGTAAATCTGAAACTACAACTCTCAGCAGAACCCCAACTTCTGTAAATATCTTAACTAGGTAAATCTGAAACTACAACTCTCATCAGAACCTCAACTTCTGTAAATATTTCATCTTAACTAGGTAAATCTGAAAGTACAACTCTCAGCAGAACTCCAACTTCTGTAAATATCTTAACGAGGTAAATCTGAAACTACAACTCTCATCAGAACCTCAACTTCTGTAAATATTTCATCTTAACTAGGTAAATCTGAAACTACAACTCTCATCAGAACCCCAACTTCTGTAAAGATTTCATCTTAACTAGGTAAATCTGAACAAATGATGCACTCTTCACTTGATCTTACAGCCATGAGGAATACAACTTGTGTCTGTTCACCACCAACCATTGTGGAATGTGCAGAGAATGGAAGGACGACAACTCTCAACATTCTGCAGAGCTTTAACAGGTTTTGTTTTAGCCAGAATATCTCACTTTTCAGTGATAAGAACAGATTGTCCATGCATTCAAACGTTGCAGCTAAACAAAAAAGCATAATTACAGTAAAAGTTACTACAGACACCTGCACACACCAACCCCCAGCTCTAAACACGTGTTTTCCATCCACTGCAGAATTCAGTGGTGCCAATCTGCAGCTCAGCACAGTATCTGTGCCCCTAGAGGTTAATTGGCTGCTGCTTACCTTGGGATCTATATGCATGCCTTTGCTCTCAGGTTTGGGGCAGCAGGAGAGCCGTGGATACAGTCCTCTAAATCCAGCTCCCCCCAGGTCCAGGCTCTGTAACTTCCTATGTCTCTTTTTAACACGTTTTGGGGGGGTTCCCATTCAGGCACCTTCTCCTCCTGGCCCCAGAGTCACTTTTTTCCCCATATTTGGCTTCACACTCCAGAATAAGCAGCACAGCAGCTCCCCAAATCAGCACCCACTGGAACATCAGCATCTTCTTCCCTGCACAGTCCAGGAGAGTCCTCAGCAGCAGACCAGGTGTCCCGAGTGCAGGTAGGGCAGTGCTGCTGGATGGGGTGGCTCTGGGAGTTTGGCACAGTGCTGGAATCCCCTCTCCTCTACAGCTGCCTGTGACCGTGCTGCTCACACATCTCCTCAGGGCTCTCATGTTTCGCTCCTCTTTTTGCTTCTTTTTAAGTGGAGCACAAGGAGGTGCTGCCACCCCGCGCCCCCTGACGTCACTGCCCCCTGTACACACGCCAGGCACCAGAGTGGGGATGGGGCTGGAATTTGTATACATAGCCGCTGGGCTGCTCATCATAACTCTGGAAACTCACATGCTGGACATTGCTCCATGTGCAGGAGGATGCTTCACCACACAGAGTGCAGCTATGTAACACCGCATCATGCAGGACTACCTGAACAGTCACTGTACACAAGCCCTTAAACTAGTGTATGTTATACAGAGGGGAATTATGACCCTATAGGTTCCCTGCTTCTAGGTGTATGATATACAGTTATGATCAGTTTGACAATATTATTCTAGCTTTTATTATGCAGTTAGGATGATGATGTCAGTATACTCTTATTTTATGCTTTTATTATACAGGATGATTAGGACAGTATACTCTTATTTTATGTTTTTATTATAAGTGATTAGGCAATATTGTGCTATTTATGCTTTTATTATACAGGATGATTAGGACAGTATACTCTTATTTTATGTTTTTATTATACAGGATGATTAGGACAATATATGTTCGCTTATTCTAGGCTTTTATTATACAGTTAGGATGATTATGACAATATATGTTCGCTTATTCTGGGCTTTTATTATACTGCATGATTATGACAATATACACTCACTGGTCACTTTATTAGGTACACCTGTCCAACTGCTCGATAACACTTAATTTCTACTCAGCCAATCACATGGCGGCAACTCAGTGCATTTAGGCATGTAGACATGGTCAAGACAATCTCCTGCAGTTCAAACCGAGCATAAGTATGGGGAAGAAAGGTGATTTGAGTGCCTTTGAACGTGGCATGGTTGTTGGTGCCAGAAGGGCTGGTCTGAGTATTTCAGAAACTGCTGATCTCCTGGGATTTTCACGCACAACCATCTCTAGGGTTTACAGAGAATGGTCCGAAAAAGAAAAAACATCCAGTGAGCGGCAGTCCTGTGGGCGGAAATGCCTTGTTGATGCCAGAGGTCAAAGGAGAATGGGCAGACTGGTTCGAGCTGATAGAAAGGCAACAGTGACTCAAATAGCCACCCGTTACAACCAAGGTAGGCAGAAGAGCATCTCTGAACGCACAGTACGGCGAACTTTGAGGCAGATGGGCTACAGCAGCAGAAGACCACACCGGGTGCCACTCCTTTCAGCTAAGAACAGGAAACTGAGGCTCCAATTTGCCCAAGCTCATCGAAATTGGACAGTAGAAGATTGGAAAAACGTTGCCTGGTCTGATGAGTCTCGATTTCTGCTGCGACATTCGGATGGTAGGGTCAGAATTTGGCGTCAACAACATGAAAGCATGGATCCATCCGGCCTTGTATCAAAGGTTCAGGCTGGTGGTGGTGGTGTCATGGTGTGGGGAATATTTTCTTGGCACTCTTTGGGCCCCTTGGTACCAATTGAGCATCGTTGCAACACCTTGTGGAATCTATGCCACGAAGAATTGAGGCAGTTCTGAAGGGAAAAGGGGGTCCAACCCGTTACTAGCATGGTGTACCTAATAAAGTGGCCGGTGAGTGTATGTTCGCTTATTCTAGGGTTTTATTATACAGGATGATTATGACAATACATGTTCACTTATTCTAGGGTTTTATTATACAGGATGATTATGACAATATATGTTCACTTATTCTAGGCTTTTATTATACAGGATCATTATGACAATATATGTTCGCTTATTCTAGGCTTTATTATACAGGATGATTATGACAATACATGTTCACTTATTCTAGGCTTTTATTATACAGGATGATTATGACAATATATGTTCACTTATTCTAGGCTTTTATTATACAGGATGATTATGACAATATATGTTCGGCGATTCTAGGCCTTTACTATACAGTAAGTATGATTATTACGCTATATGTTCACTTATTCTAGGCTTTATTATGCAGTTAGGATGATTATGACAATATATGTTCGCTTATTCTGGGTTTTTATTATACTGCATGATTATGACAATATATGTTCGCTTATTCTAGGCTTTTATTATACAGGATCATTATGACAATATATGTTCGCTTATTCTAGACTTTTATTATACAGGATGATTATGACAATAAATGTTCACTTATTCTAGGCTTTATTATACAGGATGATTATGACAATATATGTTCGCCGATTCTAGGCCTTTATTATACAGTAAGTATGATTATTACGCTATATGTTCACTTATTCTAGGCTTTTATTATACAGCAGGATTATGACAATATATGTTCACTTATTCTAGGTTTTTATTACACAGTAAGGATGAATATGACAATATATGTTCAACGATTCTAGGCCTTTATTTTACAATAAGTATGATTATTACGATATATGTTCACTTATTCTAGGCTTTTATTATACAGTTAGGATGATTATGTCAGTATACTCTTACTTTATGTTTTTATTTTACAGGAGGATTATGACAATATATGTTCACTTATTCTAGGTTTTTATTACACAGTAAGGATGAATATGACTATATATGTTCGACGATTCTAGGCCTTTATTTTACAATAAAGTATGATTATGACGATATATATATATATATATATATATATATATATATATATATATATATATATAGGCTTTTATTACACAGTAAGGATGATTATGAGAATATATGTGCGCTTATTCTAGGCTTTTATTATACATATTATTCTTGCTGGATTTTACAACGTACAGTTTATCCGTATTTTGTGGGTCAGTACATATACAAAGGCCAGCAAATACAGCAACATGGTCACCACGTCACCACTATGTTACTGACCAAACCAGTATACCCAGACCAATACTGTCAAACAACAATATACAAAGACCGAATAATACCGACAAACATCAAACCATATACTGACTAGCACCACAATACTGTTACTGACCAAATCAGCATACCAAGATCAATATCACCAAATTACAATATACAAGCACCTAATAATACCGCCACATCATCACCACATATCTCCACCATAAAAATACTGAATAATACTGCCATACTGTTACTGAATACAAACCATTACACCAAGACCAATATTTCCTCCATACAGTGACCCTATAGTGGTAGATACCAGGTACACAGGTGCTTTGGAAATAGTTTACTATTTAGGGCCTCACAGGTGACTTCTTGTCTGATGAGTTGTTCGCTTTCCCTTTTCTTCTCCATTCGGCCCAGACCACCATAATGACTTCTTCCATACACCACTCGTCACTGCAGAATTTACAACACAAACACCTGAGACTCCCTCCCATATACACGCTCCCCATCCATAGTGTCCCAAATGGTAATAATTACCCCCTGTTAATTATGGGCCCCCAGTAGGTGGGTAGATTAGGGGCCCCCAGTAGGCAGGCAGGTAGATTAGGGGCCCCCCAGTAGATAGGCAGGTAGATTAGGGGCCCCCCAGTAGGTAGGCAGGTAGATTAGGGGCCCCCTAGTCGGTATGTATGTACATTGGGACATTTGGGCGGTAGCTAGGTACATTGGAGCCCCCGGGCGGCAGCTAGGTAGCTTGGTGCCCCCGGAAGGTAGCTAGGTAGCTTAGGCTCCCCTGTGGGTAGCTAGATAACTCAGGGCCCCCTGTCAGTAGCTAGGTAGCTTAGTGCCCCAGGTGGGTAACTAGGTAGCTTAGGGCTCCCTGTAGGTAGCTCAGGGCCCCTGCAGGTTAGGTAGCTCAGGGCCCCCTGTAGGTAGCTTAGGGCCGCCTGTAGGTTTGGTAACTTAGGGCCCCTGTAGGTTAGGTATCTTAGGGCCCCTATAGGTTAGGTACCATAGGGCCTCTTGTACGTTAGGTAGCTTAGGATTCCCTGTAGGTAGATTAGGGCTCCTGTAGGTTAAGCAGCTTAGGGTCCATGCAGGTTAGGTAGCTCAGGGCCCCCTGTAGGTTTGGTAGCTTAGGGCCCCTGTAGGTTAGGTATCTTAGGGCCCCTGTAGGTTAGGTACCATAGGGCCTCATGTAGGTTAGGTAGCTTAGGGCTCCCTGTAGGTAGCTTAGGGCTCCTGTACGTTAAGTAGCTTAGGGCCCATGTAGGTTAGGAAGCTTAAGGCCCCTGTAGGTAGCTTAGGGCTCGTGTTGGTAGCTTAGTGCCCCTGTAGGTAGTTTAGGGCCCATTTAGGTAGATTAGGGCCCATGTAGGTAGCTTAGGGATCCCTGTATGTAGTTTAGGGCCCTTCGGCCTGTTATCTCTGCCATTGCTGTGAAGCCGTGGGGGCGGTACCTGCCGACGGCAGGGGGCCCCTTCTTACTTCACCGACTGGCCGGGCCCCGTACGGGAGTACTGGTTGTATTGCCCTATCGGCGGCCCTAAATTTAACCCATTATTATGGAGTGCCACTGTAAGTAATTTCAGGGTCCTATAAAGCTAAAGCATCTGGGCCTCCCACCCATTACCAGTTTGTACCTGGCCTCTTTATTAAATTTTATCAGAGCCCCTGATAGCAGTACTGCTAGTACTACCATGAGATCACCCTTGTTAATCTGCAAAGGGTAAAGTGGTGGCTAAGCCTACATGAGTGTTTTACAATGGATTTCTGGTTATCTCTGCACAGTAAAATTCCTGCTAATCCCTGCTACATGCCCATGGTCCTATTACATCTATGCAGCTGTCTGTTCAATTATTTGTCTAAAATGATAATTCAATTTTTTCAGAATTCTTGGTAATCGTAAGGGGTTATCTTTTTCCATTTTGAATCTATAGGCTAGCCATGGGCGTAAGTATAGTAGCAGGCAAAGCAGCTTCTATGAGGCCCGGAGGTTGGGGGGTCCCTCAGGTGCAAGAACATTGTACCTTTTTGGTGGCTTTCTGCTGTTTTCTCTAGAACTACTGTGTAGGTTTTCTGATAAATTGTACTATTATTTATAACTCAATTACAGCTACCTATATTGTTGCCTCAGTTTACGGTTACTTAATTGTGGGGGCAGAACTCATTTTGCTATGGGGCCCCCTGAGTTTTACCCTCGAGGCTGGCTATTAGTTTCTGAACATAAACCAGATTTTCTAGATCAGTGTTTCTTAATCTTTTCAAGCCAAGTATCCACTAGTGACAAGGAGTTCCATATGAATATCCCGAAGGAAGCGAACAGTGATACATGTTAAGAAAAATAAGGCTTTCTTAAATCAATGTCAGAGGCACTGTAAGCAGTTCCTTTAGATTTGATGGGAAGAGAAGCGCTATTCTATAATAATGGGCAGGACATATCGGTAAAAAAATTGGTCTTTTCTAAGCAGAAGCCATGATACAAAGCTGGTACACAACAGACACCATTGGCAGCCGACAGACTCAATTATTATTATTATTTTATCATTATTATTTATTTTAGAGCACCCTTGGTTCCAAGGCGCTGTACATTCGAGGAGTATACAAAAAAAACATTGGTCAAACAATTACAAAGTGACAATAAGTAACTAAACTCTGGTACAGAGGGAGAGAGGGCCCTGCCCATGAGGACTTGCAGTCTTACAGTTAACTTATAATAAGGTCCATATGAGTTTTGACATGGCAAAAATGACAGACACCATGCCCGAACTCAGATTGGCCTCCTAATAGAGACTGTCAGTTGCAATTAGTTGTTGTATGTCAGATTTGTGTTTTGTCTCTGCTCAGAAGAGAAGGATAATTTTTTTGTCCGTATGTCCCACCCTTTCATATAGAACATGCCCTAAATTGATGGCATTTGAATGACAAATACAGGCAGTCCTCGACTTACACCATTCCGACTTGCATCTGTCCCCTAGTTACAAACTGAGACTTATGGGGCATGTTGGCACTTGTAGTTCCATATTCCACAGCAGATAGTAACCTTGGAACGACAAGTTCCAGCATGCCACAGCAGCACATAAGGTGAAAATGAAACCTTCTTAACAGGGGCACAGACAGCAAAACAAGTGGATAAACCCTTCCCTGCACTACCCAAAACTAAAAAAAGAAAAAAACTTTTGTGGTGGAGTTACATTTAATAAATGTACCTGTTCTGACTTACATACAAATTCAATTTAAGAACAAACCTACAGTCCCTATCCTGGACGTAACCCGGGGACTGCCTGTATTAGATATGATCCCCTTCAGCAGACCCCCAAAGTGGCTAGAGATCACATGCTAAATAAAAATTCCAGGTCATCCTCACCTCCCCATATACTGACACAAGAATATTAAGAGCCACCTATTGATACAGACTCACAAAGAATCTGAATACATTTGATCAAAAAGGTTGCATGTACTTCAAAATGGTACCAATAAAAAGTACACCTCAGCCCGCAAAAAAGAGCCCTCACTCAAGTCCGTAGGTGTTAGTACAAAAAAGTTATTGGTCGCAGAAAATGATGCCACCGCACAAATTCCAAAAATAGAAAATGTTTGGAATTTTCTTACGGTACCAAAACATAATTAAAACCCTACATGTTTATTATTGCTGGATTTGTATCAACCTGTAAAATAAAGATAACACATCATTCCCACCAAAGATTGAACGCCATAAAAGCAAAACACCGGCAAACATGGAACAAGTACATTTTTTTTCACATTTTGCCCCACTTAGAATTTTTTTTGCAGTTTCCCAGTATATTCTATGGTATGATGAATGACACTATTAGAAAGTAAATCTTGTCCCGCAAAATGAAAGCCCTCATATGTCTATGTAGGTGGAAAAATAAAAAAGTTCCAGTTCTGGGAAGGCAGGGAGGGCAAAATGTGAAAAAAAAATAGGCTGCGGCTGGAAGGGGTTACAAATTGCATGTCCCACAGAGATAAGCTATTCTGAAATATATCAGAATAGGAAAGTTCAGAGTAGTGCACTTTAAGGCTTCAGGTCTGTAACTTTAGAGGATCATATCTCATCATAGAAGTAAGACATTAAAAACAGATATCTCAACACAAAGGGGTTTCTTTCATTTTCATCTTGTAGGTATCCTTGAAGGGGTTGTCCATGTTTTTAAGCCAAAATTGATTCCGACTGCTGTAATAAGATAAAAAAAAACTTTACTTAGGTCCCCACTGAGCTCCATTCCTTCAATGATTCCTCTGGCCGCTTGTCCAGTTCTTCTCTTTACTGCATTCAGCTCATGATTTCTGCGGCACTGATTGACTGCATTGGTCAGTTACCATTTCCTAATGTCACCACTTGGAAGTGACCCTTAGAGGCCACAAAACTGCACCCACATTCAGTGCTCTATAGCCGCATGATTTTGACAGAACCACTGTGGTATTACCAACAGAATCGTGCATTCATTGGCTACTATAAGTTTACTGTACCGGCTGCTCCAGGTGCTTTGATGAGCAGTCAGTATTTGGACTGACAAAATAATTAATGTTTAAAATCTATAGGAGCCTGTGGGCCTATGTATCAAACTTTTCACCTCATTGATGTCAATGTGGGTAAATTTGAATATTATAATTATTTATTTCAAAGCACCATTGATTCCATGGCACTGCTCATTGGAAAATGAATTTAAAAATATAATTTCAGACCAAAAAGGTTCAATAATCATCACTACATAACTAACAAATTGGTACAGAGGTAGAGAAAAGCCTACCTGCAGGGGCTTACATTCTACAAGAAAGGGGAAGGGAGACAGAAGGGACAAAAATGTTTTTATGGTAGTGTTGTGGTGGAATGGTCATCGTAGGTTATAGGCCATCCTGAAAAGATAGTTTTTCAGGTTACTTTTGAAAGTGTCCAAGAGATATGTTGTGGTAGTGAGTTCCAGAGTACAAGGGAGGCATGGAAAAAGTCTTGGAGGTGGTTGTGTGCGTAGCTGACGAGAGTACAGAAGGGAGTCTTGTGATGATCCAAGGGAAGGTATCATGCGATTAAGGCAGCGATGTATGGATAGAGGACAGGTTATAGAGAGCCTTGTATGTCATGGTTCATAATTTAAACTGAATTCACTGGCCATTGGGTAACCAATGAACAGATTGGAAAAAGTGAAAGGCTGAGGAGTTATAAGAGGAGAGGTGTATTTTCTGGGCAGCAGAGTTTCAGATGGATTGGAGATGAGCAAGACTGTTATATAGGAGGCCACGAAGAACGATGTTGCAGTAGTCTAGACAGCAGAGAACAAGGGCATAAATCAACAAAGCTTTAGTCAAATTGTGTACATGTACCTTCACACAAAATGGATATACTACATCTTCTAACAGTAGAAGAAATGTCAATGAGATTTTACATTGTAACACAGTAGATAAGGTTGAAAAAAGACACAGGTCAATCGAGTCCAACCATTAATCCTGCAGTAAATGTAAGAATTCTACTGGCAAGCAACAGAATAGTAATGTCTTAAACATTTGACTTTCAGGCTACATATCTCACCATCAAACAATCTTTCTTCTGTATACTACAAATTACAACCTGTTTTCACATTCCCTAATAGTTCAGTGTGTTTTTAGGTTGATTCCCAAGCGAAAAGTCTCTGGTTCAAATCGAGGAGCAGCTATGAAGAAGATTTCCTAAGAAAAGAGATACAGCATCATCTAGCTCATTGACAGTTGTCTCTCAGCCAAGAAATATGCCAAACTGCATTATGTAAGGCCATGACAGCTGGAAGAATATGAAATTAAGTCCTTCCATTTATTCCAAAGCCAAGAGGTGGACGTCTAGGCAAATAACAAGTCGACTCCTCACAAGGTTTATCAGTTTTGACGCAACAAACATGGCAGTCGGAGGAGGCTCATAGGCTTCGTAAGAGTGAGATCAAAGACACTCATGCAGGCACTATGCAACATGTATTACACAAGTCTGGAATGGTGGCCCCCAAAAAAAGCGAAGACTTTAATATTGTCATAAGAAGCATTGGCTCGAGTTTGCCAAAAAGTCCGAAAAGTAGACAGTAGAAGATTGGAAACTCATGATTTGGGGTGATGAGATGAAAGTCAATGGACTGGGCTCTGACGGGTGCAAATAGGTCAAGAAGAATGAAGGGAAGAGGGGGCTAACAGATCCAAAAATTGAAGGAACTGTCAGGTTCGATGAAGGAAGCCTGATAATATGTGGTTGCTTCACAGCCAAAGGATCAATGGTGGTCTTAGATCTGAGCTAAATGTGGGTATCCTACAAGGTAAGTTACTTTATACTCTCGAGTACTATGGGTATAAAAAAGACGACGTAGTGTTCCAGCAGGACAATGACCCGAAGCATATGTCAAGATTGGTGAAGAAATTATTCAATGACAATGAAGTAGAGTTTCTGGATTGGGTCACCACAGTCTCCAAACCTCAACCCAATGGAACACTTCTGAGTAGATTTGAAGAAAAACCTGTATTCCTACCAAAGTGAGTTGACCAGTATACACCAACATTCGGAATGTATAGAAGAGACCTGGGATCAGATTTTGATTGAGACTTGCTTGAAACTGATCAAGAGCATGCCTAAAAGAATTCAAACAGTGTTGAAAGCCCAATGTAAATTTATTAAATACTGTGATTGTGATTTTTAGGAGCAAAACAGTAATAATGCAGTTACATGACAAGAATCTGCAGAACTAAACAGATGCTAAATAGTTGCAGGTCAAAATTATGAATGAGATAGGCAAGGTGATTGTGTACAAAATGACTGTAGCCTCAAATTCAAAGCTGTAGTGGATAGTGAGATATGGAGCCTGAAAGTCAAACGTTCAAAACATTGTTACCCTTTTGCTTGTCAGTGTATTTCATACACTGCAGATAGTTTTACAAAAGAATGCTCGGTTCCCGCAGCGCAGAGAACTCGAGCATGAGGCATAAAGGAGCGCAATGTGTATTATCGCACAATCAATAGAAAAGCAGTCAGTTTAAAACCTGCTCACCTT
This sequence comes from Phyllomedusa bahiana, assembly GCA_025379985.1. Lineage (NCBI taxonomy): Eukaryota > Metazoa > Chordata > Amphibia > Anura > Hylidae > Phyllomedusa > Phyllomedusa bahiana. The sequence goes on from JAODAL010000884.1 coordinate 244,364, forward strand.
ATAGAGCTGTACAATCAATGGTACAGCTCATTTGACAGCTCCAAAGGTAGTTGAGAGCTCAGCAGCTGTATAACGCTCCACTCCGCAATCAGAAGCCCGGGATCCTCACGAATTCACAGCCCCAAAAGGCTCCGGCTTGTAGTAAGGAAACAATTAGATCACACGAAGTGAAATAAAAGACAGGGATCCAAAAAGGCGCTAGGGTAAAAATCAAAAGCTTTAAACCAACATAAGTATAGGTTGGTTTATTATATTAAAATGCAGTAATATGAATCGCGGTGCATTACTGAATTTTAATATAATAAACCAACCTATACTTATGTTGGTTTAAAGTTTTTGATTATTACCCTAGCGCCTTTTTGGATCCCTGTCTTTTATTTCACTTGTGTGATCTAATTGTTTTCATACACTGCAGATAGAATACGTATGGAATCAGTGAGTAAATTGATTTGTGATTTGGATTTAAAATTCATGTCAATTTTTGTTGAGGACACACTGCATTGTTATTGGAGATTTTCCCTATTGATTTTAATAAGGAAGTCAAAATCCACAACAAACCTGCAAGAAATCCTCCAATGGGGATTTCATATATGTGTATTTTATTCTTAACTCATTCTTTACCAAAATCTAAAGCAGCAAATCTGCAGCAAATCCCCACTTGTATCTATACTAGTTGGTGATTCTCTGCCACCGCATAGTTAAAGGGGTTGTCTCACTACATTGATTCGTCTGACCTCAGTCCTGTTTTCTTGGTTTCATTTTGAATTCAGGTGCGTGTTTACTGGCTTCTACTAGACTGCAGCAGAAGCCAGGTCTGTAGCTATAGCAACCAGTGCTGGCAGCCTATCATGAGAGATTGAACAGGTCTGTAGCTATAGCGACCTGGGAAACTGATGCAGCCCATACAAGAGGGGATATCTTAGACTAGGTAGGGTACTGTTAATGGACACATATTACAAGGGGACTTGTTTTTGCAAGATCTTTAACATAAAAAGCAATCCTTGTAGCGAGACAAACCATTAAACTCTGGATAACGCTGCACTGCATCATTTCAGTTCCTTGTGAAAGCACCGTAATAATGCAGTTTTTTTCTATGTTTTTACATAGATGAGCGTTCTTGGCAGATATCGCAATATATTGAGTTCTGCAACCTTTTATGACAGGGTAGGTCATATATTTACGATTACAACCTTATACTTACGATTCATAGCTGCAATATGAACTTCATGTACACATTCATTATCTGGCTAGCCTCGCCCTCAATTAAATCAAAGCTACTATTATTATCATCATCACCACATGCACTATTTAACCTGCTCACAATATTGCAGGTATTGTGTCCCTCATTGCACTGACCTTCAAGCCTGGCATAACCCCGCTCGGGTTATCTCACTGGACTGATAATATGCAGAATTCCAACATTTTATTTTACTTAGGAGTTATTATTACTACTGAATTGTACTGCAATATGCTTTCATAATTAGACATTAATGTTTATGGGAACGCAAAGGGATAATTGACATGCTGCTTTATTGCATTAAAACTGTTTTGTGGCAAAGGCATTTCTATTTATGGGTTGTGTAAGAGTCATAAGAGGGTGATGGATAAATAGAGATTGTCCTTGCTGTCAGAAAAAGCATCTACTTAAAAGGATTGTCTGACACATTATAAATAAAGTTTAAGTGATGTGCCTAAAGAGCAGCTGGTTTAAGTGACAATCCCAAAGAGCAGATCTTAGAAGCTGATATCTTTGTTTATATCCAATGTTTCCACATATCTAAGGCTGCGTTCCCATCAAGAAACAGCCCTACTGTATAAGCCTGTATACCTGCTGAATGGTATCCAGACATACAGAATAAGGCCTTATGTATAAAAACAGTAAGACTGTCTTTGTTGCTCATAGCAACTAACCAAAGCCCAGCTTTAATTTCATGTAGTGCTGTGGAAGAATAAAAGCTGAACTCTGGTTGCTATGGGCAACAAAGACAGCCTTACTGCTAGACAGTTTTCATACATAAAGGTCCATAGTCTTCAGCTGAACACAATAGGGCACATGTATTTTGGGACTGCGCCAGAATTCGGGCCTGATTTGCACTAAAATACTAGCATACATGCTTTACACCACATTCATGATGTGTTTAGCTACTAGACGCTTCTGCGCCTTGTCTGACAATAAGACGTGGCCTAAGTAAAAGAGGTTTGGCTTTACAGAAAGGGGGCTTGTCTTAGGATGTTCACATGGGGGAATTTCGGCGCGCATTTCACGTCGTATATGGATTACGCCTCATTTCTCCGTGCATACAATACGATCGTATTGTACGCACGGAGAGATAAGTGACATGTCCAGTACTTGTGGCAAATACGCGCTGCAAGTAATAACTGTCAATGGGGCCGGCGGGCTGAATCGCGGGAGTACGCGCGTATCACCGCGACTCCCGAACACCCGGCGTAATTGCGGATGTACTGTACGTGCCGCAATTACGCCATGTGAACATAGCCTTAGTGTGCAACACTAGTGGCGGAATTTTGGCCCAGTTAGTGGCGTAAAGGAATCCAACTTATAGAAGGTGTAAGCTTAGACCAGACAATCAAAACATGCACCAAATTTATCAACATTAATAAACATGGCACTTTCTAAGACTGTCTAGTCTAAATACTAGACAGTATTGATGAATCTGCCCCAATAAAAACAGAACAAATGTAGTCACAAGTTCACTCTGTTAGTTTATGGCTGTGTGGTGGCTATTCCACAGTATATGGAGGCCTGAATGCCTTTTAACAGGTATACAGGTCTACATGGAAGATTTGGAGCTGGTTCCTACTGTGAACCCATCCTCAAGATATGCTCACGAGGCTTTTTTGATGCTTATTTTGGGGTTTGTTGCAAGCCCAAAATACTTCTAAATAAGCGGCCAAAATGTCTAATGAACACTTACATAGTTCCATAGCTTGTAAGGCCGAAAAGACAGACGTCCATCCAGTTCAGCCTATTGTGCTATAGTGTTGATCCAGAGGAAGGTAAAAACCTCCATGAGGTAGAAGCCAATTGTCCTCATTATAGGGGGAAAGTTCCTTCCCGAATCTGGCAATCAGAATAACTCCCTGGATCAACGACCCTTCAGAATTCTAGTCACTATGACTTGTTGTATTATTGCATTGACTATACTGACTAGATTGTAAAATCAGCATCAACGTTCAGATGACGCTGAATTTACTTGAGTATTTTTCGGTGCATACTGTCCGCATAATTTCCTCGTTCAAATTCTGCACTTGGAGGCGGAAACAAACGCGTTCTCCATGCCAAACATATTAATTGTGTGAACGTTCCCTAAGTATCAGTCCTGGAGAAAAGCAAATGTTATGTGTTGGTATGTCCAATACTTAATTCAGTGTTAATTGATATATAACATATCTTTTTTACTAATATTTACTTCCATACATATAGAGTGAAAAAATACTATTTTGACTTTTGGGTTACATGTTTATTCCATACTGTCATTACTGTATTTCTTTGTAGAAACAGTATGCAGTAACATGCTCTAGTGATTTTTACAGGTAGCTAAAACGTAAAAAAATTGCCCTGCACTTCTCATTTACACATGTTACATAATGATTCACATAAGGCAACATGTATGAAACCTGGTGCTGACACGCTAGTTTTAAATCACTATAGACAAGTGTAGAAGGTACCAGAATGTATGAAAATGGCTCACAGCACTTTGTACATGTGTCCCGTTCTACAGCAAAATTTGTCTGAGCCAAGCCACTGTGAAATTGGAATGAATTTGTACTACAGTTATGTGCCAAACTTTGCCACATTCGTACTACTCACACCAAACTTTGCTGCATTTGTACTATTCAGGTGCGATACGCCCCACAAACTTGGTGCATTCAAAAGTGTTGTGTCTAGTGCAGATTGCTCCAAGTTTGGGTGTATAACTATTCATACATGTGTAGAAGAGGGCTACAACAGGTTTTTGGCTGCAAAGCACGGCAGCCCTGTTAATACATGTTACCCGCAATGCATAAAAAAATGCGCCATGTGTCTGTATGGTACATATCATCATTCAAACCCGTGACACCTTTTCTTTTATTTGTAGTCTGCTGCGATCTGTTTGGAATCAGTGGTAATACTGTGATAACGGGATTTAAGGTAGATGCTGTATTGTTTTATTTAATTTATATTATTCAATTTATGATCAATTTTAGTTTATATAATTGTATCTACATTTTAGAGGAGATACCGTATTTTTCGGACTATAAGGCGCACCGGATTATAAGGCGCATTATCAATGAGCGCCTGTTAAGTCTTCTTGGTTCATATATAAGGCGCACTGGATTATAAGGCACGGCACATTAAATGAAACAAAGCTCAGACCGCAAGCCAAGCTTCATTCAACACTTTCACAATAAGGCCTCGTTCACACGGCTTATTTTGCCACGGATTGGCGCCGTAGTGCGCGCCGGATTTGCGCTTCAGTACGGCGCCAATCCGTCGGAGTCAGTACGGTAATCCACTGCTCTCATAGAGAACAGTGGATTCCGTCTCTCCTCCCCGCTCGGCGAATCCGCTGCGGGGGGAGAAAGTGACATGCACATTATTTACGGCGCGTACACGCCGTAGATAATGCATTGTCTATGGGCCGGGGAGCGGCGCCCCCGTCGTGCTCCGGCCCCGCCCCCATCCCGCCCCTTATTCATGCCGGATTTGTGAGCGCAATACGGCTTACAAATCCGTCGGGAATAAGCCGTGTGAACACGGCCTAACTCTCAACTTGTAAACTTGTAACAAAAGTCAATACAATATGTCTTTGCTGGGATCAAACCACACTAAGCAATTATATTGAGAAGAAAATGATACCGCGTGGCCTGCGTATCAAAAAGTTCCCGACTAATCCACTTCCAAAAGAACTAATGGAAGAATGGAATTCAATATTGAGCAATTGCTCATTCAAACTCATGGAACTTTTAATTAAAAATGAAGACACATTAAGAAATACTATTAACCAAGAAATCTCAAGTGTCAAAGCAGAGCTGCAGCCCTTTGAGCCTACAACCAAATACAAGGAATTGCAAGAAAAAATGTTAAACAATATACAGAAATTGGAAGACTCAATTGTGGCATATAAGAAAAGGAAATTTGAAAGAGACACTCTTGATTATCACAATGATAAAGTCTATACCTGGCACCGCAGTGCTTCCACCCCTCGCTCCATTCTGAAAAATCAACAACAAAACAAACAACAGTGGACCAACACAAGAAAAGTGGTTTTCCTTTCCGGGAAACTTGACTCTTCAGTGGAAACTTCAGCCACGTCAGTCTCTGAAGAACTTTCGGACACCTCCCAGTCAGATGTACCAGACAAAAACAACAAAAAGAACATTCCCAAAAGAGGCAAAACTAACACAACATCCACGTCAAAAAACGATCCAGGAGATCCGGGAGAAAACACAAGAAAATCAAGATTGAAAACACTCAACGCAAATTCTAGATTCTCCTATAGTCAACTTGTCAAGCTATATATTAACAGAGACTCAAATCTCGTTACTATCAAAGGGGTTGGGGTTTATTCCCACAAAAAATTTTGATTTGTGTTCTACACTATTGGACATAAATAGATTAGCACGTAGTTTAACTCTAAAGAATCATTTTTCAAATATTGATGATGGAAATGGTGATGCTGGTCTTTACACTGATGTACATGTGTCCAATCCTGTAGTATACAATTCGTTTGAAGAAACTTGTAACATTGTTGCATTATGTAATTTGGAAATTGAAAACTCATTTTCTGTTGCAGCACCTTGTCCTGATTTCCGCAAGAAAAACAGTAATTTTTATCCTATCAACTCACGCCCGGTTGGTCTGGATATGTTCCAAGAAAATATAGAAAGAGACCTTTTGATGTTGCAGCAGAAAATTAGAGATAATCCTGTTAAATTTAACATGTCCAAATTAGAACATACAGCGCTAGTAGAATTACAGAACAATACAGATCTGTTAATATGTCCAGCGGATAAGGGTGGGGCGATTGTGGCACTTGATGCTGGTTTATATCGTAAGTTAAATGTAACATTGTTGCAAGACAGGGATACTTATCGCCCCCTTTCTTGTGATCCAACTAATCTATTTAAAACCAAACTAAAAAAATTATTACAAGAAGGAATCACAATGGGAGCTATCTCTACTACGTTAGCTGACAAATTGTTTGTAGATCATCCAACCATACCAATTTTCCATTCATTTCCAAAGATTCGTAAGAATCTATTCCCACCACCTATTGTAGCTGGTATAGGCGCATTGGGTGAGTTCCTTGGGGCGTGGATAGATGGGATTCTACAGCCACTTGTGTTAAATTTACCAGGACTTATAAAAGACTCAAAAAGTCTGGTTACTATCATGTCCCAAGCAACATGGGACTCCGGACTCTCCTGGGTGTCGTGTGATGTGGTGGGGTTATATCCCTCCATGCCCCACGACCAGGCTTTGTCCTGTCTGGAATCTCATCTTTTCAGATTTAGTCCGCACTCCAGGGAACTCAATGAATTTTTGGTTATGGCCACAGACTTTTTATTGAGACATAACTACTTCAGTTTTGATAGAGAATTCTATCTGCAGTGCCGAGGTTCATCTATGGGCGCAAAATTCTCCCCGGCTCTGGCCAACATATTTATGTCGGCATGGGAGGAGAAGTTTCTCTTCTCTGCTGACTGTCCCTTCCTCCCCCACATCAGGTGGTATGGTCGTTACATAGATGACCTGCTCCTGGTGTGGGGGGGCACAGAGTCGGAAGCCATGAATTTTTGCACATTTATCAATCAAAATACCATGAACCTACAATTTACTTATGAATGGCATGAGAATGAAGTCAACTTTTTGGATGTCACTTTGAGTCGTAATAACCAGGGCGGGGTTGATATTCTCCCATATCGGAAACCCACAGCAAGGAGCTCGATATTACAGGCAGGATCCTGTCACCCACCACATGTGATTAAAAATCTTCCGGTGGGAGAATTAATCTGAATTAAAAGACACTGTTCAGTAGAACATAAATTTCAGGAATATGAGCGTCAAACGTGATCGATTGATCTCGCGATAAATTGTTAATAACAAATAAGAGAGATACTAGTCTATCAAATAAGATTGTATTTTCTACCCCCTATAGTCCACAATTTAAAGATATTGTGTCTATCATTAAGAAAAATCTACCTGTACTTTTCTCTCAGGATAATATGAAAACACTTTTGGATAAGGAGGGTATAAAATTTGTTTCTAAGAAAGGTAGAACTCTTGGTTCTCTATTGTCACCTAGTTTATTCTTATCAGATTTACCCAATACCCCGACCTGGTTATTACATAGAGGCTCTTACAAATGTGGACACTCGTGTTGCATAGCTTGCAACTTTATGTAGATTACCAATACTTTTACTTCATCTGTGAACAATATAACACATAATATTACATCGTATATCAACTGTAACACTAAATTCACAGTGTATTTGATTACCTGTACTGATTGCAACTTGCAATATGTTGGGTGCACATCAACAGCGTTTAAAAATCAGGATCCGAAGGCACCTGTCTGATATACGCAAACCACTGTCTGTGGGAATATCGATGGCATCTAGGCATTTCATCGAACATCATAATAGGAATACTTCAGGATTTTCTTTTTCGGGCATTGAGAGAGTGTTTAAGCCCGTTAGAGGTGGTGATCACAACAAAAAAACTATTAAATAGGGAGACATGGTGGATCTACCAGTTTTGGCTCACGTTATCCGGCAGGTATGAACAAGAGACAGGATGTTTTTTATCAATATTGATGTTATTGTAGGTTTTGTACGTTTTATATATTGGATTTCGTATATTTTATATATTCAATAATATACCAGAGGTGCAAGGGTTAAAGTTATCTTTCCTAGCACATGTGACCGGATATAGGTCTATTTAAAGGAAAGCTTTGTTATGCAATATACGCTATGATTAAGGAATAATTTTCCGAAACGCGTTAGCGCTTTCTTACTACAACTACATCATGGTTATGTCGACTCTGTTTTAATGCATTTGGAATAAAGGCTATCTTCATATTTTCTACCTACCTGGTCTTGAGCTGGACTTCCTCTTCGTTTGTTTGGATCACCTGAGACTCGTTTCCAGTCTATCCGTGCACGTCCAGGGGTGGAACACTGACGGTGAGCTGGCATCCTTTTCGTTTTATAAAAGTCAATACATGTACATATTTCCGTGCCGTATCGCGAAATACGTGTCACACTTAGTGAAGCTTATTTGCAACTGATTTGCAACTGATTTCGGAACGTATTTACATCGGAAATCCGACATGAATCAGTTCTGAAATCAGCTGCGTGAACATAGCCTTAGGCTATGTTCACACGGCTTTTTTCAGAACGTATTTACATGGATTGCAGATCTTAAATACGTTCTGAAATCAGTTAAAAATCAGTTGCAAATAAGCTTCACTAAGTGTGGCACGTATTTGTAACTGATTTCCCGACGGATTCACCATCTCCAATCATTGAAGGTGGTGAATCCGTCCGTAAATAATTGACATGCACATTGTTTTGTCGTCCGGATTGCCGTCGTCAATCCGCGGCGGCAATCCGGCACGGAAATACGCGTCGTGTGAACGACGAGCCGTATTTTCTATTGAAATCAATAGAAAATAGGCTGTGACTTGTTTCTGACTGATTTGCCGACAGATTGACGATCGGCAATCCGTCGGCAAATACGCGGCGAAATAAGCCGTGTGAACGAGGCCTTAGTGACACTTATGTGTAACTGATTTGTAACTGATTTCGGAACGTATTTACTATTGTAAATCAGTTGTAAATCAGTTGCAAATCAGTTACAAATCAGTGTCACTAAATTAGCTGTACCTAATACGTTCTGAACAGAGCCTAAAAACCCAAGTGAAGAATTGATTCCTATATAAGGCGCATCGGACTATCAGGCGCACTTTCGATTTCAGCGAAAATCATAGGCTTTTATGTGTGCCTTATAGTCCGAAAAATACGGTAATTTTATATTTTTGGGATATATATTTTAAGATACATTATATATTACAGTACTTCATATTTATTTTATATTACTGAATTTTATATAGTTTGATAATTATCCTAAATAATTTTCTAGCATTTTAGTGCTCTAACTTGAGAAATAATAGCTATTTTTGCCCTCCTGGTAAATCTTGTTCCACCACGATTATTCTGTCTCAGGTAGACCACATTGAAATAGGTCTGCCTGTTCCAGCAGTAATGTGCCGGGTCACATTCATAAATGTGTCTAATAGTACGGATGTGGTGCAACATGCCCAAAGAACTCCCCCACATCTTTGGCGCATTACAAAATGTCAGGGCAGGCACACAGTGCCCCAAACTTGCCCGTACAACTGTTCATGCATTGGGAAAAAAGGCGGACTACTCTCTTTTGGCACATGTGATGCCAAAAATAGAGAAGTGGCCCGCTCATACATGTCGCCCATAGTGCATTTTTTATGAGTTGCCAACATAAGTGCAAGTCAATTATTAGTGCATAGATAGACTAACTTTACAATATTTCCTTTCAATATGGATTGAAAAAAAAAAACTCCAATTACATTTGGTACATTTTTTAATACCTTAACAGACCAAAATATAAGCACCAAAAAAAACCCAGTCTCATAAAAATGCACAAAAACATACATTATATGTATTTTCTGTTAAAATATGCACCTAATTTTTGGCATCCCTTTTACAGTGTGCAAAACTATCCTAAGGCTGGGCTCACACAATATGGCAGATTTAATCAATACTAATTCTAGCAGAAATATATAAACCTTCCTAAGGTGCTCAAACAACCATAAAACATAGCAACATGCATAAAGGCACAAATAAAGTGCTAACAAATATAAAGCCAAGAGATACAGACCATGTACATGTGTCGCAAACTACATTTTGCTCACACAGCAAATAATATATTTTTAATCAAGTATTAATAAACTTTTTTAATTTTATTTCTTGAGTTGTGGTGTATGTTATTTGTCGTTATTGACCAATTCATATTTGTCAACCCTGCTGTAATATGGAGCACAAAAAAGGAAAGGACTTATGCAAACTCCACCCAAAAATAGATGCTCCCAGAAAGATCAAGAGCCTTTTCAGGCATTCTGGAGGCATTTCTGAATGGGGTGTGGATGGTTCCATGGGCAGGGCAAGAATCTTCCAGAAGATGGTTGACAAGTATATATAATTTTTTTTTCATGATTGATATTATTATCCATCACATTGTTTCAGGAATAAACTCGATATCAATAAAAATCCATGCAACAGATAGCAATGTGACCTACAGTGCGTATTCTCATTGAAAACAATGGCGCATTCTATACAGTAATTTTACAGGGGAAGCAAAGATTACTCCAGCATCCACATAACATGATTAAGGGCATACACTGCATGAAACATATAAGCTAGTTACTACCTGCCTGTCTCCTGCTGCATTTTATCATTTGGAGTAAAAATGAACATTTTTAAAGATGTTGGAGTAAACTTTGCTCCTTCTGTGGAATTATCTTGGTGCTACAAAGATATATTGATTTGTTTTCATTTTTGGTACAGTCATTTTACACACATATTCCCATGCGCAATATATTGTAAATTAGAATACATGTGAAAATTGGGATATATAAACATAAAGCTCCCAACATCTTCAGTTGGGTTTACATGGTGTGTCTAAATTTATGTTTTAAAGGTCTGGAAAAAAAACTCATACAAAGCTCCCTACTTTGATAGGACAAGTTCCAATGACGTATTTTTGGCACTGAAAGTGTCAGCGCCGAAACAACGTAGTTTCTGCCACTTAGGGCGCGTCCCCACGGCATAGGACAAATACCGGTTGGTTTATCCGACCGATATTTGCCCGTTTTTTGTGCCGTGCACACGGCCGCAGGGGGACGGGTTTTCTCCGCGATGAGCGGAGGAAAGCCCTCCCCCTTCCCAGTGACATGTTCATATTCTGTCCGACAACCGGACTGAAGAATGAACATGAACAAAGTTTGTACAAAGTCTGTAAAAATTTGCGGCTGGTTTTTCAGACGGTGCCTTGGGGACATGGCCTTATGCTTAGTAATGGCTGATGTATACTGTTAAGTGCCAACAAAGAATTGGCATGTCAATTCTTTGTGGTGTTTTATGCGCTGACCATTGATAAGTATAGAAAGCAGAAAATCTGACTTAGACATCTAGCATTGTTTCATTGTCAGAATTCCGGGCTTGCAAGAACATGGGAATATATGTGAAAAATGACTGTATAGCATGCTCTATTGTTTTCAGTGAGAATACGCACTGTAGTTCACATTGTAATCCGTTGCATGTATTTTTATTCATGTGGATTTTATTCATAAAACAATGTGATTGATAGTAACATAAATCATGAAAACAAAAAAAAAATTATATAATATATACTTGTCAACCATCATCTGGAAGATTTTTGTCCTGCCCATAGAACCACCCACACCTCATTCAGCAATATCTTCACCATGCCTGAGAACACCCTTAATCTTCCTCGGAGGGGCCCCTTATTGATGCCCATCCTTTTGGGGATTTCAAGCAGGATTGCGATGTTGAATTCTGACAAAAATCCCCATCCTGATTAATAATGTACAACAAAAAAAAAAAAAAAAAAAAAAAAAAAAAAAAAAACAAAAAAAAAAAAAAAAAAAAAAAAAAAAAAAAAAAAAAAAAAAAACAAAAAAACAACACAGGGAATTAATAAAATTTGTACATTTTATTAATACTTGATTAAAAGTACATAAGGGTAAGCTCACAAAACGGATTTTTGGCACTGAAAGTATCAGCGCCCAATTGGTTATTTTCCCCTGTTGAAATTCTGTATTTAAACAATTTGATGAGGAAACAGCATGAAGTTGGACATTTTTTTTGCCCTATATTAGTTATGGTCAGCGCATAAAATACTGCGAGGATTTGACATGTCAATTCTTTGCTTCTGCTTTCAGTGCAGGAAAAAATTCCCTGAAAAAAAATCATTTGTCTGATAACAAAGGGTTTTCCCTTAAGTATAATGGGTCGTTTAACAATGGTTTAGACACTGATTAGGGAAAGATTAGTCTAAAATGTCCCCAGAAAAAAGGTAAAAACCCAAAATTTAGTGAACGAAGCCTTCTTCAAATTGCCACTCTTCTGCGATGCAGTACAGTTTGTAACAGTGAAGCAGGTGAAACATTTATAAAATGTGTTTCACCTGTTAGAAGCTCACTGCCAATAACTACATCACAAAACCACAGCAATTTGCCGTAAAAACACATGCGGTATTCACCTTCAAAACACAGTAAAACACAAAAAAAACAGCATTGTGTAAACCCAGCCCTCAACAGATTAACACCGGACTGCAGTTGTTCTTTTCATACATTTTAATGATTTGACCTAATTTAACCTGAAGTTTTGAGACAACCCCCCCCTAAGGCTTTCAGGTGTTTACTAGGGTTTTTCCATTATTGTAGATGGTCTTTTCAGTTTTTGTTAGATGAATGGACTCCCATCCAATTGTATGAGGAAGCAGGATTCTAATCCTTCCGGCATTTAAGTTATTATTGTACTATGTATGGTGCATAATTCCTGAAGACCCCTTTTCTTAGAAGACCTTACTATTGCTTTTAATTGTCTTCAACATAGTTTTTAAAATTTTCAGACTTTTATTTTTTTAAAAATTTGGGGCCCACTGCTAAAAAAGGTTTTGGTTTAAAAAAATCATTTTTTCCATAGGTTTTATGGGGAAAAAAGTGTATTTTGACAAAACTTTTCATCATGTGGCCCCTAAGTGCTTACTTGATGTAGAAAAGAATGGTAAATCTGTAGGAGCTGGGTGTTTTATCTTTTAACTTAAAAGGGGTTTTATCATTAATTAAATGGTTTCGAAAAGGGGACAGTGAAAAAAAAACAACTTTTCAATTGGATGTCATTTGAAAGATGTTTTTTTACTGTTTCCCTTTTCTTATTTTTGGGGAAAAAATGTTCCCCCGTGCCCCGGGCGGTTCTACCCTCTTTTCTTTATTGGTGGGCTCTACTATTTACATTTTTCTGGCCCCCGGTCCCATTCCGGGGGGGCGTGTTTCCGCCCCTCTCACTCGAAAAAGGATGGCAAACAGCCAGCAGTGCACAGTAACCTGCGCTACTTCTACAATCAAAAAGAAGAATTGTGTGGTGCTATGTTGGTGTAAAAATAGAAAGGGGGGCAGATCTGTGCTGCCCTTTTTATGGTTATGAAGACTGGATTCACTGTAACAAAATCCCGCTGTTTTGGGGGGAGAAAGGGTCGTACTGGTTCATAGAAGACGTCTAGACAAAAAAAGACCGCATGGGAGGGAAGACACGTGACATGTGGATTTGACAGGGTGGGGGGGTCGGAGAGGGAGTGCTTTCCCCCCCCATGATTCAAACAAAACCAAATGATCGGGAGCGAGCAGAACGTGGGGGGGGGTAATGTCATCCCCCCTTGTTAAGAAAACACCCCGGTGGGAGGGAAAAAATGTGTGGATTTGAGGGGCTGAGAAAAGAACACAAAAAAAGTGAATTTGAAGGATAAAACCCCCTTTTTTATTTTTTTGTAGTCTGATGGACACACCCCAAAAAATTTGGCCGGGTGGGGGGAAATGTTGAGTCAGTTTAGGAATAACAGTGTTACAGCAAAACATTCCCTGTTCTCAAAAAAGGTGGGAAAAGGAGAACGGGCAGCTAGTAAAGTTGAAACCGAAGTTTAATACCTATATAAAAAAACTTAAAGATGTTTTTCTCACTTTTTGACTTTGGTCAATTTTTTTGCATGTCCCCTTCACAGCTTTCAAAATGTTGGTGGAATTTTGGCCATTCCCCCTGAAGAATGGTGTAATGAGCCTGTTTGTAGGTGCCTTGTCAACCCGCCTTTACAGCTTTTTAAAAATTTCAAAAGGATTGAGTCGGGCTTTGTGATAGCCCCTCCAAAACTTGGAATTAGGCTTCCAAGCTTCTCCTTTTTCCTCCAAACGTAATGATGGTAATTAGGCCAAAAAAGTTCAAATTTAGTTTTGTAGACAACGAACATGTCTCCAAAAATGTAGGTTTTTGTTCCTTTTTATTTTAAAAAAATTAAATTTGGTTTTATGTTTATATATGTTTATTTTGGGCAAAGGTTTTTCATGGAAAAAAGGCCTTTTAGCCCCAACTGTTATACAGTCCGTTTCATGTGGATAAAGAACAATCCCCATTTTGCCAGATCTTCACAAGTCAGTTGTTTTGTTTTGGGTTGTAGCAACATGTCGGGTCAAAGTGTTCATCTTGAGATCGGAACCTTTTTTGTTCTGAGTGGTATGATGGCTGGACATTCCCCTCTTGTTTGTACTTGCTATAGTTGTTTCACAGATGAAAAAGGACCTTCAGGTATCTGGAAAATTTGCCACAAGGATAAACCCGACTTGTGAAAGTCCACAATCTCTTCCTGATATTTGGGTGATTTATTTGGATTTTCCCCTGATGCTAACACAGAAGTGTGTGTTTCTGGTGTAAATTTAAAAATAATCCAGGTGTTTTTAATTTAAACTGAGTTTTTGTTAAAAAGATTAAAACTTTTTTATAGGTTTTCCCGAAATTGTTTAAAAGGCTTTATAATCTTAGGTTGTAAAACTTTTGCTTCGCAGAAATTAAAAAATGGTTAAAAAATGATTTTCTTATTTGGATTTTTCAAATATAAATATTTTGGTTTCCCTAATTCCCTTTAAACAAGAAAGGTTTTTTCTGATTTCATGTAGATAGTGAGATAAAACATGAATTGTGTTTTATATATATAGTGATGAAATTTTGGTTTAAAAACTGTAGGTGCTGGTAGTGGGGGACTCAACTGTTAGCGGAACAAATGGAGCAATCTGTCACAAAGAGCGGGATCATCTGTATGTTGTCTTCCTGGGCTTTGTTTGACATATTCCCAGACGGTTGCAGATTAGGGTTAGGTGGAGAATCCAGGTTATAGTAAATTTGGTACCAATGACAAGTTAGAGCTGGTGAAGAGCCCTTAAACCCCCCCAAAGGACCGGGTTTTTTTTTGGTAAACCGTTCGTTTTTCCCTCCTCCCCTTCTGAAGCCTAATTTTTTTTTTCCCACCTACTAGAACTGAGGGTTTTTTTTGCGGGACAAGATGTTTTTTTAATGGTGTTATTCACTAACTTGGAATATACGGGAAACGCAAAAAAATT
Source organism: Phyllomedusa bahiana (assembly GCA_025379985.1). NCBI lineage: Eukaryota > Metazoa > Chordata > Amphibia > Anura > Hylidae > Phyllomedusa > Phyllomedusa bahiana. The sequence continues at coordinate 259,594 of JAODAL010000884.1, forward strand.
AAAAAGTGGACAAATTGTAAAAAAAAGTATTTTCGCCATTTTGGGGGGGTTTTGTTTTTAGGGTTCAATTTCGGGAAAAAATATAATTTTTCCCCGTATTCTACGGTTGTTTTGCTTTCGGCAATACCAACAGGTAGGGTTTCTTTTATTTTTTGGGGGTTTAAAGAAAAAAAAATTCCAAACTTTTTTATTTTTGAAATTTGGCACGGGCATTTTGTGCGCCCCAATAACTTTTTTGTACAAACACCTATGGCGTCGTGAGGGGGCATTTTTTGCGGGCTGAAGTGTTTTTTTTATGTTAGCAGTTTGGAATGCATGGACTTTTTTGACTTTTTATTCCTTTTTTAGTGCCGTAAAAATGCCCAAAAAAAACCAAATTTTGGGGGTTTGGGAAATTTTTTTTTTTCGGTGTTCAGCTAGGGGTAAATGTGTTAATTTTTAAGATGGGACTTTTTGGAGGGCTACCAAATATGTGAAATTTTTTTTATTTTTTTAATGATTTTTTTTTGTAAAATGGGGAAAAAAAATGGGGGTGATTTAAAACTTTTATATTTTTTTTTTGTATTTAAAAAATTTATTATTATTTTTTTTTTACTGAAACTTTTTTGGAACTGGGCTGACTTCTGGCGGTAAAAATTTTAAGGAGGGAGGCTTAATGGGGGAGGATCGCTGTTGGGAGAAATGGCAAAAGTTTGCGGGATTTAAAAGGGGAAAATGGTGGGGGGGGGAAAAAACACAAAAACTGCGCAGTGAGATTGAAGGGGAATTTTGCGGGGATGGGGGAGGGGGGGTGTATTAATGTTAATTGGACAGGGTTTAAAAAATAAAAACCCAAAAAAATTCTAAGTTGTAAAAATGCCAGGTTGCATGTTTAAAGAAGCAAAAAAACCTAAAAAAAATATAATAGTGGGAAACTAAACGGGTAAGGGGAGGAATTTAGGGTTTGATTTTTTTTGAAAGATTGTAAAAAACAGAAGAGGGGAGGTGTATGGGGCTTCAAATAAAAAAAAATGTTGAAACCAAAAATTTGGGAGATATAGATACAGGAAATGAAAGTAGAGCATTTGGATAGATTAAAATGGGAGTAAAATTAAAATTTTAAAAATTTAAAAAAATTTATTAGGGGGGTTTTCAATGACCATGAACAACAGACATGGGAGTTCCTCAGCCCCTTTCATAAACCAAGCACTTTTTAATGGTAACCCAAAGGGCAGTGCTTAGATTTTTGGGCCCCCCATTTTAAACTATGATTTTTTTTGAGATAGCCCCCCTTTAAGTACGTAGGTAGTAAGTTTTCCCCCTTAAATATCAAGTATAAGGCCCCCACAGTAGGGGATTAGTTTTCCTGTAGGTATATATGCCCCCTGTAGATATATATGCCTTCTGTAGATATACAGCCCCCTTTAGGTATATTTGACCCTTGTAATTACACAGCCCCCTTGAGGTATACATGCCCCTTGTAGGTATAAATGCTTCCTGGAGGTATATAGCCTCCTATAGTTATATATGCCCCCTGAAGGTATATAGCTCCAGTTTGTTACATATGTCCCTGTGGTATTTCAGTTCCCCGTAGGGATTTTTGCCCCCCTTTGGTAATAACCTCCTGTAAGTTTAGCCTCCCTTTGGGTTTTTGTCCTTGTAGGTAATATGTCCTGTAGGTTAAAACCACTGTGATCTTATGACCCCTGTAGGGGTTAAAGCCAGGGGATACTTTTCCCCTTGTAGGTATTGTCAAATTAGAGTCGAGAAGGGATTTGTTGTCTAAAATGAGGACAATTCGCTTTACCTATGGGGGTTTTGTGCTTCTCTGGTCAACACTATGAAAAAAGGTGAAACAGATTTACAAACTATGTAACTACGTTATGTGTACATTTTTGTACATTGTTTTCATGGGGAACACACGCTTATAAGTGGTGTTGCTTGAATCTGTCCTTTCGGGTTTTTTTGGTTCGGCCGAACATGTAAAAAAAATGCAGAACCTTTTTTCACTCTGATCCTAACCCTAATTGTAATTCTAGTGTTTTTTTTTACTGGTTTATAAAGGTTAACAAACTGCTGGTTTATAAACTTCTGTTTGGCAGCGCTCTCAGTAAGACATCATTTCCAATTTGATGTCACTTAAAGGGGTTTTTTCTTAAAAGATCTGTCTCAGATTTGGAGACAGTAAAAATAAGCACTTTTGTAATTTGGGGGCTTATCAGTCAATTGGTTTAGAGATATAAACTTTTTTGGTTTATTTCGCTGGTTTTTGGTGGCAAAGCCTCCTGGTCAGATCCGCACCCCCGAAGGCCCGTTGGGAACGCCCCTAACGGAAAACTCCCCCCCGGGCCCCCCTTTTGTGTGATTGGGCTGCCTGCAAAAAACTCTGTGTTTACTCCCCCCTTTAGCTGTTAAATCGATAGTGAAACCAAAGGGTTGCTGGTTTATGTACATCTCCCAGTTGGGGAAGGATCGGGGGAAATTTCTGCCCGTTTAAGGGGTTTTGGCAAGAGGTTGATTCACCCCCTACAGATCCCCCCTTAAGCTGCAATTTGAAAAGAGGGCGTTCTGTTCCCAGTTAATGAAGCCCCCCTCCTTATGAGTCATCTCTGTGTGATAACTTTAAAGGATTCAACACAGTCTTTGTAAAGCTGTCTGTGTAGTCTAGTGTTAGTGTTGCTTGCAAGAGAGGGTTGGGGGTTTAAACCCCCTCAGTTTTTTTTTTTTTTTTTTTTTTATAAATTGCAATATGAAAAAAATTGAAAATATATGTGTAGACATCTATAATTTTATTTATATACACATACATAGCTCCCCTATATAGTGTCCCATCCTCGCAGTCACACCAAGCACTTCCAACATATGTGACTCAATGCATATACTCTGGGGGATGAGACATGATATAGGGGAACTATGTATGTGTATATATATATCATTATAGAGATTGACATATATATTTTAGGTCTCTCTACATATGTATAGAATTTAGGGGGGAAAAAAAAATACTCTGTGAGGGACTAGAACTCCAAACCCCTTCGTTGTAAAGCTAAAACTCTACCACTGCACCATGATCCCAAGCTAGTTATAGGTTGAGCAGGGTCTTGTCTCAAAGCTGAGTGCTTCTCTCCCCATTGTTTTCACTTACATGTCACTGACAGCAAGCAGAGATCTTTACTTGAAGCTGACATTTGTAGTTGAGTAAAGATCTCTGCCTGTTGTCAGTACAATTTGGGTGAACACCACTAGAAGTAACAGCTGCTGGCTTTCAGTGTAATTTGTGTGTAAACTAAGATATATAACAGGTGCTTGTGGAGCCTGAAGGCTGCAGACATAAGCATGCAGGGGGCTACAGAGCTGTTCTATCCAGACAACCTTCTGCTTCTACTGCCTCACCCAGAATGATGATGTGACCGTTCTTCAGTGAGGAGAGACACGCCTCCTGGAAGGAGAGAGACACGCCTCCTGGGAGGAGAGAGACACGCCCCTGGATTTCAAACTCAGTCTCAGAGAATTAGCAGAACAGCACGAACAACTCAAACGATAAACTTTGGGTTAGGATTACAGTTATGGTCGAATATTTGTCAGTTTACCCCAAAATTCAGTTTGGGCCAACTTGCATCAAATTGCTTGCATATGGGTCCATGTTAACTTACACCAAAATTTAAAGCATGAAAACACCTATGAGTCAGCACATGAAATCAAATACAATGGCTTCAAATCGACACAGCTGCTATAGCACTAACTCTCTTCACAGGCGTACCATCAGGGCAGTACTGGTGGTACTGTCAGGGGCCTTGATTAAATTATAAGAAAAATGGGCCATTGATATGGTGCAAGAGTGGTAATGGGCAGGGGACCCAGATGCTTTGGCTGAATGGGGCCCGGATATTACTTTTGGCAGCCATATCTCTTTACCTGCAACAGATGGTAAAGCATACTTGCCAAAAGCTGGGCGACACTGCATCCCCCACAGAGGGCTTGCAGAAACAGAGAAAGGAGAAGTGGAAGACAAAAGGTATCTCTCATCCCCTCCACTTGTCCTTTCTCCCCCCACATCAGGTGGTATGGTCATTATATAGACGACCTGCTCCTGATGTGGGGGGGGGGGACCCATCAACAAGCTACAGATTTTGGAAATTATGTAAACAATAACAACATGAATTTAAGATTTACATTTGTGTGGCAAAAGGATACAATAAATTTCTTGGATATAACACTGGTGGGCATAGAACAGAGAGTGGAAGTGTTTCCCTATCGTAAACCCATTGCCCGGAATACTATATTGCATGCTAAATCGCATCACCCCAGACATGTCATTGAGGCTATCCCCTACGGGGAACTCACGAGAATCAAAAGGAACTGTTCCATCTCAGATTCCTTTCCAATTCATGAAAAAGAAACATATGAGAGGTTACATAAACGTGGCTACTCAAAATTTGGCATTAGATAAAATAGCCCAAATGAGA
>JAODAL010000885.1:0-264005 GCA_025379985.1 Phyllomedusa bahiana
GACCTCGAGCCTTTTACACACCCGCCCCGGGGGTTTCTCTTTGAAATTTTGGACCGAGGTTCTGAATTTGGCCAGGCAAGGGTTGCCCCCAGCCTACCGTTTTTAAGGGGGCCAGCAGATTTCGCCCTTATCGCACTCCACCTTTGCCGGGCAAAGGTTTTTTCACCCGCCAGCATCGGTTCTTTGGGGGAGCCTCCCCCTCCTGCCCCTGTGTGGGGAGGGTCCCAAGACAGTTTAATTTCAAAAGGGCTTGGTTTCTTGGCACGTGATCCCCCAAGGGGACCTTGGGGGAAGACCCTGCACCATCCCCCCAGTTTTTGAAGAGGTTCGCCACCAAAGGCCCCCGTCCCCCCCCAAGGGGAATCCCCCCCGCCCCCCATGATGTCCGAGTTTATAGGGGCCCTTGGCCCGTGCTTACTAGTCCATGTGTGGGTGGCCAGTGGATTTTTTCCCGGACACAAAACAACGCGCTTGAAATTTTAGATACACTTTTCGGGCGGGCAGGGACGGCTTTTTTTGGCAAAGAAATCCCTTTCCCGGGCACTTGTATTGGGGGTGGCACCATGACTGGGGGGAACCCTCTTTCCCACCAAGGGAAAGGCAACTTTCCAAGGCCCCAAAAGTCGGGCAATCCCGACATTCGGGTTTTTGGCTTGGGATTTTTTGGGTTTTGAGGTTTCTTTGCCCCCAAACCGGGTTAGACAAAGGCTGGCTGAACGGGCCCACTGTACTGCGTGCGGTCTAAACTGGCGGGGGAAAAAGGGGTTGCATGGTTTCGGGTTTGGGCTGGGGGTACTCGGGGACGGTGGAGGTAAGCAGGTGCCCCTTTCATATCTGGAGACGGGGCATGAGGAACGTTGGGTGGCGGAGGAGGGGGGAGGGGGACAGGGGGTTTCATGGGGGGGCCCGGCGTGGTCTGCCTTTTTTGGCCAAGTGTTCCCTTTCCATTTCAATCATGCTTCGCTGCATGTATAATAGTTGGTGGTGGAAAAACCACCTAAGGTTCTTGCCTCTACTATGCTTTTTAGGGGAAAAGGGGGGCATATACCCCGGGGGTGAATCAAGGCTTGCTCAAAAAGGGCCCGGGCTTGAGGGCCCTGGACCTTTTGATGGCAAAGTGAGGACGGGGTTTGCGCTGACCTGGTGGCGGAATCAAATCAGCGGACTCTGCGACCGCCCCTTCCCTTTTTGTGGTGGGAACCCGTTTGACAAAACCCATCTTTTCCCTCCCGTCACTAAACGCTGCAAGCAAATTTCGGGGGGGAAAAAGGCCGGAGGGGACCCGCAAGTCATCATACATATCAACACGGGTGACTTGGTGTCCTGACATTCTGCACCCCAGAAGTGCGGGCTACAACAAGGGGCACTGCAAGGGTTGCAGACCCGGATTTTTGCGTTGCCCGGGCTTTTTTTCCCTCCTCTGATGGATCAGTAACTGGGGTCAAGGAGATAAATCACCCTTGATTTTTAACACCCTTCTCCCCCAACCGCTTTTTGCATCAAAGAGGCTTCGAAAATGATTTCCACGTGGGGGGTACCGAGTTGCATTTGGGCTGCCTTCCTTCTGTTGGAGGGATGCATGATGTGATGAGACATTTAGGGCCGGGGAATGGAGAACGAGGGGAAAGACGCGGGATGCGGGTTCAAAAACCACAAAAAACAATTGGCACGCTGTTGTTTGATTCCCACCCAACCCCGTGACCTGACTCCTGAAACCGATGATCCGCTGCAGGTTTTTTTCCAGCACGGAAGGGACCCTTCTTGGTTCCTCACCTCCTGTGCTACCCCCCCTCTTTGCTCGTTACCACCTGAATTTGCCCATGAAAGAAATAAAATTTTTGGGAAAAGGTAGGGAATAGTTTTAAAAAGTCTATTATTAACAGACGGCAAATCACAGCTATTCTCAAACCCCTCTAATCAAAACAAAATGTGGTTTCAAATTTAACAAACTGGGACGGGAAAAGGCAAAAAAACGATCTTTATTTTTGTTAATACAATTTTTTTTGGTACCTTTCATTTCCCTTGGTGACAAAAAAATTGCGTATAAGATTAGTGCACGATTAAAATGAAAAACGCAATGCCCCAAAGAAAAAAAACACGTTTTTGTTTTTTTTTTGGATGATAAGGTTTTTTTTTGGCACCTTTAAATTCCCTGGGGTGACTAAAAAAATTGCTGATAAGTTAATGCACGCTATTCAATGAAAAAATTTGGGCGGGGCAAAAGTGCAAAAAAAACTTATAGTTTTAAGTGAAAAAAATCTGTTATAGTTCTGATGTACAAGTTTTTTTGGCACCATAAACCTTTGGGACTACAGTTTGCTGGTTCAAATTTTAAAATTGGGGGGGATAATCAACAAAGGGGGAAGGGGGTTTAAAATGAAAAAAAAACCCTATCTGAAATGTATACTGATAATTAAAAATGGAGTTTTTCACCTAAAAAAGAACCTGCAGTTTTCAAAATGGTTTTTATCCTAAATTTTGTTCCCGCCCAATATCCAGGAAAATCTTTCAATACAAACTGTTTTTAAAAATGAAATATTCAGTGCAATGTTTTCATAAGTTTGGGGGAAATTTATCCCGTTTTCCTTTTTAATGGGTTTTGTTCGCCCCCGGGGGCCCCCCCCCCGCTCCTCCCCCCTGAATTTATAGCGATAGATGCGCTTTAAAAAAAACTATCTAATCCTAAAATCTTCCAATGTCTAATCTAATAACACTATAGTATTTGAAAAATAGTATGATTTCGTAGTATTTTTGGGCATGGGAGGGACGCCAATGTAGAAACGCTAAAGCTGGGGGAAAAAAGGGGTGTTTATTAAAAAGGGTATGTGATTTTTACCAATCACAAAACCCTAAAAATCCCCGTCATGACGTGCACACACATTCCCCCCTGCTTTTCTGTAAGCTATTGGGGGGCCGCCAAATGTCAGGGAAGCGCCGAAAAGGGGCGATATTAAAAATTATCGCAGATTTTTAATAAAAAATGCGTGATTTAAAAAAAACATTACCATAAAAAAACCGGCCGATTTCAACTTTGTCGTTTTAAAAAACGCCCAACACTACTTATTACCCATTCCGTTCTTTCTTTTCTCTCGCTTCCTTTTGTACTTTTTCTTTTTGCCATATACTGATATTTGTGACTGCTACTTTGTTTCCCTATAGATGTTGTTGTGACAAAGGCAAAATGCCAAAACCAAAATTTAAATTTGAATCTTGTCTTGACAGATGTTTTTTTTTTGTGTACTCATATAGACCTTTTTTTAAAAAAAAACCCACTTGAGAAAATATACAATTGGGTTTCTATGGGTTTTTTCTAATTTTTTTCTGGAAGACCTGCCCTAACCTTTTTCAATACTTTCTGGGGGAAGGAGGTTGTTGCCAAAAATCCCAAATATGGGCCCATTATTTTCCCCCTTTAATTGGTCAGTTTACCCTTCCCTTTGAAGAAAAGCACCCCCCAAAATATGATGTTTCCACCCCATCTTCACGGGTTGGGGTGGTGTTTTGGGGGTGTCCCTCTTTTTCCAAACACAGCGAGTGGGGTTGACACCAAAAAGTTCTTTTTTGGTTCATCTACCCAAAACCCCCTATTTTTCCCCTTATTCTTTGTATGGGAAAATTTCAAAATCAAAAGGTATCAAAAACTTACAGTGGAGACAAATGTGGGGAAAGGGAAAATAGCTTTGCATACGCCCTTTAAAAGAAATAAATAGAGACGAGCATGTATTTGCTTTACTTTGTCAGAAAAATGGTTCTGGCAGTCACATGCTACAAAAAATAGCAGATCTGGAAACAGCTTCATATTAGAAAAAGCAGGCTACAAAGTAGTGTGCAAAAAGCATCAAAGAATCTGACCCCAGGACTCTTACATGCAATTAGTACAAAACAAAATGGAGGAAGCGGCACCTCTTCAAAAAAAAATTTACATTTATTCACCCATTTCTGTACAAGAGGCTACGTTTCAGTCCTTTCATTGCAATGTAATCAGGGATTTGGATGAACACTTTGTATATTTATCACGATGAATCAAATATACAAAGTGTTCATCCAAATCCCTGATCACATTGCAATAAAAACCTGTAAAAAAAATCAGAAAGGGCGTGGTACTAATCGGGGATCCCCAAGAATCCCACTCAGGGATTTTTGTTTTATTTTGAGGGTCTTACCTTTCAAAAAAATAAAAATCCGCTGTAAAACAGGTTTTTATAGATTTAGGGGCTTCTAACTAAATTTTTTTTCGCGTAAAATTGGGCCCCGGGGGGCGAAATTAGCTCCAAACTACATGAACCCGGAAACCCAAACAACCAAAATAGAAAAAGTACACGCCCCCCCAATTGTCCGCATCACTCATAATGTGTCCAATCAACACGCCTGCACTTCATAAGGAGTGATACAATCCATTGACTGCTATAGGCAAATAAACCCAAGTATGGGCAGCCAAATGAAAACCATTTTTAGTCAAATGGTATTCATAGAGATTCACATCATCTCCATTTCAGCTGAGGGCAAATAAGTGGGAAACACAACTATGGGTGAAAATATATGTCTACAGTAGCGTTGCTCATAAAAATAAGATAATACATTATAGGATCAAGGGCTCACACAAAGTTATTCCCACTACAAATCGATGGGGCAATCATCCTGTATCAGCAAGTAGATGCTCAACACCAATGTTCACCAGAAAGCGTCACTAATTTGTAACCACACACCACTGACACTACCTCTACCTACAGGGATCACAAATAAAGACTTCTTCTTGTACGGGGCTGCGCCTGTAGCCTGGCATCCTTTCACCCTGTGCGCTCAATGTATGAGCAGGCACACTCCAAAATTAGGTGCATTATAAAGAGAAGTTGGCACTTTGTAATGTGCCTAAGATGCGGGGGCGTTCTGGAGGCGTGTCGCACTACAACCGTGTAGAACATTTATGACTTTATACTAAGAATGAGGACTTCATTACCAAAAAGTAAAAACACTTGCTTTATTAGGAATAAAAATACAATCCTTTCAAACAAAAAGAAGATTTGTTTAACTTGGATGACAAACCAACAGAAAGTAGGTGAAAAGGCTGGATGGAGATGGTAATAAATTATGGGTTATCCCAGTTTCTATTTGACACGTAATTAATATCAAAAATTATAATATATCATATTATACTACACAAATATAATTTGGATAAATCCGCAAAAACAATATCAAATTATCTTACCCATAGTACAGAACTCCACATTGACTACACCCGACGCCATTTTCAAGCACCTTGAAAATGGCTCCATGGAGGAGCTGAAACATAGCATGTACTGACTTGGGTGATTAAACATTCCTTTTTTTGATTTTTGGTGGTGCTGCTTTTTTTGCTTTAGTACTGTGGGGGATTGAGGTCTTCACTTCTAAGCATGCACACCTTGATTATTTTGTTTGTATTTTAGTGGTGCTGTATCCTTATAAAAAAAAAAGTCCGCTGTAGAGCAAGTTCATAGATTCAGGTGCATTCTACACTACTAATACGCGCAATAAGATTGGCATCTGGGTGCCAAAAATTATGCATGTTATCCTAAATGTGTGATATAAACCAACTGTAATAACAGTTAACAGCTCTAAACAATGAGCAACTTCACTGTAGCAATAAGTGGACTTCAATACCATTAAGTAACAGGAAGTGCCACATATACAGTATATGTGACACTGTTACCACCCCTTATTACAGTGGTTAAATGCTTTGGGCTTTCAACTGTTATTGCAGTTGGTTACTATCAGGTGGCCAGAGGTTTTGGGAGCAAAAGAGGGATGGATGCCGATTAAAGGAGCGGTGATAAAAAGGGAAAATAACTTTTCATCTGACTTTTCCGTAGCAGTGGTGTTTTCAACAGCAGATCAGTCCACGCCACTATTTCATTTTAAAAAGATAAAAAAACAGTATTTAAAATTTTAAGCATTCCTACCTGCTCAGCCAACTTTGTGGACATGTAGGCGAAGGGATGTAACAACTTATCATGCGGACTTCTGCCAAGCCCGCCCATAGGAACCGTCCTGTAGACTACATATAGATATTGTATAATCAGCATCCTTTCATTACCAAAGTGGCTTCAGTCTATACAGACGTGACAACCTATAGAACATAAGTCTACTAATATTAACATTATAAAGGTCTAGAGACCACTGCATTAGTAATGTACCTAGTAAGTAAAGAGATTACAGGCCATGTGCTAGCCGAAACAGCTCACATTCAACCAATCCAAGCCAAAGTATCAAAGCGCTAGGGAAATTTAATTCTTCCGCCCCAAACACTAACAAATCATGTTTTTTTAACCTGATGTGCCAGTGAGCAAAGACATAGTCAATAAATTGATCCCAGGAAGTCTGGGTATAGTGACATGACTGAAGTACCCTGGGCCCATCAGAGAAAGTCTTCCTTGGGGCTCACTCTTCAGCTATATATAGAAGTAATTTATGACCTCTAGAATATAGGGGATGGACGGGGAATTTGTAGGAGGATCTACAAGGCACCACAATGGATGATGGGATCACTTTTTAATTAATTAGATGCCACCATTGTTTTACTGTGGCTTCTAAGTGGTTAAATTGCTGGGATCGAAGTTATCTTTGATCCCAGCCACCCGCAAATGGCAGTTTGTCAGCTGTAATTTATAGCCATTACCTGCCTTTACCAACACAATGCCATGCTCAAAAGTTGTGCTCAAAAGTTTACATACCCCGTCAGAGTTTTTGCTTTCTAGGCTTTTTTTCAGAGCGTATGAATGATAACACAAAAACTTTTTTTTCTATTCATGGTTAGTGGTTGGGTGAAGCCATTTATTATCAAACTAATGTGTTTTCTCTTTTTACATCATAATGACAGCCAAAAACATCCAAATGACCCCCGATCAAAAGTTTACATACCCCAGTTCTTAATACCGTGTATTGCCCCCTCTAACATCAATGACAGCTTGAAGTCTTTTGTGGTTTTTTTTTTTAGAGAATATAAATGATAACACAAGAACTTTTTTTTCCACTCATGGTTAGTGGATATAATAAAGAGGGATCTAAACAGGAAATCAGGGATCCGGTACAGAGTGTGATTGGACTGGCTCTCTGACATCCAGAACACAGCCGAATAGGTGCAGCTAGCTGTCACTCACACCCAGTCCAATTCACCTGCTGATCAGCAGCAGCAGACAGGTGTGGCAGGAAACCTGTCATTCATAGTTAGCAGAATCTGGCAGGGCAGTGTTCGGCCTGAGAAACAGCAATAGTAAACAATCATGGCCAAAAGCACATCTTCTGCCTTTTCTTCCTGACAAAAGACTGCGGCGAGGCCTGAGCAGGTACGGTCATGATACAGTTGTGCTAAAAAAGTTACATACCCCGGCAGACTTTTGGCTTTCTTGGCATTTTTTTTTAGAGAATATATTCATTTCTTTAATTTTTTTTATTCATATTTTATGGAAGTTTTTTTTATACATATTTTATTGAAGGATTTTTCAAATACAGAAAAAAAAAACAAAAGAATATCATAAGATATTATACAAAGATAATGGTACAATTTCTGATGGAAAGTACAGACAAAGAAAAACAACATCTTCAGAGTTATAGGAGAATGAAATTTAAATGACCTTCACAACAGAAAAAAATTATAGAAGTTCCATATCATGCACGGAAAACGGCACAAATAAGGTATTCTAAAAGGAACAAACGAGTACTGTGTTTTACTAAAAGCAAAGCAGAGGGTGTCCTTCTCGAGATCCACAGGATCAAGCCTGCAACAGGCTAAAACTATTTAGTAATAGAATAGGGTTGTTGCAGGTTAAGTAAATTAAAATAATCTAAATCCTTTGGGCTCTCATCATACCTGCCACATCCACCCTTTTGTACCAGACCGTATAACAGAAAGCCTGTGATTAACTGAGTGATTTCCTCTTTGGAATAGTGAGAGATTATGAAAGTTTTCCATCTCTTAAAGAAACCTCTAGGGCTTTTTATGCTTCTCAGTTTCAAACCAGTCAGCTTTTGAAGTATAGTTTCAACTAGTCTACAATTAGGGAAATGGGTGTAGTATGAAGTTTAAGCCAATATTGAAGTAGACAAGGTTTAGCTACGAGTATAGCTATGTGAATGATTCCAGGCAAAACTTGTGAGGCATCTTGAGGGGAAGGTTAGTTGTCTGGCGGTCTAGTGTAGTGAAAGATTAGCAGGTCATGATGTTTGTTTAACCTGGTATGCCAGTGAGCAAAGACATGGTCAATAAATTGATCCCAGAATGTCTGGGTGTAGTGAAATGACCATATTCTATGTCATGTTTCTGTAGATGGAGAATTCTCCATCTACAGAAACATGGCATGGAATATGGTCATTTCACTATACCCAGACATTCTTGGATCAAGGATCCCAGACATTCTGGGATCAATTTTTGTAGTCAACCTCTCTCTCTCACAAAAATACCCGAAGTGTAATTACACTTGGGGTATTTTTGTGAGAGAGGGAGGTTGACTCCAAAAATAGCTTATAATACGATTCCCTCCAGTTTTCACAAATCATGTTCCTTTGGACTGTCAGTAAACCTCTGAGTATTTTATCAGGGATGTGTGTCCTTCAAGATAGATTCCCATCTCTTAAAGAGTGTCTTGTTCTCGGTTTCCAAAGCTCAACCTCTCATAACTAGATGTAGGCTTTGTGGCAATCCAGTAGTGAGCTAAATTTATTGGGGGCAATTTCTTTGGATAAGTCTTTACGTCTACTGCTGTCGAAGTAGTGCAACTGTAGTGCAGAGAGAAAGTGAGAAGGGGTAAGAGAGAATTTCTCCAACATCTCAGAGAAGGTCAACCATCTACCCAACTCATGCATCAGCTAGCAAGAAGAGGGTGTGATGATGTCACCAGTCTTCAGTGAGGGAACACATGCCTAATGGGAGGAGAGACCTGCCCCTGAATTTGAAGCTGTAAGACAGAGAGAAACAGCTAATTTCTGCGAAAGCATGTGGTGAGTAAACCTCTTTAATTGGTGTACAGCAATATGCGGTTTCCTGCTCACCCAAATGGGCGGGGAAAAGCCAAATTTAATTTTTTAATTTCTGCGTATTTGATGAGTCTTGAGGGATTAAAGTAATCAGGGGAAGCAAGTAATTTTTATAGAATGACACCTTCCTAAGAGGGAGAATGGGAAACCAATCCATTTATGAAGGTCATCGGTAATTTTCTTAATTAAAGGTGGAAGTTCAAATTGTAAATAGTTTCAGGGGTTCTGCCAATTTTAATGCCTAGGTAAGTAATATACATTGTTTGTCAACTGGGGTAGTGTTAAGACCGAGTTGTCTCCAGGTCTCTTTAGGTAAAGGAGAGCATAATTCTAGTAATTATTATTGGAGACATTTACCTTATAACCTGAGAGGTTTCCAAATGTTTTCAGGACTTTAAACACCTTTAAAAATGGGTAAGGGGGTTAGAAAGCAAAAGGATAAGGTCATCTGGTCATCGGCCAGTGGTTATGCCCAAAAAAAAGATCTGTGTCTTCTAAATGCCGAGTCAAGGGCATTGCAATATCAAAAAGGAGGGGGAAAAGGGGTCAGCCCTGTCTAGTGCCTTTAAACAAAGGAAAGGCTGCAGACAAAAGGTTTCTAAAGTTCCCCTTTAATCCCCATTCGGTCTAAAACCAACCAGAGCCACTCCCACCGTACATTGTTGAAGGCCTTTTCGGCATCGACAGCAACAATTTCTGGATGCCCTTCACCTTCTCAAGCACAGCTAGAACTTTTCTAAGGTTACCCACTGACACCCTACCCTTGATAAAGCCATTCTGCGTAGGTCCGATCAAAGATGACAAAAAACTTGCCATAGGATAGGAGCTTTTGGTCGCTGTCTACCAGAGAAATGGGTCTATATGAGACAGGCAAAAGGGGGTCCATTCCCTTTATAGGGATTACTTTAATAAAGGTGTGTTTAGGTTTGTGTCCTGATGGAGCTCTGTTTCAGAATAAGATTAAAATATGTGTAAATTGGTCGGCTAAGATCTTATAAAGGTCGCCTGTGAACCCATTGGGTCCCAGAGCTTTACCTGTAGTTAGATAATGGATTGTCTTTTGGACCTCTGAGTGAGTTATATCAGAAATTAGCTGGTCTACTTGCTCAATTGTCAAACTCGAAAGACATGGACGGATTGCTCTCTTCAAAAAGATTATATTAAAGGGGTTTTGCCAGGAGGTGCCTTATCTGCTAAGAAGCAACTGTAAACAAGACAGGGAGCTGAGAGAGAGAGAGAGAGAAACACAGCCAGAGGCAGAGCTGCATAGGGGATCGTATGACATGTTCACTGAAATAATCAAACTACAACTAGTGGATTCTGTATACAAAAGACAACAGCTTTTTCCACAGCAGCTTCTTCATGTTCTCTGTCATCAGATAAAGCAGGGATCTACTCAGACAATCACACTACAACTAGTTTATTCTGTATACAAAAGAAAACATATTTCTACCCGGTGCCTTGAAAACTTCTGCAGCTCAGTCTCATCAGATAAGAGGCTCTCTCTGCACAAGCCCGTCCAGCAGCTCTTGTCAGGCCGTATCTAATACAAACTTTGAAGTAAACAAGGGCATGTAAGGAAGGCTGTAGCTCTCTCAGGCTGCAATATTTGTAATCACATATATTTAGAAAAGTGATTAAAACCCCATTTTGGAGGATCCCACGTCAACATTACATCGTGGCAAAACCCCTTTAAGAAAAGGATTCATAGAAACTCTCAGAGAGTCATTGAGCAAACGAGGATCTGAGGTGACCTGACCATTAGACAACTGAAGGGACATGATATGCGAAGAGCGGAAGCTTCCCTTAAGAAGTCTAGCTAGAATTCTTCCAGACTTGTTACCATATGTGAACAGGGTAGAAATCAAGTAAGATCTCAGAACCTCGTCTTGCATTCTGCCCACAAGTCGAAATCTCTCTTGGCATGTTCCCATTCCCTTCTAGCGTCACTTGAAGAAAATTTCTGTATTTAAGTATCTCTCACCTTTTCAGCTTCTACTTTATACTCATTGTCAAGCTTGCGGCGATACGAGAATGTGTAGGCAATAATTTGATATTTAAGTACAGCCTTAGTCATAGCCCGAAAAAGAGAGATATCCGCAGAATGTTTCGCGTTGGTTACTGAAAATTCTGTCCACCAACCACGTATCATGTCAGCAAAGGTATCGGTTTTGGTTAAACATGAGGGAAATTTCCAGGTAAAATCTGAACCCTCTCTGCAATATAAATCATGATGGGTTAGTGGTCAGAAATAACCATATCAAGTATCTCGGAAGCTACAATCCTTCTTGGAAGGTCATAAGGTCTCAAGGTCCTCCAGACAGTCTTGGAGGGAGATATGTGCCTTGGCGCAAATAGTAAGTTTAAAATTTAGAGCATCATTATCGGACTCAAGTTGCATGACTCTCTGTTCAAGTTCCTCTAATCGGGAAACTTCCCAAGAGATGCTTACATCATATTTTCAAGCATGCCCTGGAGGTCAGGGGCAATATGTCTGGCCATTTCAAGGGCTAATCGTTTATAGTCCATGCACAATTTAGGGAGTAAACAGTTTAAATGACAAGACCTTAGGCAAAGAGAATAACAGTCCGAAGATGGTAATCAGTATTAGGACTAAGAAACTAAAACCTTAGCGTCCAAGGGCTACTCACAAACCTGGCCGGGCAGAAAAGCCAACAAAGCAGAGGCGACATCTTGGCGTTATTTTGGAGATCGCTTTTCCTTGGGAGAAGACAGATGCACAGATGCGGGTGGTGTTTGAGGTATTCCGTTACTGAGTCTGTCCGGACTGCCTGCTGGGGCAGTGTAATAGCAGAGGCCCAGGACAACTTGGATGTCTGCTTCAGCTTTCTTTGGCAAGGCCTAATCTTGGTGGAGCGTTAGGAAAGTTCAGGGAAGCTGGATAAATAATTTGAAAGTGGATTTTCTTGTTGAAGAGTAGGGTACATAACCCTATATAACTGAAGGCTCTCCTCTGCCTTGATACTTCCATTGAAAAATCTTCAAATAAAAGAACCTTATGTCCCTTAGGGAAGAGCCAAGCTTTCGGTATGCCTACAGAATCCCAGACTTATTGTTGTAGTTTAGGTATTTCGTAATGGCTGTACACGAATGTTTGTTTTGGCGTTCAGGGGACATCTCTGGACCAAAGCAATGTGATCTGATTAATTCCCGAAGCACTTGGTAGCTTCAATTGGCATAACTCCTGGAGATCAGCCTACCTGATGATTTCTGGCAGGCCTACTTCACGGAGATTGCTCCTGCGAGAGCGAGTCTCAAGGTCCTCCAGACAGTCTTGGAGGGAGATTTGTGCCAAGGCACAAATAGTAAGTTTAAAATTTAGAGCATCATTGTCGGACTCAAGTTGCATGACCCTCTGTTCAAGTTCAAGGAATCATGGCCATGTAAGTCCTGCTGAAACTTCCCAAGAGATGCTTACATCATATTTTCAAGCATGCCCTGGAGGTCAGAGGCAATATGTCTGGCCATTTCAAGGGCTAATCACTTATAGTCCAACAAGAGGGAGGATTCATTCCAAGATTGGGAGACAGTGATGGCATCCGAGCAATTTTCGCTCGTCTTATCCTCCTCATCTGTTGGCGGGCAGAGAGGCACCATCTTGGGTTCACCGCGTGGTGTATGAGCGGGCTGAGCAGATAGGTCTTTTTGGCTGCTGTGAAGGAGATACCTGTCCATCCAGGTGAGGGATAGGGAAAGGATGGTGTCCTTTACATTTAAGTGGAAGCAGGTCAGTGTCAATTAGGTCTGGTGGTTGCGGAGACCTCTCACTGCTCACATCCACTCGCTAGCGCCAGAACCGGAAGTCCGTTTATGAAATGTTGATAGATCATTCATCTTCTCAAGATCAGGCTCTTCTTATTCCTTATTTTCAGCACTGCTCTCTTGGGTTTATGCAGTAACCCAGAGTACAAGTGCAAGGAGGCTGACTGTAACGGCGGGGCAGTTCCTTATGCAGTCACAGAGCCGGGAGTTCAGTTGTCTCAGCCTGAGCTCCCAACTCTGTGAGATGAAAGCAGGACAATAAGTGTCATAAATCTGGTCGTCTGGTCGCCTTAGTTTCTATCAGACATTCAACTACTGTTCTCAGGGGTGGTAAAACCTCCTGTTACATAGTGGTATTGAATGTCCACTTAGTGTTACAATGGGATTGCTCATTATTTAGGGCTGTTAACTGATATAACAGTTGGTTTATGCAACACATTTAGGGCGACACAGCCCATTAGGGCTGCCCATTTTTTTTGTGTGTATTTTATGCCAAAAAACTGTTGACCTATTCTCTATATAAATGAACTGTAGTACACCAAAACTAGGCGCATTATTAGGTGTGACACATTTGAATGCATCTTAAGTAGGCACATCAAACATAATAGCAATGATATACTATGCGCACAAGTTATGCTATGTCCCTAGATTAGGTGCATCAATTAAACTATGCAAAGTAGACCAGTCGCCAGATTTTTGAAAGGTACTTTCATTCAGGTGCACCACACACTCATTTATACGACTTGAAATTGGCGTGGATGTGCCTCTTTTCTAACATGTCACCCTTAGTCTTTACATGTGATCCCTGTAAGTGTTATATGTTTACACACTAGTGACACCTTCTGATGAACATTGGTGCTTGCTGATTGCCCCATCGATGGGAATAACTTTGTCTGTCTTAGCCTATATAAGGATCTCTGTATGCCCTAATTTTTATGAGCAACATTGATATATACATCATATATATATGGTCCGATGGTGAGAAGGAGATATGAACTTGCTGCAAATTCTCCTGGCTCAGCGGGGGAGGTGGTCAAAACCTTGAGATTAGCCCCCATCAGGAACCATAGGCAGAGGCACCACGAGGCAGCGGCCATCTTGCAGACCCTCCATTTCTGCCACAGCTAGCGTGTGAGATGGCCTTACAGGGGAGAAGAAGGTTTCTATCCCCCATGGGCAGAACCAGAATGCACGGTGGCTTTGGGCTTCTGCTTTTTGCTAATCTTTCCCATGGTGTACTAAGAATCGGCCGGTGAGGAGCTCACAAGAATGTGTCCTCACTCAGCCATTGCCTAGCCATGCGCCATGCAGTATGTATTATATTGCATTTTTTATATATAGTGTAGTATTTGATTGATCATTGAATTGTTTTATGTATTTTCATGTGATCTTTCCTGTGAAAGATCACAAGAAAATACATAAAACACTAAGCTTGAGAGGGGCGTGGTTTGAGCCTGCATGGTGCTGGACGTGTAGTGAGATAGCTCTGAGGGAATTCTACCTATAACGGCTCAAATAAGCCCATTTTATTTCTCAAACCTCCTGTATTTGTGGAGCATCTGACCCTGACCACTCCGGCAATCATTTGGAGCAACTGCTGAGAAATCGGGCAGTCGGGAAAGGATCCGTTACCCCGTCGGAGTTTACCTGTGGTCACCGACGCCATCTCAGAGAAGGACGCAGAGTGGCGAAGGATTAGCCTGCACAGCCTACCTCTTTCTTAGTTTCATAGTTTCATAGTTTGTAAGGCCGAAAAAAGACAAGACGTCCATCCAGTTCAGCCTGTTGTGCTAAGGCTAAATTGAAAAGCAGGGGTGATAGTGGACACCCCTGCCTAGTACCCCTCCACAAAGGGAAAGGATCAGACACAAACCCCGGTATAACCATCCTTGCCGTGGGGTTGGTGTAAAGGGATGAAATATACTGTCGAAAGGAACCTCCAATACCCACGCGGTCCAGGACCTTGCCCAGCCAGCCCCAGCTGACATTGTCAAATGCTTTTTCTGCATCTATTGACAGTATAGCTGGGGACTGGTGACCTTGAGGGTTTACCTTAATGTCATCTAGTATCGTCAGAACCTTACGGATATTGGTGACTGCCGATCTATTTTGAATGAAGCCTACTTGGGGGCTAGAAATTAATTTAGGGAGAAGGGAGGCCAGTCTATCAGCCATAATTTTTGAGAGGATTTTGAGATCCACGTTGATGAGTGAGATAGGGCGGTAGGACGTAGGGTCTAAAGGATCTTTACCCGATTTAGGTAACACCCATATGTGGGCTTCATTCATGTATTGTGGGATAGTGAAACCTGTCAAAAAAGAATTATAAAGCAGTACCAAGGTGGATGAGACTTCTGGAAGAAGTATCTTGAAGAATTCGGACGTGTATCCATCAGGGCCCAGTGACTTTTGGTTAGCCAATTTGCGGACCGTAAGGGCTAACACCTCCTCTGTTATGGGTGCCTCTAAGGAAGCTTTTTCTTCTGGAGATAATTTTGGCAAAGATACCTTCTCCAGGAGTCTATCTGATTCTCCCCTATCCGGATCTGGGGGACGGTATAGGTCAGAATAGTAATCCCTAAAAATCTGGACTATGTCTCTGCCCTCATGTTTGGCTATGCCCATGTTATTTTTGACAACCTGGATGGTACTGCTAGGTCTCAGGCCTCTGGCTAGGTGGGCCAAGAGTTTCCCTGGCTTGTTTCCAAACCTGGAGAGCTTAGCTTCATGGACAGACCTACGGGATTGCTCATGCTGCCAGAGCCAGTGTTCGTATTCTTTCTTAGCTATGCTCCAAGATTCCATATTTAACCGTGAAGGGCAAGATCTAAAGGCGGAATAAGCAGATCTAAGTTTGAGGGAAAACTCTTCCAGCTTGGCTGTCACTAGTTTCTTTCTAGAGGCTATATAAGCGATTATCCGACCTCTTAAGACCACCTTAGCTGTTTCCCAAAAGAGATGGGGTGTATCGGCGTGTGCTATATTATCGGTTTTAAATTCGATCCACCATACTTTTAAGAGGTTGGCGAAGTCTTCGTTCTCGTACAAGTAAGAGGGGAAACGCCATATATGTTCTTTTCCTCTTGGAGTAAAATCAAAGATTTCTAATGTTATTGGGGAGTGATCTGAGATGATCAGCTCCTCTATATTTGCTGTTCTAACCCGTGGGGCCAATTCCGGGGGAAACCAAGAAGTAATCAATGCGTGACCATGACTGATGAGGCGGTGAAAAAAAGGTATACTCTCTCTCCTCTGGGTGAAGAGACCTCCAGATGTCTCTTAAGTGGGTGCTATCTAAAAATTGTAACAGAGGGGTGTCCTTATGAACCCCAATGTGAGATCTATCTTCGTTATGGTCGTGTACTGTATTCATATCCCCTCCCACTATCTTGAGAGGAGTGGTATCCGCTAGAATTCTGCCCGCTAGCTCCTCATAGAAGACCTTGTTGTCTCCATTAGGGCCATAGATATTATAAAGGGCTACTTGAGTATTTGTGAAGGATATCAGGAGTCTCATAAATCTGCCTTCTGAATCTACAGATTCCTCTATCACAGTGTGTTTGAGATTCTTGTGTATGAGTATGATGACCCCTCCCTTTTTCCCTACTGCTGGGGACCCATAAACTTGTCCCACCCAATGTTTTTTTAGTCTGAAAAAATCCTCCCGATCTAAGTGAGACTCCTGAAGCAGAGCAATATCCGAACGTAGCCTCTTCAAATGTCTAAGGATCATTGCCCTCTTCTCTGGTGACTTGAGGCCCTTAACGTTCCAAGATATAATATTAATCATTATGGCAGAAGCAAAGGATAATCCATAATGGTGTATTGGGACTCAAGGAAGCCATCTCAAGAGGTATCTCAAGGGGAGTATGGTCTGGCAAATCTAGGTAAATCACTACACACTCACTTGTATGAAAAACAACAAAGTAAGAAACAACAACTATTGAGAAACATACTGAATCCCACATTGGGATAAGAGAACTGGAAGCAACAGCTTCCAAAAAGCACCACAGGAGAAGAGGATAAAATCCTGACTTTCCACTGTCCAGATGCTGGGGGACTTCACTTATTCCCAACATAACGGAATCAGCAGACATTCTTAACAAAGCCCCTTGAGGAGCACCTACAACCTACTGGCAGAAATTGAGTTAAGCCATAGACATGGCATAGCTAGCATTTATTAAAACTTTTTTGTTGGAGCAGACCCGGAGAAGATCATGAAGGTAGTTTCACCAGAAGGGGGGGATCTCCCCAGTTGTCATCTTCTTCAAGTGTCCATGGCCGAAGCCTGGCGTTTGCGTTGCTCTTTAGGGCTAACCATATCCTTCGAGGTATCCTGTGCCTGCGGGAGTCTTGGTGGAGTCGAAGTGTTTGAGACCGCAGGTCTCGGGGAGTGCTGTGGTGAATCATTTCTGGGAAGTCTTGCAGATCTCTCCATGTATCCTTGAGCATCAGCAGGGGTTTGAAAGGTGGATGAGTTTCCATTTTTGTGGAAAATACGTAGGGTAGCTGGATATAGCAGTGCGAACTTCTCTTGTCTTCTGAACAGTTCCGTGCATATCATTGAAAAAGCTCGTCGGCGTTTGGCAACCTCAGCCGAAAAGTCCTCAAAGATTAACAGCCTGTGACCCTGAAAACGTATTCCTGAACACGAAGACTTAAATGCTCTTAATATTTCAGATTTATCAGCAAAATTTAAGAACTTCACTATGGTTTGTCTCGGTTGCATTGTACGGGGGTCTCTATGTTCCTTAGGTTCTTCGCTTCTTATGTTGGGACCCAACCTATGTGCTCGTTCTACCCGGCAACGCCTTGAGATTCCAAGTAGTTCAGGGAGATCTTGTTCACAGAATTTGGATAGGGAGTGCTGAGGAACCGATTCTGGCAGACCAATTATTCTCAAATTATTGCGCCTGGAGCGGTTCTCCAGGTCGTCTATTTTCTCAGCCATCCTTTTATTATCAGAAAGTACCTCGCCTAATTGTGTTCTAAGGGCATCAGCGTCCATCTCTAAGGTTTGAACTTTAAATTCCAACTCCTCCAGCCGGTCTGAGTGTAATCTTATCTCCCCCTTCACCTGAGCGAAAGCATGTGCCACAGCAGCTGTCAGGGATTCTTGCAGGTCAGGGGCAATTTGCCTCGCCACCTCAGTTGCTATTCTTTTATAGTTATCTTCCGGAATGCTTGAGCTCCCTGTCAGGGTGGTTAAGGCAGGAGTTTTGGGGCTATTAGCTTGTACGGACAATGTTTCCCAGTCCGTAGTAATTGGCAAGTTGTCAGGATCAGCTAAGTCCACTGACTGGGATTTCCCAGACTTGCCCTGTTGCTTATTAGATTTGGACTTTCCCATTGTCTGTATGTAACGTTCCATATAATACTTCAGTGAGAGAGGAGTTTTAAATGGTACTGTTAGCGGTATTTGGGGTATGCAGGGTGAGCACTCTGAGCCGGTTTCTGGATTATAGGCAAGAATCTGGGCAGTGCCTAGAGAAGTATGTGAGCCTTGTGTAGTATAACTGCAAAGACTCAGTTCCAGTAATAGATAGATATGACAGTATGATTTATCTGAGGCAGTTTTAACAACTTTACTGTCTCAGGAAGTCACTCCCCTGAAGGGTTAATATAGTAAGGCTGGCCCCTGATTGCAGACTGGGAATGACTGTAGCTATTAAGGTTAAAGTCACTAATCTGCCTAGTGCTGCGGCAGCTGGTATAGTAGAGCTGTCTAAGTTGGGAAGCAGCAGGCTGAATGACAGAGGTTGGCTCAGCTCTGAGCGCCAGCCGTTGCTGGCCGCACTCTAAGATGGCCGACAGGCTGACTAAACAAAATGGTGCCGGGTGGAATAGAGCTGGAGCCTCTGCCAGGCGGTGAGTACTGCCTTTGACTCCCGGAGTCCTGCGCTAGGAACCCGCTAAAGGAGCTGAGAGGCGCCTCCCGGTGTTACCGTTAGGTCTGCGCTCCGGCCCTCCGCACTCCGCCGCCCGCACCTGGGACCCGCTGTCTGCTTTTCTCCGCTGTCGGTCGCGCGGCTTCTGCGACGGCTCTCCGTCCCGTCGCCAGCTGCTATGATGCGCGCCCGAGTCTCCGGTGTCTCTCCGAGCTGTCGGGAACTGTTGGATGCCGGTAAATTTGCAGTTTTAGGTTGCGGTGCTCCGGAGCTTCTGCCGCCTCGTCACCGCATGTCGGCGCCGGAACCGGAAGCCCATCTATGCCCCTTTTAATGCACCCCATGATCCTATTTGCCTTGGCAACTGCTGTCTGACACTGGCTGCTACAATTAAGTTTACTGTCCACCAGGATTTTCCCAAATCCTTCTCCATTTTCACTTTTTACCCCGCCTTTTTCCATTTAACATGTAGTCATGTAATGGATTTTCTCTTTCCCCATTTTGCATAACCTTGCATTTATCTGTATTAAACCTCATCTGCCATTTCCCTGCCTTTGTCAGCCCGTCTACAACCTCATCCTGGAGCCGCGACGTGCGAGTAAGTGACTGCCTTGACAGCGCAATGGTCCGCACTCCGCACAGAGCGGTCTAGGCGCCTCCCGGGGAGCATGCCATCTTCTCCTCGTGTCCACCTCTCTGAGCCAAGCCTGCTACAGCGAGCATAAACGGAGAGCTTGTGAGGACTAGAGAGGGTACTTACCTGCTCCGGAGCCCTCGGTTCAGCGACCCTACGAACCCCGAGTGTGAGCGGAGCTTATTCAGCGTGTGGAGCCCCAAATCGCGAACAGCGGAATTCCCCGATGAGTAGCGGGAAGTCCCAGGGAGAGGAGGCGTCATCTTGGTTGTACATACACCACACATAGGGACAGTAATCTGGTCACTCTCGTTCTGCACTGATTTACTGCAGAGGAGCCCAGGATAATTATAATTGATAGTTACCACTGCATATAAAGCCAATACCTGCGGTACCCGGGTGACTGGCAAACCGACCAGAAGGAGTTGCATTGTTCCCTAAGACAACCAGCAGCATAATTCAGCAACCCATTCAATAAACTGGGCCTTTCCTACCTGGTGCCATTCATCAATGATAACCAACTGTGGCACATTTGTAGGGGGTACTTAAAGTGTTATTGTGGTCCTCAGGCGCTACGCTATATGATCTCTACTTTCCTGCCCACCTGGTCCTAAAAAGTAACTGCAGACGCAGGCCTGAACTAGCACCTTCTGTGGTATTTCTTAACTATACTGAACTTACTGTGGGGAATTACTTTTCTATACCAAATATTGTTGTGCCCATCAATATATTCAGAACTTCTGGATGAAAGTCTCTTAAATAAAAAAAAAAAAAGGGTCCTACTAACATATCTATCTACGACTGAGCTATGGGTGGAAACGCTAAAATAAATAAGTCTCAGCCCACTAAACTAACAGAATTTTTCCAAACTCCATCAACTCACTCCAAAGATCTATCTTTGAAGCGAGTTGATGGAGTTTGGAAAAATTCTAGAGGACATTATCTCCCCCCCCCCTCCCCCTTCTATCGCAAGCTTCGTCCAGACATGATTCAGTCGATATGGACAATCCAAATACTTCAGAGTCTTTCTGTACATCTGAACAAACCCTCCAACGTCTGTTTTCGTCATTCAGAGAGTCTCTCCAAACTGACTTTAAGCAAATGATGAATATTTTAAGATGGATATGCAGGCACCGAACATGTGAAGACAAAAATGGCGGACTTCGCAAAGTCACAAAATCTGCTAATCGACGCTAACACAGCGTTAGAAGAGGTCCAGAAGCTATCATCAAAAGTATTGGATCTTGAGGATCGCAATAATATTCGGCAAAGGGTTGTCCCTGAGTCGGTGGACCCGGATGCCTTATCCCAGTTTCTCACTGATCTAATTGCTCTAGTTCTCCCAGAAGCATCTGACCAAGACCTAATGGTAGACCGAATTCATAGACTGCCGAAACTTAAGCACCTTGCTCCCTCTGTTCCTCGGGATGTAGTAGCAAGGATTCATTTCTTCAAAACCAAAGAACAATTTCTCAAAGCTATTAGGGGCTCTTCAGATCTTCCAGAAAGATTCAAAGATATCTCAATCTATCCTGATCTCTCGGCTGGCACGATGCTTAAAAGGAAGGAATTTGCTCCTGCAATAAAAATTTTGAGCGAAAACAACATCCCATATCACTGGGGCTTCCCGGTCAAACTTGTTATAACCAAGGACTCCTCTACAGTGGTATGCCTTAGTCCCTCCTCAGCCAGAGATGTTCTCTTATCTTGGGGATTGATTTCTACTCCAACCAACTCTTCAAAAAAAAAAGGTGACAACAGGCCTGGTTTGATAACGCCTATATGGTCAGAATCCGCTCGTCGCTCCAGTTCACGACAAAATGACTGACCAAACCTTTTTGCAGAAAATTCCTTATTCCCTCGGGCTTTCTAGGTGGAAAGCTTAATTGTCTTGGTGTTCTCAACTCACGTTTTTCTTTGTAGGTTCCACGCAAAGACTTTTCCCCACTTCTGGTTTCCTACTAAGGAAACAACTCCTGTTTTAGGTCATGGACGTTTCCATGTGGCCTGTTGTTGTTGCATTTGTTTTTAGTTTTTATGCCATAGCATCTTGGATTCATATTCTGGATTCTGATTACTATGTGGAAGGATTGGGATTGCTAACTAGATTTATCATGGGGATTAAGGTCATGTCTTATAATGTTAACAGACTCAATTCCCCACATAAAAGGTCATCATTATGGAAAGAAGTACCTAAAGCTAAAATAGACATATTGTGTTTACAAGAAACACATTTAAAAGCTAATGATTTCTTTTGTTTGAAGCACAAAAATTTCCCTCACTCTATAATGGCGACATCTGACCAAACAAAAAGCAGGAGTAGTAATTTTTGTTCGAGATACTATTGCATTTAAGCTCCTTCATTCCATAACTGATCCTAAAGGGAGATTTATTATTATTCAATGTGAACTGAACTCTACCCCATATACTATGGTGAACTTGTACGCTCCCAACGCTAGTCAAATAACTTTTATCAACAAGGTAATTACTAAAGCAAAACAATTCTTAAATGACGCTCTTGTGGTTTGTGGGGACTATAATGTAGTTGTCGACAAACTGTTAGATAGATCATCCGGTAGTTCTCATTATTCCTTAGAACTTAAGGATCTCCTGGCACGAGAAAATATGCCTGATCCCTGGTGTTACCAACACGCAGGGGAGATTGATTACACTTTCTATTCCCATTCCAAAAATACTCATTCAAGAATTGATTATTTCTTAGTGGATAGGGGAGCCCTTCAAAATGTACTGACTACGTAAATAGGAATAGCCACGTGGTCCGATCATGCACCTATTTTCTTGATCCTTGCGGATAAGACACCTGTCCCATCTTTTATGCCTTGGAGGATTAATCTTTTTTTACTGAAATCTTCTCAGATAGTAGAAGAACTCCAGAAGGCCCTCACAGATTACTTACACTTAAACACTCCATCTGCTCCTTCCGCAGAAGCTTTATGGTGTGCTCACAAAGCAGTAATTAGATGAGTGTGTATTAAAATTTCAGCAAGGGAGAAACGCAAAAGGGAGAATGCATTAAACGTTCTGATCAAAGAACTTGAGGCCCTAGACAAACAATTTAAATTAGATTCTTTACCTGCGACTAAGGAGAAATTAAATACTTGCAGGAAAAAAATCAGCAGCTTATACATTAATAAATATGAAGCTCATTTGTCTAAACTTAATTAGAGTTTTTATTTACAAGGGGACCGTTCTTCTAAGCTATTAGCCAATAAGGATAAAACTCTGCAGGCAAAAAATAAGATTTCTTACATAACGAATCCGGATAACTCTAGAATTTATGACCCTCAACTTGTTGCTGATGCCTTTGCAAAATATTATCATAATTTGCATACTTTAAAGCATGATCCACATACTCCCGAAGTCCTTAAAGAAAATATTAACTCTTTCTTAAGCAAGGTACACTTACCCACTTTGACAAAGGATCAATTAGAATTGTTGAATGCACCAATAGAGATCAATGAAATAGAAACAACTATCAGGGACTCCAAACTTAGCAAATCTCCGGGCCCAAACGTGCTCTCAAATGAATACTATAATACTATATTCTGTATCATTCTTGCTCTGTATCTTGCTTCAATCTTTCAAGAGATCATAGATAAAGGTTCTGCTCCCCAAGGAATGTTATGTGCAACGTTAACTACCATACCCAAACCAGAGAAATCTCCCGATCAAATTGCTAACTACAGACCCATATCGTTACTAAATTGCGACATTAAATTATTCGCTAAAATTATAGTGAACCGACTAAGCAATATCTTACCTTGCTTAATCAACAAAGACTAAGTTGGTTTTGTTAAGGGTCAACAAACACGAGACGGCATCAGAAGAGTATTGGATGTGATCCATAATATGGCTACCATATGAGGTGGCTACCATATGAGGTGCTATAGATGGGGAGTTTGTATAGAGATAGGTATTGGTAGAGAAGTTCTGATAAAGTGAGGAGTCTAAGATGTTTGATTTGCAGAATTCTACAGTGAAGATGAAGAGTCGTGGCCGGGAGAAGACGTCATGGTGGTCTGGCACAGATGGAAAAGAGAAAGAGAACAACTCTTCAGAGACGTCTCCTGTAAGTCTCTGGATGTAACTTTACTGTAATCATTTATATGTCTGCAGAGCCTGTGTATAACTGGTATCCACCACTGTATGGTCAATGTAGTATAATGGTTTGTATTCAGTAATGGTATGGTATATTATTCAGTCACTATATGGTGGTGATACGTGGTCATGGTGTGGTGGTATTATTTGGTCACTATGTGCTGGTGATATGTGGTCTTAGTAGGATATTGGTACTGTTTGCCTGGGATTCTGGTTTTGAGTAGCAGTGTTATTTGGTAACTGTATGAATATTATTTAGTAGTTTTATATGTAGCACATTGTGTTAAAGCTTTATGTATATTTGGTTGATGATGATGCACCGTGGCGTGTTAGGGGGGGGATGGGGCGAAGTTTCTTCACCCCGCCCTGAGTGCAGTTTAGCCCTGAATAAATGTAACCTTTTTTGAAGTGGTGCTGCCTTCTTTGTTTTGTGCTACTTAGTGGCTACTTGCTGCACAGAGCAGTAGAGGAAGCAGAGGCAGCAACTGTGCCCGATGAGTTGCTGTGTAATGGGAGAATAGAAACGGTGGGACAAATCTTGGAGAGGGATATAGTGGGAATATAGGGGGATATAATTGTAGATTATTGGGTTAAAGGAGTTTTATCGTTTGAGCTGCTCGTGCTGTTCAGCTAATTCTCTCAGATTGAGTTTGAAATCCAGGGGCGTGTCTCTCCTCTCAGCAGTCATGTCTCCCCTCCCAGGAGGCGTGTCTCTCCTCACTGAAGAACTGTGACATCATCATTTTGTTTGAAGCAGGGGATGCAGAAGGTTGTCTGGATATAACAGCTCTGTAGCTCCTGCATGCTCCTCATGTCTGCAACCTTCAGGCTCCACAAGCTCCAGCAAGCACCTGTTATATCTCTTAGTTTACACACAAATTACACTGAAAGCCAGCAGCTTCTGTTCTAGTGGTGTTCACCCAAATTGTACTGACAACAGGCAGAGATCTTTACTCAACTACAAGGACAAATGTCAGCTTCAAGTAAAGATCTCTGCTTGCTGTCAGTGACATGTGCTTGCTGTCAGTGACATGTGAGTGAAAACAATGGGGGAGAAGCAATCAGCTTTGAGAGAAGACTCTGCTCAACCTGTAACTAAATTGGGCTTTTAGTGCAGTGGTAGAGCTTTGGCTTTACAACGAAGGGGTTTGGAGTTCTAGTCCCTCACAGAGTATTTCCCCCCCCCCCCCCGAAATTCTATACATATGTAGAGAGACCTAAAATATATATGTCAATCTCTGTAATGATATAAATACACATACATAGCTCCCCTATATCATGTCTCATCCCCCAGAGTATATGCATGGTATCACATATGTTGGAAGTGCTTGGTGTGACTACTGTGAGGACACTATATAGGGGAGCTTTGTGTGGGTGAATATAAATACAATGTCTACACATATATTTTCATATCTTTACATATGTGTACAATTTATAAAAGAAAAAAAGAAAAACTACTGATGGGGCTTGACTTCCCAACCTCTCTCTTGCAGAGCGGATCAGCTATGCATTACACTACACACACAGCTTGTACAAGTACTGTATGGAATCCTTATGTTATACACTACAGATGATGATGTCATAGGGAGGCGGGGCTTGCATTAGATCTGAGGAACAGAACGCCCTCTTTTCGAAGTAGCAGCTTAAAGGGGTTTAATTGTTACAAAGATCATGTCTCAGATTATGGGGACAGTAAAAATAAGCACTTTTGTAATTGGGTTGCATTACCTCTGTCACTTGGTTTAGCAGATATGAGCTTTTCTGTAAATCTGTGTTCTATTTCTGCTGTTGCTGGTCGCACCGCCCCCCTGGCCGGATCCCGCCATCTAGACACGCCCCCTGCACTGTGATTGGCTGGCTGACATTTCATTCAGCCTGTTGGGATACGCCCCTAGATAGGAAACACCCCGGCCACGCCCCCTGCTCTGTGATTGGCTGCCTGCACACTCTGTGTTTTCTCCCCTCTGAGCTGTTAAAATAGATAGTGAAACCAAGGTCTGCTGGCTCTATGTACATCTCCCAGCTCTAGGGTCAATGATCTGGGCAATTACTGCCTGTTTAAAGGGCTTTTGCCAAGAGGTTGATTCACCTCCTCACAGGTCCAGTCCTTAAGCTGCTACTTTGAAAAGAGGGCGTTCTGTTCCTCAGATCTAATGCAAGCCCCGCCTCCTTATGACGTCATCATCTGTAGTGTATAAAAGAAGGATTCAACACTGCATTTGTACAAGCTGTGTGTGTAGTGTAATGCATAGCTGATCCGCTCTCCCTCTCTCTGTAAGAGAGATCCCTCTCTCTGTAAGAGAGAGGTTAGGAGTTCAAGCCCCATCAGTAATTTTTTTTTTTCCCTTTATAAATTGTACACATTTGTAAGATATGAAAATATATGCGTAGACATCTATAATTTTACTTATATACACACACAAAGCTCCCTTATATAGTGTCCTCACAGGAGTCACACCAAGCACTTTCAACAGACGTGATAAAATGCATATACGCTGGGGATGAGACATGATGTAAGGGAGCTATGTATGTGTATATATCATTATAGAGATTGACATATATACATTAGGTCTCTCTTCATATGTATAGAATTTAGGGGGGGGGAAATTACTCTGTGAGGGACTAGAACTCCAAACCCCTTCCTTGTAAAGACAACGCTCTACCGCTGCAATACCAGCACAAGTTAGTTACAGAATGAGCAGGGTCTTCTCGTAAAGCTGATTGCTTCTCCCCCCAGTGTTTTCACTCACATGTCACTGACAGCAAGCAGAGATCTTTACTTGAAGCTGACATTTGTCCTTGTAGTTGAGTAGAGGTCTCTGCCTGTTGTCAGTACAATTTGGGTGAACACCACTAGAACATAAGTAACAGCTGCTGGCTTTCAGTGTAATTTGTGTGTAAACTAAGAGATATAACATGTGCTTGCTGGAGTCTGAAGGCTACAGATATAAGCATGCAGGAGGCTACAGAGCTGTTATATCCAGACAACCTTCTGCTTCTACTGCCTAACCCAGAATGATGATGTCACAGTTCTTCAGTGAGGGGAGACACGCCTCCTGGGAGGAGAGACACGCCTGCTGAGAGGAGAGACACGCCCCTGGATTTCAAACTCAATCTCAGAGAATTAACTGAACAGCACGAACAGCTCAAACGATAAAACTCCTTTAAGGACTGGACCTGTGAGGAGGTGAATCAACCTCTTGGCAAAAGCCCTTTGAGCAGGCAGTCATTGCCCAGATCATTGACCCTAGAGCTGGGAGATGTATATAGAGCCAGCAGACCTTGGTTTCACTATCGATTTTAACAGCTCAGAGGGAAGTAAACACAGAGTGTGCAGGCAGCCAATCACAGCGCAGGGGGCATTTCTTGGGTGTTTCCTGTCTAGGGGCGTGTCCCAAAAGGCTGAATGAAAGGTCAGCCAGCCAATCACAATGTAGGGGGTGTGTCTATGGGGGGCGGGAAACATCCAGGGACCGAGTCCGACCAGCAACAGCAGAAATAGAACACAGTTTTACAGAAAAGCTCATATCTGCTAAACCAAGTGACAGAGGTAATGCAACCCAATTACAAAAGTGCTTATTTTTACAGTCCCCATAATCTGAGACATGATCTTTGTAACGATAAAACCCCTTTAAGTAATGAATCTAGGGATAGAGGGAAAAATTATAATAAGGGTAAGAGTATGAGAGATTCAGAATAATAAAGTGCATGCAAATACTGGAAGTCTTGCAAACAAAATTGACAAATTAGAATTAATAATGTTTAAAGAGAAAGATGATATAGTAAGGAAAATTATGAAAGGATTGGGTTATCGTGATAGGGCTCTTTATTTGTAAAACAATTTGTAAACAGTCTGTTAACTTGAAAATTAAGAAGGCTGGGTTAATTGGAACATAAAATTGGATTTAAAACATATCCTAAATGATAACAGCTGTGAGAGAAATGATAATGTAGAATCAGTGGAAATTAGAAGAAGTAGTAAAAAATTATTTAAAGTTGTTATAGATCTTATTTATATAAAGTGTATCGGGAGCAAAAGACAGTCTACTCAAGAGTAATTATTATGAGGACTTCAACAATCTGTATGTACATTGAGAAACAAAAACGTACAAGTCCAGCAAGTGAAATAGATTTTTGACAATAATAAAAAACTTTTTAAAACTGGTGCAAGACCCAAAACGAATGGTCCTAGAAATAATATTTATCAGTATACATGACAGGATATCTAAAATGCAGGGTGTATATTTATATATATATTATATATATATATATATATATATATATATATTATTATATATACACATATATAATATATATATATACAGTATATATATCTACAATGACTATGGGAGGCATATATCTATTATAATAGATAATATAATAATATATTACTATAATACTGACCCATAGAGCTGACAATCAGTCTGCAGTTGTAAAATACTGGTTACCCCATGCTATACCCCTAAATGACAGTTTATTGTGGGTTTTTTTTATATGTGTGAATCTAATCATCCAGCCACCTCAATAACCCTGCCCCCTATAACCCCACCCCCCACTGGGCCAAGGAAAAATTGTCTTGCATAAAACCGGTCCCTGGCGGAAAAAAGTTTGGGGACCGCTGCCTTAAAGGATACATGTCATTATTAGAAACATGTCAGAAAATTAGATGTGTGGTGCTGAGACCCCATTCCCCTGCTGATCCCTATAAAGGTTCCTCTATGCTGAAAATATATTACATAGTTACATAGTACGGTTGAAAGAAGACACGTGTCCATCAAGTTCAACAAGGGTGGGGAAAATGTGGGTGAACGGAGAGAGACAAGGACATTAAGCACAGCCTCACCACTGGTTAATGCCAGTGGCAAGAACCAATCTGCTCCAATGGAGACCCTATCTCTGACCCCAGAGCCTCCACCAGACAGGATCCAGAATTTAACATAGCTAAGTACACATTAATATTCTTTAGGTCCAGGTAGGTATCTAAGCCTTTCTTGAAACTCTCTACAGTTCCTGCTGTGACCAGCTCCTCAGGCAGGCTATTCCACAGATTCACAGTTCTTACTGTGAAGAACGCTCTTCTCCTCTGGAGATTGAATCCTTTTTTCTCTAGTCGAAGGGAATGTCCCCTTGTCTTTTGAGGGGGCTTCACTTGAAATAATTTTTCCCCATACTTTATGTAGGGACCATTTATATATTTATATAAATTAATCATGTCCCCCCGAAGCCGTCTTTTCTCAAGACTAAATGAGTTCAATTCTACTATACTCTCCTCATAACTAAGATGCTCCATTCCCCTTATAAGTTTGGTTGCTCGTCTTTGTACTCTCTCTAGCTCCATTACATCTCTTCTATAAACTGGGGCCCTGAACTGAACAGCATATTCTAAGTGAGGACGCACCAATGCTTTGTACAGCTGTAGAATTACATCCTTGTCCCGCGAGTCCATGCCTCTTTCTGTATTTTTATTAAATTTTCTTTTAGTATCATCTCAATAACAAGCATCATGTACAGAACATAATATACAACTTCACTGAATATACATTTCAGCGTAGATACGCCATATTTTAGCTAAAGTGAAGACATAGAACATTATTGCAAAATGTTATGACTCATAAAATACTATATGAAAAACAGTATAGAGGTTGTACAAGTGGGGGATAGACGAGACAAGACACATAAAGGAAAAAATTCACATAATGCAGTGAATCAGCAGGATAGGGTGATATAGCGAGTGTACTGTATCAGAAGTCTCGGGAAATACAGTAGTTCTCCCAAGCCTTCCAAACTGCATCAAAGGATTCCAACTCATCATTTTTAAGAGCTGTAAGGTATTCCATATCCCTAATTTCTTTAATACGCAGACATAATGCCTCCCTAGAAGGGGGAAGAGCCTGTTTCCAATGTTTAGCTATCAAACACTTGGCTGCAGTCACAATATATAGGAATAACCTACCCAGTTTTTGTCCCAACGAGGGAAATGGAACATTTAAAATATAGTTTTGGGGCGTAAGAGGGACCCAAACCTGAAGGATCTCAAAGGCCAACAACTGAACCTGCCTCCAAGATGGGCTTATCCTATTGCAAGCCCAGAACACATGCGGTACATCTGCTCCCAAATCCCCGCATCTCCAACATACATCCGGCAAAGACGGATTCAGCTTATGCAAGAGAGCAGGTGTGTGGTACCAATACATCAACAATTTAAATTGATTTTCCTTATTCTGGATAGAAATAGACGACCTGGAAGCTTGGTCCCAAATGCTTTGCCATTCATCCTGGGATAGGGTGAAACCTAAGAACCTCTCCCATCTGGACATATATGCGTGCGGTGTTGGCTTCTCCGGATCTGGAGATATCATCAGCTGATAAATAGCCAAGATCAGCCCCTTAGTAGAGACACCGGCTCGGCAAATTTGTTCAAAGGTAGAGGGCTTGGAAACCCCCTCCGTTCCCAACACCGAACCCATATAATGCTTGACTTGTAAATATGAAAAAAGACTAAAGGATGGCAGTCCAAACTGGGATTGTAATTCCTGAAAGTGCTTTATTTTGGACGTACGTGGGTCCACAATATCAGCAAAGTGAAACAGTTTGCTTTGATACCATGGTCGCCACCGTTCATCCATCTGGCCCCCACCAAGCTGTGGATGGAACGCCTTCGAATGCAGCCCAAACTTATCACAACATCTCCGCCACACAGATCTCGTCAAGGACATAGAATTCAGCAGCGGGGCGTCTATTTTAGTGTTTGTGGTTGCCCAAAGCAAGGAGTTGGAATGCATAGGTGCCGACCACAACTTTTCAAGCTCCATCCACCTGGTGTATGCATAGAGCTGTGACCAAGCCGGGATGACCCTCAGCTGTGCTGCCCAAAAATATTTAGCAACATCTGGAACTGAAAGCCCACCATGCCGCCTCCCCGCTAGTAATACACTTCTAGGGATCCTATGTCTCTTACGGGCCCATATGAAGTGAATGAAGTCGGCTTGCAGAGATCTCAAGGTTACCAATGGTACCGGGTTTGGGAGTGTCTCGAACAAGTACATTAATTTCGGCAAGACCGACATCTTAATGGCTGCAATGCGGCCAAACAAGGATAAAGCTAACTTATTCCATCTGTCCAATAACTGTTTTATATCTGTAATTAGTTTCGGGTAATTATGTCTATAAAGGGAGGAATATTCTGGGGTCAAGAAAATCCCCAAATACTTGAGAGCGTCTTCTTTCCAGCGATAATTATAATTTGCCTTAAGATGATCGACCAAAGATCTTGAAACACCAATAGGTAATGCTTCCGTCTTTGCCGTATTTATTTTATAACCTGATAGGGTACTAAATTTGTCTAGAAGGGAATGAAGATTAGGTAGCGTCATAATTGGATCAGTGAGCATCAGGAGGACATCGTCCGCATAAAGTGAGATCCTAAATTCCTGTCCCCTTACCAAGACCCCCTTAATATCTGACGATAATCTAATCGATGCGGCTAAGGGCTCAATGCACAAGGCAAACAACAGGGGAGAGAGAGGGCAGCCCTGTCTGGTTCCATTATGGATTGTTATTCTAGATGATAAAGCATATGGCAGTCTAATGGAGGCCGACGGTCTGGAGTAGAGCCCCTGGAGTGCGGCAATAAATGGGCCACCTATCCCGTAGGCCCGTAAAATGCGGAACATGAAGGACCAATCTAGGCGATCAAACACCTTTTCTGCATCAAGGCTTAGCAAAAGCATATGACCCTTTCCCTTATTCACAATCTCTATCAGATCAACGGCTCTCACTTCCGGTTCCGGCGCCGCGATGGCTGGGAGCAAGTAGCGGAGGCTCCGACACTCCACACTCCCTCGTGGCACATAGAGCGGGACCCGCAGCATGTGAAGGGCACCGGCGGATAGCGGAAAGCGCCAGGGACACAGCGGCCTCGGAGATTGCGGTGGCTGCGACGATCCGGAGGAGCGGCAGGTAATGCAGAGACGGAGGGGGGCAGGAGCACACATGGCGCCCGCCATCTTGGGAGCAGGAGACGGACGCTGAAAATTCATAACAGTCCATAGCACAGGCACAGCACTCTGGGCTGATAGTGGGATCCCTCCTCTGAGCCTGGGGACCACTCAGCAGGCTCTAGAGCAATAGCCTATGGACTTTCAGCCCCTAATGCCACAGAGCCTGCAGGCCAATCTGCTCCATACTGAACTCTGCATGCTGTACACCTTATGAAAGTGCACCCCCCTGAAATTAACCCCTGCAGGGTGTGTGCTATACATCAATGTGGACAATACCTTGCTGTATAATGGGGCATTAACAGATTGAACGCTATGGTGCTGGCATCCTGAAAATATAACAGAAAAACACTACCACGGCTGTAACCTTTTCTACCTAATCCTGCTGGATATATGTGCATTATCTACTGTTCCCTCTGCCATCCCACACTTCTAATCACCTGGTGCCTAATCTACATGTTACATTGGAACAATATGCCGTAAACCACAAATGTTCTCTTTGCGTTTTTATGGATATTTTTATTCTATTTATATTATAGAACAATCTTCACCAATATTGCCATAATAAAGCGTTGGCTGAGATTTTATATACTTCTCATATAAGCACAATAATAGTTCAAGAAAATGTAACCTGGAATCCTCAATGAGGTTAAATGTCCCGAAGGGTCGGCAGGTGTCCGCCAAAGGTATCTACTGGTTTCGATGCCTTTCAGCAGAGATCATAGGAGCAGCCGGTTTAGATGTCCTCCATAAGAAACACCACACGACGTTTCGGGGGATAACCACTTGTGACACTTGAGAAAGGGGGCGTGGTTATCCCCCGAAACGTCGTGTGGGGTTTCTTATGGAGGACATCTAAACCGGCTGCTCCTATGATCTCTGCTGAAAGGCATCGAAACCAGTAGATACCTTTGGCGGAAACCTGCCGACCCTTCGGGACATTTAACCTCATTGAGGATTCCAGGTTACATTTTCTTGAACTTTTATTGTGCTTATATGAGAAGTTTATAAAATTTCAGCCAACGCTTTATTATGGCAATATTGGTGAAGATTGTTCTATAATATAAAAAGAATAAAAATATCCATAAAAACGCAAAGAGAACATTTGTGGTTTACGGCATATTGTTCCAATGTATTATGTTTCCATGCAGGGGGGGTCCTGCTAATGCCGTACATGTAACCTGGGTGTTTTAGTGCTACGCTATCGCTTGAAGGTGCCTAATCTACATGTGCCCTGCAGTATAAATGGACAAACATCTGGTGAAAATGTCTGCAAAAACACGTAGTGCACTAAAAAAATCAGAAAGGTGACATGGCGCCATCTAGTGACCAACCTGAAACTGACAGTTTGCATTACTCAGAATCCTCAACATTTGCATCACATGAGTCTGATTCATCGGTAACAACGCACTTTGCTATCTCAGATCTTAAACAAATCGCGCTAGAGGTAGCCAAGGTTATACTACCCGACCTACAGGCTTCCCTGACTAATACTATTGGTTCGTCTGTAGAAACAAGGATTGCAGCAATGCTAGATAGTAAGTAAAACATTCGTTTATTGTAGTTCCTTAAAAACATAGCAATAATCTTTGTGCACAGGCTAGTGCTACTTGCGTGTAAACATAGACAGTCCGTAGCCGGTCAGGGTCCCAAGTCCATGGGTACTGGCTTGTAACGCTCCACCGGTCTCCTAGTGCACGGAGCCAACGTAGTGGAGCAAGCGGGCGTACAGACAGGCGGGGTCCAGGACGGACATGTGACGTTTCGGGGAGGATTCTCCCCTTCCTCAAACACGTAATCACCACCTTCAAGCTTCCTTTTATACTCTATACTGTGTGCACCTATTGTTAAACAGAATACATATTAAAAAACGAGCGACATACTGCATATATACAAACATTGCGCTAGTTTACAAAAACGCTCTGAGATTAAGATCCTCATTGAGGCCGGCCGGCACGAAAGTATTAAGCCTAAAAATCCAGGCTGCTTCTCTTTGTAAGAGTGTTTTCTCTAAATTTTCCCCTTCTCTGCATCTAACTTCCTCTAAGACCACCATTTTAACTCAGCTACCCCATGACCAGCTTCAAAAGAAGTGTCTTAGCCACGGGTAGTCTCACCCAAATTTTTTCTTTGGCATTTCCTCTATTTCAAGCCTCTCCTGATTAGCTGTTCTGATGTTAGAACGATGCTCAGTGACTCTTGTCTTTATACTCCGCTGGTTTGACCCACATATCCCTTCCTACAGGGGCATTTTAATTTAGGTAAATCAGGGGATTTGGTATTACAGGTATAAAAAACCTTTAAGTGTTATTTTATTACCTTGTGTGGGATGATAAATGTATGTGCACCTTGATTATGGAGTTGCAATTAACGCAGCCTAAGCAGGGGTATGTCCAGTACGTGGCCCCCAATTTTAGGGGGGTTTTTTCTACCTTCAGTTTGAGAATGTTATGGCGCTGCCGATGGTATGGCCCCATTTAAAATTTAAAACTGTGGTCTCTGTATAAAACATTTTACCATATTTAGTGTCCACTGGTTAGGACGTGCCAATGTTTTATTGATGGTTTTTTTTCAACCAGGTCACTATGGATCGTATGTACTTACAAACTAGAGACGTTTCTGATCTAGACTTCTTATTAGTCCCTTTTAGTAAGGTTTTCCCTGTCCATATGAAGCCACTTCCCAAACTGTCTGTTCTAGATCCTCTCTTTATATCCCCCTAGCCACAAAACTTCTAATAAGGATCTTCTCCTGTTCCCTATATAAGATTCTGATGAGCATATTCTTCTGGCTCGCATAAATTGGGCCTTGGGGATACCGCGAAATATTAGTGGAAGCATGCTGACTTTTATGGTGCAAAAGATTAAATTTCCCCGTCAATCGTTTTTTTATAAAGAGTGGTAGTAATTCCTGAAGGCTGTTCTTCTGATTTCTACATCAAGATAGTGTTTTGACCTCACGATTAATGGTAGCAGTAAATTGGATTAAGAGGGTGAATCTGATTAGATGTTTCAAAAAAAATGTATAAATTCCCTTTTTTCTGTTACCCGACCCAAAGACACAAAGACGTCATCGACGTATCTGTACCACGCCTTAACGTGACTGTAATGGGGGCTGGTATAAATGTACCTGTTCTCAAACGCAGTCATGAACAGGTTCGCGTAACTTGGAGCCACAGGAGACCCCATAGATGTCCCCTGTAGCTGCAAGTACACGTCTGAACCAAATTTGAAATAGTTCTTGCGGAGTATAACGTCTAAAAGATCCATAAGAAAATTAATTTGGACATTGGTCAAAGTATGGTCCTCCCCTAGTGATTCTCTAACTGCTGACATACCCTCTGTATAGGGTATGCTGGTGTACAGAGATTTGATGTCAAGGGTGCAGAGCCATGAGTCTTCACTTTGAGTCAAAGCCTCCAACTTTTTAAGAAATTGAGTAGTGTCAGAAAGGGAATGTGTATGTCTCCTAACTAATTTCTGTAGGAATGAATCGACATAGATGGCAAGAGAAAGAATTTTATACATTTGTTGAACATCTTAATCAGATTCACCCTCTTATCCAATTTACTGCTACCATTAATCGTGAGGTCATACACTATCTTGATGTAGAAATCAGAAGACAGCCTTCAGGAATTACTACCACTCTGTATAAAAAAACGATTGACAGGAATAATCTTTTGCACCATAAAAGTCAGCATGCTCCACTAATATTTCGCGGTATCCCCAAGGGCCAATTTATGCGAGCCAGAAGAATATGCTCATCAGAATCCTTATATAGGGAACAGGAGAAGATCCTTATTGAGAAGTTTGTGGCTAGGGGATATAAAAGAGAGGATCTAGAACAGACAGCTAGGGAAGTGCTTCATATGGACAGGGAATCCTTACTAAAAGGGACTAATAAGATTTCTAGATCAGATCGTCTCATGTTTGTAAGTACATACGATGCTCATAGTGACCTGGTGAAAAAAACCATCAATAAACATTGGCACGTCCTAACCAGTGACACTAAATATGGTAAAATGTTTATACAGAGACCACAGTTTATCTATAAAAGGGGCCGTACCATCGGCAGCGCCATAACATTCTCACAACTGAAGGTAGACAAACCCCATAAAATTGTGGCACGTACTGGCACATACCCCTGCTTAGGCTGCGTTAATTGCAACTCCATAATCAAGGGCACATACATTTATCATCCCACACAAGGTAATAAAATAACACTTAAAGGTTTTTATACCTGTAATACCAAATCAGTGATTTACCTACTTAAATGCCCCTGTGGGAAGGGATATGTGGGTCAAACCATGCGGAGTATAAAGACAAGAGTCACTGAGCATCGTTCTAACATCAGAACAGCTATCAGGAGAGACGCGAAAATAGAGGACTTGCCAAAGAAGATATTTGGTGAGACTACCGTGGCTAGACACTTCTTTGAAGCAGGTCATGGGGTAGCTGAGTTAAAATGGTGTGTCTTAGAGGAAGTTAGATGCAGAGAAGGGGAAAATTTAGAGAAAACACTCTTAGAAATAGAAGTAGCCTGGATTTTTAGGCTTAATACTTTGGTGCCGGCCGGCCTCAATGAGGATCTTAATCTCAGAGCGTTTTTGTAAACTAGCGCAATGTTTGTATATATGCAGTATGTCGCTCGTTTTTTAATATGTATTCTGTTTAACCAATAGGTGCACACAATATAGAGTATAAAAGGAAGCTTGAAGGTGGTTGATTACGTGTTTGAGGAAGGGGAGAATCCTCCCCGAAACGTCCACACGTCACATGTCCGTCCTTGGACCCCCGCCTGTCTGGTACGCCCGCTTGCTCCACTACGTTGGCTCCGTGCACTAGGAGACTGCTGGAGCCTTACAAGCCAGTACCCATGGACTTGGGACCCTGACCGGCTACGGACTGTCTATGTTTACACGCAAGTAGCACTAGCCTGTGCACAAAAATTATTGCTATGTTTTTAAGGAACTACAATAAATGAATGTTTTACTTACTATTTAGCATTGCTGCAATCCTTGTTTCTACAGTCGAATGATTGATGGGAGAGAGGGATACTCCCACTAGCAGCTGATGCTATCGTAGCAGTCGTAAAGACTTTTAAATTGCCACACTTCGATATTTGCATAATACTATTGGGTCAACATTAAAGGAACTACAAGGGACTGTCGCCCAGCATGATGAACGGATAACGGACGCCGAGGAACGGATTCTCAATAATGATAAAGACATCGAAGATCTTCAGTTTCAATTATAGGAGATGGCTAAAGACAACAGAAAACTCACTGAAAAAGTCGATGACCTGGAAAACAGGTCGCGGAGAAGCAACCTTAAGTTAATTGGGGTTCCTGAGACACTATCTGCTGCTGATTTATTGCATTTATGTGAGAACAAAATACCACAATATCTGGGCATTCTCAGAAAATGTAAGGTGGAGAGAGCCCACAGAATAGGTCCGGAGAGGAGACAGGAGTTTGGAGGCGCGAGAAAGACATTCAGCAATAGACCCAGACCTGCAATATGCAAATATTTGGATTACTCCGATAAAGCAGAAATTCTGTCGGCATATAGAGCGAAAAGTTCAGGGATAGAGCTACATGGGACTAAAATCCTGCTATTTGCAGACTTTTCTGCAGAGGTATCACGCCGGAGGAGAGCATTCTCGGCAATCTGTTCAGAACTTTACAAAACCCAAAGGTAGTTTACTCTCCTGTATCCTGCAACTCTGAAGGTTTTTTCAACAGATGGTCCTCCCCTTTTTTTTCAAGATCCCGAATCGGCAGTGGATGGACTTGGTCTCCAGGTTGTTCTAGTTGATTGTACAAAGTCAAGCGCGGCTCAGGATTTAACTCCACGGGTCCGGGGCAGTGTGAGAAGAGGCAAAAATTATATGGCAGATAATGTTTACTGTGAGAAAAAAAGACCACAATGGCTTCCGAACCCAGGACAAGATATTTTCTGGGTGACGAGTTCTATGGTTGCCTGATATATTGGCTCTTGAACTGATAGCTGATGGTTGTCTAACGGTTAACTTATTTCAGGGTATAGATCTATGATTGCTCTGCAGTAGGCTGCGATATGATAATCTGTGATGTAACTGGTGAAACTTGATATGATAGAATGTTATTTGGGTCCTACAGAGGTAAGATCTATTGAATCTAGATGCGAGGGTATGCTGGGGGCGGGTATAGGAAAGTGAGGTGATGGTACCCTACATTGCGGAAGAAGGGAAGTCTCACGATCACATGGTTCTTAGTAAGGGGGCTACGACCCTTCTGTAGGTTTAGATTGTGCATTGTTGATTGTTTAGCATTTGTTGGGGGAAGGTTTGTTGGGGGTCCTGCCACAGCCAGATGCTAATCCTTTGATCTAAACTGTTAATATGCGAGTCATTTCATGGAATGTTGAAGGGCCTCCGGTCACCTCATAAGAGAATGAATGGATCTTAGACATTTAAAGGCGTCTAAAGGCGGATCTCTCGCACTACTTCAGGAACACACCGGAGGAGACCGACTTTCATCCGCGAGTTAAGAGCTATGGTAGGCGAGGTTATGCTCTCCGGCTAAGGACTCGAAAGCGTGGGTCATAAACATAGATAAGCAAAAACCTGAAATAACAGATTTTAGAACACATTCAGAGATGATCAAGGCATAGTGCATCGGACTAACTCACACGAAACATACTAACTTCTAAAACATTTATAACATTTATGTGTCCAGAAAGAGAATCATCGGATTCCTGAGGAAGTTATCCGATGCTATTGTGGATCGACACAACATCATTAAGATAGTGTTTGTATTTTAACAGAGTTTTAAATATTCGAGAAGACAGGAAGAGAAATAGTCTGCCTACGTGTTGATAAGAAACACAGTTATATGCAGATAGTAGTCCATGGGGAGGGACACTCCAATTCTAGCTCAGTTCTTATAGAATACAAAAATGGATGACTCCAAGATATACTTGCACCCGAGATGGATCGGTGAATATACATTTTTTTCTCCGGTACACGACTCTTGGTCCCAAATCGATTACTGCATTGTTTCGGCGCTCCCATCTGATGGCTAGAGTCCAGGAGTCCTAATTGAACATCGTGGTTGTTCAGGACCATTGCTCTGGTAGTTTGTCATTCGCTGAAGCTCGTACCTAGGGTACAACACTCTCTTTTATAAACCCAAACACACTTGCGTATATACGCATGCGATACAATACATCAAACTGAAAAATTGGTGAGGTTAGACTACAAAACCATGACTGGTGAACACATCGGCACAACCCTCAACTTCTCTAGGGCCACTGCGAAGGCATTATTGAGTTGTCGTCTGATTACACCAAGATAGCGCAAGGTTCAAAAGTGTGCATCCGTCAGGTTTTTAGAAAAATTAGTGCGATCCTACTGGAGGCAAAACGACCCTCTCAAGAAAAATGTGAAACACCAACTAAGCAGGTTGGGCAGGAAGTATAAGGCGCAATACGAGCACTGGCTGGAAAAAAAAAAAAATTAAATTCTCAGTAGCAGAGGCAAAGATTTTCCGATACGGGAACAAATGTGGGAAACTGCTTGCTCAGCTTTCCTATGGGTGTCCCGAGGCCAGGGACATATTCTACATTTAAAAGGACGCATCGTGAGTCCTAAAGGCATCACCCTAGGGACACCAATCAGATTTTTCAACAATTTTAATTATCGTCTTTAACATCTAAGGATAAAATTTTGTTAGCTGAGTCAATCCTGACCTCGGTACAATCGTGCATCTAATAAAGTCATGATTTGAAATTTCGCTAGAATTTGAAAGTGTAGTTTGTAAGGTGATCTTGAAGAAATATGACCGAAATGGGACCGAAAGTGGGCAAGAAGGGGGCCAGGAGGAAGGGCTTTTCTGTGAGTACCTATCTTTAGATTCCACCAAACTCATTCACCATTCTCACTAATTCCATCTACCTTGCAGCCATCTCCCTTCTACTGTACTCACCAATCTCACCCCCCTGACAATTCCCATCCATACCAGCGCCTCTATCCCCCCTCACCCATGTATACATCCCACACACTGTTTTCTGCCTTTTTAATTTTAACCACCCAAAATTGCCTGCTTGCATAGTCTGCACAAACGTCGCTCCATACTCATCACTTAACCATCTGCTGTGTCACACTTTTTCATTCTCCTGCTTCTCGCTGCAGGTGACATCTCACCTAACCGCCGGCCCTCCTTCCTTTAACTGCTCATCCCACTTCCTCTCCTTCCATAGAAACCCGCTAACCTGCTCGCTATTCGCTGTAGTCTTTTCCTCTGCCCCTTTTAAATGTGCCCTGTTGGAATGCCCCGATCAGGTTGGCAACAAACTCAGCTGTTCAATGACGCTGTTT
Organism: Phyllomedusa bahiana; assembly: GCA_025379985.1. Lineage (NCBI taxonomy): Eukaryota > Metazoa > Chordata > Amphibia > Anura > Hylidae > Phyllomedusa > Phyllomedusa bahiana. The sequence continues at coordinate 39,789 of JAODAL010000885.1, forward strand.
CATCTCCAACTCCCTCAAACCTGCTGGGCCCTCACAGAAACAAGGCTCCAGCACTACTGACAAAATCCGCATTCCCTTGCCGTTCTCTACCTATGGCGGCCTACACTTCACCCACAACCGCCCCCGAGCGACCCGAGAACGTCCGGGTGGAGGAGTCGGCATACTTCTCTCACTCCACACTGCAACTTACCATGTCATTCCTCCCTCACCCACCCTCAACTTTCCCCCTCTTTTGAAGACCCCCACACCATTAGACTCTTTCCGGCCAATTCCATCAGAGGGGGGGGGGGGGGGGGGGGGGGGGGGGGGAGGGGGCAGGGTGGGGGTGCGGAGTAGGCGCGGGGGGTGGTCGGCAGGCTCGGTCCCGTGGGGGGGGCGGGGGGGGGGGGGGGGGGGGGGGGGGGGGGGGGCCAATTTCTTCACACACACATATCTTTTCGACACTGCTCCCAAGATTGGTCCTATGCTTCAGGATGCCGCACTGCTTGATATTGGGTTGATTTCAAAATCCTCCACATAGTGAGTGTACAAACTGGGAGACGGATAATAGAAGGGGGATGGATTAGGGAAAGAGATAGGAAGATGAGGGGTGTAGGAGAGAGGTAAGGGGGATATTGGTGGGTGTAGGGGTGAGGTGAAGGGAGGAGGTAGTAGAGATGATTGGGATTAAAATAATTTTATAATTTGGAATATAGGTTATTTAAATTTGATAGGGGTAGTTATTTGATATGATTAGATGGTATCAAATTGAAATTAAATAATTTATGAAATAGAAGATAATTTAAATAAATGGAAATAATAGAAAAAATTATGTTCACAAATCAATGACCCCTATCTACTCATATACATGTACTGACCTGGATCAAAAATTAAAAAGAAACTCTCACAACACCCTGGACATATTGGCACCACTCACACACCGTACCACCAGAGTCAGACGCCGGCAGCCTTGGCACACCAACCTCAGACTCGGTTCTGCAACGATGCTCCAGGTGTTGCTGAGGCGTCTGTGGGAAAGTCCAATCTACCTCAGACTTTCTCCACAACAAATTCATGCTAAGAACTTATCACACTGCCCATCACAGCGCCAAACAAAAATATTTCACCTCCCTCATCCTCACAACCTTACACAACAATCAACCCAAAAACGCCTTGTTTGAACCACCATCCACTCCCTTCTACAGTGCCTAAAGCTCAGCCCCCGGGCTCTGACCTCTGTGCTAGAGTACCTTGGCCACTCACTTCAAAGACAAAAATTGACATTAATCCGGCATACACATCCTTATCACAAACCTCCAAGCAACCCATCCTGTCCCTCCCCCTCCCCGCACACCTCTCGTGTGTTCTCAGCCTTGACCCAACTACAGAAGAAGAAGTATCCATGCTTCTCCTGTCTGCTCGTCGCCCACCACACATCTATCGACCACCATTCCCTCCCACCTTCTCCATTCCTAATTTCCCATCTATCCTCCTCTCACCATACTGCAATCTGTAACTCTCTCCCTTTCTCCACTGGGAATCTGTCCCAATCCTCCATTAAACAGTGCTACAATAACTCCCCTACTAAAAAAAACCTCCCTGGACCTCATCCTGTGCTGCCAACTACCGACCAGCTCTCTAACCCATTTATCTCTATGCTCCTGGAACGCCTGGTCCTACTCACGCCTAATACGCTATCTCTCTCTAACTCTCTCTGGATCCTCTACAATCAGGTTCCGCTCTTTACACTCCACAGAAACTGCTCTAGTTAAAGTCTCTAACATCTCCACACTGCTAAATCTCAGGCAAATACACGTTGTTGGTGTCTTTCTGGATCTCCTGCAGCATTTTAACCTGTTTGATCACCATCTTCTCCTCAGCATGCTCAGCACCATTGGCATCCAGGACCACCTTCTCTCACTTGGTTCTCTTCCTACCTCTCTTACCGCTGTCTTCAGTGACTCATTTGCAGTTCTACTTCCTCTCCTCTCCCTCTTGCCGTAGGGGTCCCTCAGGGGTCAGTTCCTTGGTCCCACCTCCTCTTCTACATCTATACCAGCCCCCATTGGCCAAACCATCAGAAGATTTGGCTTCCATACCACCTCTACGCTGATGACACTCAATTATCCACCACTTCCCGAGACCTCACTCACCCTGCCCTGCTAACAAAACACCAGTGACTGTCGTCCGCTGTCCTCTGACATCTTGTCCTCTCTCTGATCTCTCAACTAAAACCTCACCAAAACCGAACTTCTTGTTTTTCTCCCCCCATCTGCTAACCAACCGCCATCTGCAATTTCTCTCTCAGTGTGTGGCATCACCATAACACCTAGGCAACAAGGCCCATGATCTTGGGGTTATTCTAGACTCCTGATCTGACCTTCACCTCCATATATCCAATCCCTTTGCCCGTCCTTCACTTGCAACCTCAAAAACATCTCCAGAATCCGTCCTTTCTCACTGTGGAAACAACTCAAACTCTATTGTTGCTCTATTCATTCTCGTCCTTGACTATTCTGTAACTCCTTGCTTAACTGTCCTCCCTCTCTGAAACTCTCCCCACTCCAATCTATCCTGAATGCAGCAGCCAAGGCTTGTCTTACTCCTCCAGCCGCTATACTGATACCTCTGACCCTGTGCCAATCACCTGCACTTGGTTACCATCCAGTACAGAATCACAGCAAAAAACTAATCACACTCACTCATAAAGCCTCCACAGTGCGCACCCCTATACATCTCCTCCCTCATCTCTGTCTACCAATCCTGCCCGCTCTCTCCGCTCAGCTACGACATCAAACTACAGACTACAATCATCCGAACCTCCCATGCCCGTCTTCAAGATTTTGCAACGTTGGCTGCACCTACGCCATTCTCTGTAACATCCTACCCCCTTACCACGTACCATCAGGGTCCACAATCCCAGCCTTCGCATTTTAAGAGTGTCGAAAACACATCTTCTCAGGGCATGCCTACCAAAACCACTTAATTTGTTAACAACCACCTTCAATCACACACATTGTCACTCCCTACACTAGGTCACTCACAGGCACTTATCTTATATAGATAACAGTCATGGTGGGCAGGTTCACACCAAATTTTTTAATGTAACCTCCCCCATAATTTGGGTAAAGCATGGCTGGGCCATTGTAAATTAGCACTTCCTCCCCCCTTTGTTTCCCCAGGCACCCTCTTAGATTGTAAGCTCTTGCGAGCATGGCCCTCCACACCTTTTGTCTCACCTGTAAGTAGCTTTCACACTGTGTTAATGTCTGTCCTTTGTGGTCTGTATTATACCCTCTAACATTGTAAAGTGCTGCGAAATAAATGTTGGCGCTATATAAAATGAAAGATTATTATATATATTATTATTATAGGAAAACATTAAAATATAGAATTATGATTCTAGGTTCTACGGGATTTGCAGAATGCCCATTAATTCACGGAATTTGATAGGGCCCAGCTTAATTCTCTGTAACCCGGATGAACTGATCAGGCAATAAAGTCAATTGAAAAAAATAATAAGCTCCTGGGCCAGACGGCCTGACTGCGAATTTTAATAAATTTTACAGAACCAGATTACACCCTGAGCTACTTGTGTTATTTAATAGTTACTTACAAGGAGGACCATACCAGACATTATGAAACACAGCATACATCAACATACTGCTTTCCAAAGCCTGATAAAGATCGTGTCACTTGGCGGCCTCATATAGGCCCCTATCTCTCTAATCATTGTGGATTTAAAACTAATTTCAAAAAATTAGGGCAGAAGAGAGCCCTAATAGTTGCCAAAACTCTCTCCAGGTCGGATTCGTACAAGCAGGGTCGTGCAGTGCCACTAAGATGTCTTAAAGGGTACTACAGTCTTAGACGAAATAAAAATCATCCCAAAGTTACACCACTCCCCAGCGATCATGTTCTATCGACGCAGAAAAGCTTCGAGCAATGTCTCTGGGAGTGATATAGACAAATTTTCTTGTTCATGATGGGGATTTTCAAGCAGCATTATGTTTTTCTAATCTCTGTCTAAGTCCCCATAAGGCGAGGAATTTTACACCACAGGATTTTTGTCACCAGTTTTGACCTTCAGAAGGGAACACGTCCAGGGCTTGACCATTATCCCCCCTTTTATTTAACATCTATATAAAACCATTGATAAGGGGCTATTGAAAAGGATGAAAGCTATCCTGGGAATTAAGGTTTGGAATCAGACCCATTAAAATCGACTCCTGTTTTGCTGACTTGACATTCTATGATTATGTCAGATCCAGTGAAGGAGTGGGACCCATATTTAGCTTATTAGAAAAATTTGGCAGGTCTTCAGGACTTAAAAGTTAACAGCTCCAAAAGTGATTATACGTGGATAATTTCCCCTACAGGATCCTATTTGAATTGCTGGTAAGACATCAATTCCCAGTGAGAGTTGCTGATTCTAGCATAAAATATTTGGGGATCCATATTGGGAAATATCCAGAAACCATATATAGCCTAAATTATACCCCCATTTTAGATAAAATGGAAAAAGAACTGACGAAGTGGAACAATCTTCCCACCTCTCTTTGTCAGTATGAGTTAACTTGAAAAAAATGGTAAGCTTTTCCTAAATTGCTCTACCTCATGCAAACTATACCTCTGCTGTTGAGGCATCGGGATGTCAGAAAATTAAATAAGATTTTTTCTTCATTTGTATGGGGCCATAAGCGCCACAGAATAGCACTGGCTACCTTGATGCTCTCAAGGGACAGAGGTGGGTTAGTGAATTCCGTATGTTTAGAACATACAACTCGGGTTTGTGTATACTCCCGACATTTAATAGATTGGATCCATAATTCAAACTTTTTTTTCAAATTTGGAACTGATGAGGGCCTGTCCGCTCCATGGAATCTGATAGCTTGCTCATACAGGGTTCTCGTCCCTACCCAGACTCCTTAGAAAATCTTTAATTATAAAAGATAACAATTGCTAGGGAAGGTCAACAAGAAAAGCTGATGGGCCTCTCCTTCTTGTGTGCACGAAGCACAGTACCTTTGGGGACATCCGGAGATTATTGCAAGGAACGGGAGAATCCATGAATTCAGGAGTCTGGTTAAGTGGGTGTGGTCAGACAGGTTAAACACTTGTTTCATGAGTCGGAAAGTAGATTCCTGACCCCTCAGGAACTACAAGGGAAGTATGGAACCACTCATGGATGGTTTTTGAGTTTTGCCCAGATTTCGAGTTTCCATTCAGAAGCTTTTGAGGAACTATAGAAAAGAATCCAGAGTAATAGATTGATGCTTATATAGGATACCCCGCGCTCGGTAAAAAATTCGCTCTCTGAAATTTATAAGGTCCTTAGGGAGTACCGTGCATTTGAAAATAAGAATTCTCTCTTTAGGAGATGGGCCCCGGAAATTTGAAGATGAGAAGCCTGCCTATAAAGATCTTAGAAGGTTGTGGAAACTGTAAGGAAATTGTACCATGTGAGTCTTGAGGCGAACTCAATATAAACTGATACATCACGGCATTTATGGCTTCGATGATCCCCCCACACCCGAAGTGCCCCTGACAGATTGGTGCTTGCCCTAAATGTTCCCATGCCGAAAACGGATCTGTCCACTGCCTCTGGGTCTGCCCAAAAATCACATGAGTTCAGGGAAGCGGGTGAGAATCCATTGCATCAACACCTCGTCCTGAATTTAGAATCTGGAATATGTCGCCTATTCTCCAGGCTTTTTCATGTGACCGCAGAGGGAACTGACTTCCCTTTGTTAGTTCATAATTTCTATTTTGATAGCCAAGAGATGCCTGCTGTCTCTCGTAGGATCAAACCAGACGTTCCTTCCATTGAATATGGTTATTGACCAAGAGAAGCCATTTTCTTCTCATGGAAACGACGGGTGAAGGTAGAAAGTAAATAAAGAGGCGCTCTCAAATAAGTTTTTTAAGAAATGGAGAAGCTTTATTGAAAACTTTCTTTCCAAACAAGAAATAAAGAGCAACATGCACCATTTAAAGACACCACTTGGTACATGCACAAAGAACTAGCTGATGACTTAGGACCTCTCAGAATAGAATAGGGGATGACAATAATAAATAGGTTCCACGGCTGGACGTTTGAAATGGACCCTGAGGTGACCAGAGGAGAAATAAGGATTGAATTCTCTTATATATTGTGAAATGATTATTAACTAGACTTAGTATCACTGGACAGGGCTGTGGTAATGGGGGCGGGGGGGATGTTTTAGCTTTGTTAGCTAATTTTTGTTTTGATGGTTATGTAAAAGATGACGAATCAATGTATCTAATGTGGATGCTCTGTCTGTACTAACTTGATTGTCAATAAAATTGTTTCAACTAAAAAAAAGATCAACGGCTCTTCTGGTATTATCCCCCCCTTGCCGGCATGGGATAAAACCTACTTGGTCCTTATGTACCAAATACGTCATATGATAAGACAATCTATTTGCTAGAATTTTTGTAAAAATTTTCATGTCCGAGTTCAACAATGCTATGGGTCGATAACTACCGCACTCCAGGGGATCCCCTCCCGGCTTTGGTATTAAAGTGATATATGAATGCAACATCGAGTCAGGCGGCCGGGAGCCCTGTAGAAAGGAATTGTATAATGGTATCAAATAGGGAAGAAGCTGTGGCTGAAAAACCTGGTAGTAAAGATAAGTAAGCCCGTCCGGACCTGGCGCTTTCCCAGAGGGAAGGTTCCTAATAACATCCGAGATCTCTTCCTCAGCAATCTCTGCATTTAAAGAATTCAAGGCTTCTGATGAAAGACGCGGTAACCCACATTCGGTCAAAAACTCTGTTAATACCCTATCACGCTCTGTCCCATCTGTGGGCAGTGCACTCGGAATATTATAGAGTTTGTTAAAATATTCATGAAAAACATCCGCTATGGCTTTAGGATCATAAATAGGTACACCCATATTGTTCCGTAAAGCGTGCGGACTGAGACGTGCTCAAATCCTCCCCGAAGCATCCTAGCTAATAGAGTGTGAACCTTTATTGGCTGTCTCATAATACTTTTTCTTAGTAAAAGCTACGCTTTCTCCGCTTTAAATGCATCGCTATACACCCTTTCATTTAGATTCCAAGTACACTAAAAACGCCTCAGAGTAGATTTATCTGGCGACCTCCCAAATCACCCTCCAGCCCCTAAGCTCCGTGACGCACCCCTGTCCATTGACTCGACTATCCTTCTTTAGTCTGTACCCAGCGCTAAAACACTGGCCCCCAAAGTACTGCCTTGTGAGCCTCCCACAAAACTACTGGCGATGTGACTGAGCCTACATTAAGCTCAAAGTATTCCGTGAGGTGTCGCCCTAGCTCCTCCCTGTGCATCGGATTCCTAATGAGAGATTCATTGAGCCTCCAATGACAAACCCGAGTCGAAGAGTTCATACCCTTAAATACTACACTCACGGGGCATGGTCTGTCCATGTTATTGACCCAATGTCCGCTGATTTCCATAAATCCTTAAAGCTAAGATATTTCCAAAGACGTAATCAAATCCTGGGGGAAAGACTGATGAGGTTTGGAAAAAAAAGAGAACACCCTTTCTGAAGGATGGTCAATCCTCCACAAGTCAAACAGACTAAACTTACGGATTAATTGTCTAAACCCTCTAGACAATGCCTGCTGCGCGGCTACTGTTACCGGGGGTCGAAGTGACAATTTATCATAGGTGTCCGAAAAGACCAAATTAAAGTCCCCTCCCATAATCACTGCCGACGGGGGAAGTCGAGACAACTTAGTCAATACTCGCCGCAGGAAATTTAACTGGCCAACATTAGGGGCATATACATTACATAGCAGAACAGGAGATCCCCCCAAAGTCCCCTCAAGTATTAGGTAACGCCCGCCTGGGTCCGCTTTTGGAGTTCGATTTAATATGGGGCAATGAGTTTTGATAGCAAATTGCCACTCCCGCCTTTTTTCTATCTTGTGACGCGACAATAGGATACCGGTACAAGTGTTTCAGGAAATTAAAGTGCCCCTCCCTATTGAAGTGTGTCTCTTGCACAAATACCAGATCAGGTTTATTAGCCTTAAGATCCCCCATGAGAAGCTTTCTTTTCAGGTTAGAGTTGAGAATATAGCTTAATCATTAGAATCCCATTGGCGGCCACCAACAACAACATACCACTGCTGATCACGATCAAATTTCAACATACCAACAAAAGGAAGACAAAAGGGGTTCTCAAGACCATCACATATAACAAGTAACATAATGACAATTCCAAAAGGATACCGAGTATTTAAGCTCGTGAGGGGAAAAAATACTAGAAATCCCCCAACAAAGATACCAAACACCCCTCCACAGTAGTACCCGGGGATCACTGGAAACGTAGGTGGTCACCTCAAGGGTATCAGGTCGGACGGACCAAAAGACAGACAGCGAGCACCACCAGGCCCGTGGGGAATCGCTGTCTATAAAATTTTTTAGTTAATACTCTAATAACTTAAGTGATGTTATGGGAACTTAAAATAAGCCAATATCGCAAAGCCAAGCCAATATTTCCCACAACACCACCCAAAGCTGATAGGGGCAATCCCGTCAGTGCAAAAATAATAAAATGCAAGACATATAACCATAAAGCTAACTTTGTCACATTAAGTGACCCTAAAAAAAGAACAATAAATGTAGATAACAATTAACTATCGGTCAAATGTTCAGAGTTCGAAATACTTGTAGAACTATCACGAACCAAAGAGCCAAGCCCTTATAAATCCTCAGGGGAGAGGATAAAGACAAAAGGAGGATCAAAAGGGAAGCTGCTCCCCTCAACCCATAGGATCCAGGTGTCAGGCGAGGAGTACGTCCCCCTAGTGTGCCCCCCAAGGTCCCCCGGAGGATTTTTTTTTTCTTAGATCGTGTCGTCTGCCATTCAGGGAGAGGGGCAGAGGAGGGGGTCCCAATTCCCAATCAGTGAGCTGGGTGACAAGATCTCTTATGTGGAGCAAAAACGCGGAAGATCGTCGAAGGCACGAAGAGCTGCAGAGCGTCCATTCCTTGTAGCATGTGGGGTAAAGGGAAAACCCCACCGGTATGGGATAGAGTGTTCCTTCAAAACGTCCAGCAAAGGTCTGAGATGTCGACGCTTTTGTAAGCAACTTCAAGCGATAGCGTAGCAATAAGAAACCCAGGTTACATTTACGGCATTAGCAGGACCCCCCCCCCTGCACGAAAACATAATACATTAGAACAATATGCCATAGACCACAAATGTTCTCTTTGCGTTTTTATGAATATTTTTATTCTTTTTATATTATAGAACAATCTTCACCAATATTGCCTTAATAAAGCGTTGGCTGAAATTTTATATACTTCTCATATAAGCACAATAAAAGTTCAAGAAAATGTAACCTGGAATCCTCAATGAGGTTAAATGTCCCAAAGGGTCGGCAGGTTTCCGCCAAAGGTATCTACGGGTTTCGATGCCTTTCAGCAAGATCATGGGAGAAAGCCGGTTAGATGTCCTCCATAAGAAACACCAACACGACGTTTCGGGGATAACCACTTGTTGACACTTGAGAAAGGGGCGGGGTTTATCCCCCGAAACGTCGTGTGGTTTCTTATGGAGGACATCTAAACCGCTGCTCCTTTTATCTCGCTGAAAGGCATCGAAACCAGTAGATACCTTTGGCGGAAACCTGCGTTCTCTGGGGTACGGTGCTGCGTCTCAGTGTTCCATTGTGGAGCAGAGAGCCCTGGGGAGTCTCTTATGATGCTCACAGGGAGGGCCAGTCCCTCAGTACTTCCAGAAACTACGCCGCACACCAGGGAGCTCTGCCCGGTCTCTGTGCTCAGCCTGTTTCCTGCAGGCGGCGTGAAGCAGTCCGGCCGGTCCCCTCCGATGTAGCGTTTACTCACTGCGCCCTTCTGATGTGCCCGGCGGCGATCTCCGCGCCTCTGCCGTTGGCGATTCTCTGAGGGAGAAAAGCGATCCCGCAGCCTCCGCTTGTCTCGCGCAGTTCCAGGACGATGAAACGCTGCTCTGGCAGGCCCGCACCAGGCTCAGCGCTGACTGCCGCGACTTCCGGGCTAGGCCGCAAGCCCTCCAGACCCACGGATCTCGGCAAGAAGTACTGCAACAGGGACGACTGCTGCTCCAAGCTCCTCTCTCGGGCCCCTGGTGAGTAGGGAAGCCGGTTCTGTGGTTGTCTTGCCAGGATGGTGCAGGATTGCCCCTGTAGTCTGCAGCGATCCTCCGGAGCTAACAACTCCCCGAGTCCATGCCTCTTTTAATACACGCCAATATCTCACGCAACCTCCGTTCCTCACAGGATCTTCTTCTCCACTCTCCTCTTGTCACCTCCTCACACAACCGTCTCCAAGATTTCTCTCGTGCCTCTCCCATACTCTGGAACTCACTGCCCTAACACCTCAGACTCTCCCCAACTTTCACCAGCTTCAAAAGCAATCTGAAAACCCACCTCTTCAGGATTGCCTATGACCTAGAATAACACCGCTGTCACTACACCCCACAAGCATATCTGCCCCTCACCTTCTGTTTTTTCTTTCCCTTCCTTGTAGATTGTAAGCCTTCGCGGGCAGGGTCCTCTCTCCCTCTGTATCTGTTGTTAGTCAGAGATTGTCATTATTGTAAATGTTTGACTTATGTTATGTATGTAACCCCCTCAATGTACAGCGCCCTGGAATCAATGGCGCTATAAAATAAATAATAATAATAATAATAATATCTTACTTGCCTTAGAGGCATGCTGTTCTGTAGTCTATGATCTACAAGAATGCCCAGATCTTTCTCAACAAGCGATTCTCCAAGTTTTTCTCCCCCTAGGACATATGATGCCTGTAGATTATTTCTACTCAGATGCAGAACCTTACATTTATCCACATTGAACCCCATTTGCCAAGTGGATGCCCAAGCACTCAGTGTGTCCAGGTCTGCTTGCAATTTATGAGCATCTTCCATAGATTGCACTATCCTGCATAGCTTGGGGTCATCTGCAAAAATAAAAACCGTGCTATTGATCCCTTCCACTATATCGTTAATAAATACATTAAATAAAGAGAGGACCCAATACTGAGCCCTGCGGCACACCACTCACAACCGGGGGGCCAATCAGAGTAGGAGTCATTTACCACCACTCTCTGAGTACGATCCAGCAGCCAGTTTTTAATCCAATTACACACTGTTATGTCTAACCAAATGGATTCTAATTCACCTAACAAATGCTTATGCGGGACAGTGCCAAGTGCCTTTGCAAAGTCTAAAAACACAATATCCACAGCTGCCCCGCTATCCAGACTTCTACTCACCTCTTCATAAAAACAGATCAGATTGGTCTGACAGCTTCTGTCCTTAGTAAATCCATGCTGGCAATCACTAATAATATTGATTGTCAACATACTCCTGTATATAGTCCTTTATGAGCCCCTCAAACATTTTTCCACAACAGATGTTAAACTACTGGTCTATAATTACCTGGGCAAGACTTGGAACCATTTTTGAAGATGGGACTACATTTGCCTTGCGCCAGTCTCCAGGTACTATACCAGTCACCAGGGAATCTCTAAATATCATGTACAAGGGCACAGAGATAACCGAGCTGAGCTCTTTAAAAAACTCTTGGGTGAATGCCATCAGGGCCTGGAGCCTTGTTCACATTCAGTTTATTTAACTTGGCTTTGATTTTTTTCTACACTGGCCAATTAATTATAGCAGATGATGTTGTTAACAGTACTGCACTACCTACATCTGCACTTGGCCCACACCCATCAACTACTTTCTCATTGATAGTATATACTGAGCTGAAGAACCTATTTAGTACCTCTGCCTTCTCTTGGTCACCAGTGACCAGCACCCCATCCCTGGTTTTTAAGGGTCTTACCGGCTCCGACTTCGGCTTTTTGGCATTTATTTGCTTAAAGAATTTCTTGGTGTTAGTCTTGCTGTCCGTGGCCACTTGCCTTTCATTTTGAATTTTAGCTGCTTTTATCACTTTATATTTTTAAATGCCCTTTTTTATTGTGTATTGCCCTCTTAACAGAAGGTAGAAGCCAAGTTGGTTTTAGTTTTAGTCGCCTATACTTATTACCCATTGGAATATATTTAGCAATAAATTTCCCCAAAGCATATTTAAAGCTCCCCCATTTGGCTTCTATATCACTATTTGCTAATAGCTTCTCCCAGTCTAGGTCCTGTATTGCGTCCCTCAATAAGGAAAATTTGGCCCTTTTAAAATAAATGTTTTTGCCCTTTCCCGCTCGGTTTTTCTTTTTTCCAGTTTATGCTAAAATGAATTATATTGGGGTCGCTGTTACCAAGATTTTCAGAAACCGTGACCGCTCCGACAAGTTCTGCTTCGTTAGAAAGTACCAGATCCAACAGAGCATCACTTCTAGTGGGTTCCTCCACAAACTGCCCCATAAAATTATCCTCTAACAGATTGAGGAACTTCCTTCGCTTTTCAATTGATGCGGAACCGTGACCCAAGTCAATGCCTGGGAAATTAAAGTCACCCATTATTATCACTGTACCTGCCTGTGCTGCCTGCACCATTTGATTATGCACCTGTTCTTCTATCTCCTCAGTGATGTTCGGGGGTCTATACTGTAGATTACACCAAAAATAATCATTTCTGTATTAAACCTCCCCCCCTTGTATTTCCACCCACAATGTTTCCACATCATTAGCTACTCCGTACTGTATTACCTCTTTCACATTTGCCTTCATATCACTCCTTACATACACACACTTCTCCTCCCCTCCTGTTTGCTCTGTCTTTCCTAAATAGATTAAAACCTTGAAGGTTGACCGCCCAGGAGTCCAGCCATGTTTCAGCAATACCTACCACATCAATCAGCTCCTCTACAACTAGCGCCTCAAGTTCCCCCATTTTGGTTGCAAGACTTCTAGCATTTGTGAATAGACATTTTAAGTTCCCTTAGTCCCAAAGCAAAAAAACAATAACTTATCTTCTAGACCTAAACCATGCAAATATCACCATACTAGAAATAAGGTACTAGATATAATTCAATAAATAAAATTAAACATCTTTATTAAATATTTCATTAAAAATTCAAATGTAAAAGCAGCATAATGATTTCAAAGCCAATAGAAACAACAATGAGAAGTAACAGCACCCCCTGAGGTAATAAGTCACATCAAAAATCAATCATAAGTAAATATCCCAGTTCAAACCCTTACCATATCATACATCTAATCCATAAAAAATTCCAACTAGTTATCTAAGCTCTTAAAGTGCCAAGTGCATACAAATTGATCAACATAGAACATAAAGTGCATGAAAAAAATTGGAACATATAAATCCACCAATAAGCTCACTATATAGTGTGTGAACGTGTCACAAAAAGTTTCTATGTAAGGTATGTATATTATAAAGTGTCCACACAGATATTTAGGCAAAATGAACTAATACACTCCATGTGCAATGTATGTTGGTACTCCGGTATACAACCTAATCTAGTATAGTCATAGATAGAGATTACCCGAGGAGGTGCTGGCTCATACAGATCCCGACGCATGTTTTGCGTATCACTTCATCAGGGGAACGTAGCTATAAATGTGTATATGGAGGGTATATATACCTACTGGACAATGAGGACACCAGAGCGTTTACTCGGCACTCCGTCAAGCTTCCCCGGGCGCAACTTCCGGCACCGCGAAGAGGCGTCACACAAGTGCGGCTCTAGCCACACCCCTGACGCGTCATAGGGGCGGGCCAGATGACACACCCATGTATAGACGCATTTTCCCGGAACACGATGCCCCCGGAGCCTGATAGAGCGTCTACGCCTAACAGTGGTGAGAATAAGGCAAACAAGGATGTCGGGATAGGGTTGTAAATATAAATATGCAAATCAACAAGTTAAAAACGCAAGTATAAAGTGTATTTGAATGTGACTATTAAATATAGGCCAAATTAGCATGTGATAAAGGTCAAAGTAAAATAAAGATAAAAAACAAAATAGAAATACATTTGATATGTGTAAGTGTAATAAAGTGCAAAAATACACAGTATAATATACATGGTGACAAAAGCAAAATATAAATACCAATTCATGTGTATAAAAATCTATAAAGTGCAAAAATATGTAATATAATATACATAGAAACAAACAGCAAAATATACAAATCATAAAATATAAACAAGTGTATATAAAGTCCAAAATCTACAAAAAAATTTATATGGTTACAAAAAAAAAAAAAAAAAAGAAAACAACTCTTCTTGATCTTGACTTAACTTCATCCCATTTTCTTCCTTTGTTCTTATTGATTTTAAATAAAAACTCAGCTCTTCGTTTCACAATAATGTATTTCTAAAGATATTTCTCATATAGAGCATCCCACATCTATCCATCTATCAACGGTTTGGGATTGTATCTAACATGTTCATTAGACGGCATGGGATCATACATTACCCGATCAGTACACAGCATGGGATTAAACGTTACCTGTTCAGATGACGACATTCGATTAAACATCTCTCCTTCGGTTAGATGGCATGGGATTATACATTACCCTTTCAAATGATGGCATGGGATTATACATTATACCTTTAGTGGACAGCATGTGATTATTTATTACACAGTAAAGGCATGTCCCCACGGCACGGGTTTTCGGCCGGTTTGCGGTTTTTCAGACCGCCTGAAAAAACGGCCGAAAATGAGCACAATTGTGCTCTATGGAAAACCCCACTGCACGGGTTTTCCGTCCAGCGGTTTTGCCGCCGGCGGTCCGGTGGCAAAACATAGATTAAGCACCATCTTCCGTCCGGTTTTCGGACAGAAGATGTGCTTTTCAATGGGAGGAGGGAGGGCTGTTCTCCGCTCATCGCGGAAAAAAGCCATCCCACCCGCGGCCGTGGGGACGGGCGCAAAACAGGACAAATACCGGCCGACAAACCGGCCGGTATTTGTCCTGTACCGTGTGAACGCGCCCTAAGTAGATGGCATGAGATTACATGAGATATTGTGGGTACCTATATCTTCAATGCTGGTTTGCAACACATGGATCTCTTTATCCACTGGTCTACTCTACCTCCCCCATTCCACTTCTCCACTCTCTAACCTATTTACCCCTTCGTTTTCTATATTATCCTCCCTCCACATTCCTAGTTTAAATACTCCCTCACCACTTCTGGAATTCTCTCCCCCAGCACAGCAGACCCCCTTTCATTCATGTGCAATTTATCTTTAGAAAACAGATTGTATCCCAATAAAAAATCAGACCAGTGCACTAAGAACCCAAACCCCTCTATCTCACACCAAGACTTCAGCCATGCATTTAACTCCCTGAGCTCCCGCTATCTTTCCTGAGTAGCGCATGGCACCGTTCCGGAGAACACAACCTTGGAGGTCCTTCCCTTCAGCTTGGAGCCTAGTTCTTTAAAATTATTCTTTAGGATCCTCCACCTACCATGTATTCTGTCATTGGTTCCAACATGGACCACGACAGCTGGGTCATCGCCAACCCCTCCCAGTAATTTATCCACCCGATCCACCACATGCCAAACCCTGACACCAGGGAGACAGCAAACCATTCGGTTGAGGTGGTCCTGGCGACAAATTATTCTATCCGTCTTCATGATTATTGAATCCCCTACACCTACTAACTGTCTTTTCTTACCTGCATTCCCATCCCCCCTACTACTAGTTGGGCTGCTCTTCCGGCTGCTAGGAAGAGCAGTGTCCACTAGGGCTGCCATTACTGAAACTGATTCCCCACCATTATCACCCAACTTGGCAATTTTGCTAGGAATCTCAGGAGGAGAAGTGGCCTTCCTTTTTCTGGTACCCCTAGAACTCCCCCTGTCTACATTAACCCATCTACACGGCTCCTCCTGCTGATCCAATACTCCACCCTCAACATTTAGCCCACTAACTGTTTGCTCCAAGAGAAGCAAACTCTTCTCTTCATTGTCAATCGCCGTGTCGCATTTTGCTCCTCTAGGTCTAAAATGCGAGCTACCAGAGTAGCAACATGCTCACATCTGCTACAGTGGTATTCACCCTGGACCTCTTGCTCCAGTAGTGCATACATATGGCTGATTGTGCACTGCTGGAAATTGCCAGTGAAGCTGCCCATTATCCCGGTGCAACAGCAATGAAGAGAAAAAAAAAAGTTAATGAGATTGAAGAATTAAATAAAACAACTGTGCTACAAACTATATGTAGCCACTCACCAATTCTCTTTTTTTTAAATTATGTTCTCTCAAGCACTCAGTTTGACCCAAGCACTGGAGCCACCAATAGAGCCAGCTCTATAGAGCACTGATGCTGGAATTTATACCTGTTGACACCAACTAACCCCTCCCCTGTCATGTGATGCAAAGGTCCAGCCAGTACACCAGT
Organism: Phyllomedusa bahiana; assembly: GCA_025379985.1. Taxonomy (NCBI): domain Eukaryota; kingdom Metazoa; phylum Chordata; class Amphibia; order Anura; family Hylidae; genus Phyllomedusa; species Phyllomedusa bahiana. The sequence continues at coordinate 56,107 of JAODAL010000885.1, forward strand.
AATGCAAAAGGTCCTGCCAGTACACCAGTGCTTTTTTTTTAAATGTGTCAGTACTTTAAACACAACCTGCAATATAAAAATAAAACAACTTTGCTACAAACTATATGTAGCCACTCACAATCCTCCGTTTTTTTAACTCAGCACTCTGTCTCTCAAGCACTCAGTTTGACCCAAGCAATGGAGCCACCAATAGAGCCAGCTCTATAGAGCACTGCTGCTGGAATTTATACCTGTTGACACCAACTAACCCCTCCCCCATTCATGTGAGGCAAAGGTCCTGCCAGTACATCAGTGTTTTTTTAAAAAAATGTGTCAGTACTTTAAACACAACCTGCAATAGAAAAATAAAACAACTTTGCTACAAACTATATAGCCACTCACCAATCCTCTGGTTTTTAACTCAGTACTCTGTTCTCTCAAGCACTCAGTTTGACCCAAGCAATGGAGCAACCAATATATATATATATATATTTTGTAGAGAATTCCTTATAACATGGCAAGCCACAGTTAGGAGGTTATGAGAGCAACTGTGGGGTGTATTTGTTTGTGTAGATATTGTGCAGTGTGTTATTTTGATTTTTGGTTATTATTTATTGTTGTGTCAAATTCAATATGGAGTGAATTGCTAAAGTAAAGGATACGTAGGAGCTTTTAACTGTGATGGAAGGATCTCATGTTTCATGGTTATAGGTTTAAACTTTGTATCTCAGGCAATCGCTGTGAAGAAGTTCTCAAAGTCTGAAGGTGACTGTTACATAGTTAGTATGGTTAAAAAAATACACCTGTCCATTAAGTTCAACCAAGGGTGGGGAAAATGTGGGTGAACGGAGGGAGACAAGGATTTCAAGCCCAACCTCCCCACGGGTGAATGCCCTGAAACCCACATGGTAGGAACTGATCTGCTCCAAGGGAGACCCCCATCTCTGACCCCAGAGCCGCCACCAGCCAGGATCAAGAATTTTACATGGCTACGTACGTATTAAAATTCTTTAGTTTCAAGTAGTTATCTAAGCCTTTCTTGAAACTCCCAACTGTTCCTGCTGTGACCAACTCCTCAAACAGGCTATTCCATAGATTTACAGTAATTACAGTGAAGAATGCTTTTCTCCCCTGGAGATTGAATCCTTTTTTCTCTAGCCGAAGAGAATGTCCCCTTGTCTTTTGAGGGGGCTTTAAATGAAATAATTTTTCCCCATACTTTTTTAGGGACCATTTATATATTTATATAAATTAATCATGTCCCCCCGAAGCCGTATTTTCTCAAAACTAAATAAGTTCAATTCTACTAACGTCTCCTCATAACTAAGATGCTGCATTCCCCTTATAAGTTTGGTTGCTCGTCTTTCCACTCTCTCTCTAGCTCCATTGCATCTTTGCTGTAAACTGGAGCCCAGAACTGTACAGCATAGTCCAAGTGAGGTCGCACCAATGCTTTATACAACTTTAGAATTACATCCATGCCTCTTTTAATACATGCCAATATCTTGGTTGCCTTAGAGGCAGCTGATTGACACTGCATGCTGTTCTTGCAAACAAGAATGCGCAGATTTTTCTCAATAAGCGTTTCTCACAGTTTTTCTTGCAAACAAGAATGCGCAGATTTTTCTCAATAAGCATTTCTCCCAGTTTTTTTCCTCCTAGGACATATGATGCCTGCAGATTATTCATACATTTATCCACATTGAACTTCATTTGCCAAGTGGATGCCCAAACACGGAGTCTGTGCAGGTCTGCTTACAATTTATGAGCATCTTCTATTGATTGCACTACACTACATAGCTTTGTGTCATATGAAAAAATAGATACCGTGCTATTGATCCCCTCCACTATATCATTAATTAATACATTATATAAAAGAGGACCCAATACTGAGCCCTGGGGCATAACACTCATAACCGGGGACCACTCAGAGTAGGAGTTATTTACCACCACTCTCTGAGTACGATCTTATAGCCAGTTTTTAATCCAATTACAATGGATTCTAATTTAGCCAACAAATGCCTATGAGGGACAGTTTCAAACACCTTTGCAAAGTCTAAGAACACAATATCCACAGCCGCCCCGCTATCCAGACTTCTGCTCACCTCTTTATAAAAACAGATCAGGTTGGTGTGACAACTTCTGTCCTTAGTAAAACCATGTTGGCAATCACTTATATTGTATTCTTCGACATATTCCTGTATATAGTCCCTTATGAGCCCCTCAAACATTTTTCCCACAACAGAGGTTAAACTTACTGGTCTATAATTACCTGGGCAAGACTTGGAGCCTTTTTTGAAGATGAGAACTACATTTGCCTTATATACAGAGCTGAAAAACCTATTTAGTACCTCTGTCACCCAGTGACCAGTTCCCCATTACAGTTTTTTAAGGGTCCTACATGCTCCGACTTTGGCTTTTTGGCATTTATATGCTTAAAAAATTTCTTGGGGTTTGTCTTGCTGTCCTTGGCCACCTGCCTTTCATTTTGTATTTTAACTGCTTTGATCACTTTTTTGCAGATTTTATCAAGCTCTTCCTATTTTTCAAAGGCTAATGTTGACCCCTCTGACTTATAATTTTTAAATGCCCTTTTTTTATTATTTATTGCCCTTTTAACAGAAGGTAGTAGCCATGTTGGATTATGTTATAATCGTCTATACTTGTTACCCATAGGAATACAGTTTGCTATAAATTTCCCCAGAGTCTATCTCAAACTCTCCAATTTGACTGCTACATCACTATTTGCTAATAGCTGCCTCCAGTCTATATCCTGTATTGCTTACCTCAATAAGGCCCTTTTAAAAGTACATGTTTTTGCCCTCCTGCTCTGTTTCTTTTTTCCAGTTTACACTACAATGAATTATATTGTGGTCGCTGTTATCAAGATTTTCAGAAACAGTGACCGCTCCAACAAGTTCTGCTTTGTTAGAAATTACCAGATCCAACAGGGCATCACTTCTAGTGGGATCCTCCACAAACTGCCCCATAAAATTATCCTGTAACAGATTGAGGAACTTCCTTCCCTTTGTAGTTGATGCAGAACCATGACCCCAGTCAATGTCTGGGTAATTAAAGTCACCCATTATTACCACTGTACCCGCCTGTGCTGCCCTCACCATTTATTTATGCACCTGTGCTTTAGTTTTTGCTGCCTGATAGCAGAGCGGTATTCAAGACTGAAAGCAAAAAATAAAATTTTACACAACAAAGTTAAATGTTTAGATGGGGTGTGCAGGAGCTGAAAGAGAGTCTAGAGTGTCAGATTAATGTTCTGAATAAAGATTTAGAAAATGTAAAAGTGTTTGTTAAAAATGCTGTTACTTTATCTGTTAGAAACCAGTTAGTGATGGCAGAGAACAAATCACTGAAATCTGAAGTTGAGCAGCTTCAGTTTAGGCTGAAGTTAACAGAAAACCATGTTGCAGGACTCACTGTATCATCCAGTGTGGATCAGGTTCCAAAAGTGCAAAATGCAGAAAAATGCAGCGCCATTTCTCCACCAAAATCTGCTAAAAATAATATTTAGGCTACAGCAGCTTCTAGGATATTTAAAACAGTCCAGTGCTTTTCATGTAAAATGCTTTACATGTGGACAATGGGGTCATATGGCAAGATTTTGCCCAAGACATACGGGAATGCATTTGAAAGTGTGTGTATCACGTGGTAAAGCAGGCCACATTTCTAGATTCTGTTTCAAGTTAAATTGTTAAGGTAAGGACCTACAACCACTACAGAACTGACCACAAATTAAATAAAGAGAGAGTAAATTTATTTCACAAGGTGGGGATTTAGAGAAGGTCAGAATGGCCAAAGAAAGCATTCACACTGGGACCCATATGACAGGGGATGTCAGGGGTTATTTCTAGAGATGGGCAAATTGATTCTAACGAAGTGGAATTCGTTTAGAATTTCAGGAAAACTTTGGTTCTGAACGAAGTCGAACTTTGGGGTACTTCGGGTGAACGAAGTGTGCTTTTCCTTGATAAAATGGCTGCGAGCACATGGCGCTACATGGGGCAAAGAACTCTGGGAGGAAGAAAGGCATAGCCTGCATGACATGTGCAGAGATGAAGCCAATCAGAGACCGGCGGGATTCTGTGACGTCACCGCACTATATAAGTCCGGGCGCGACGCTGGGAGTTCACACTCCTCTCACTGCACTGATCAGGGAAGGTGCTGCTGCGGCTGATAGCTCTTACTGAAGAACTGATTTTTATGCAGCGATTTTTGTGCGGTGTCTCAGCTTGTCTCAGAGACTGCTTCCCTTAACGTTCTATTTCTAATTTTTTTGGGGTATTGGATATGAAATCCAGTGTGCGTCCACTGCTGCTGCATATACATTTAATCCTATCTGCTCACAGCACATTGAATATCCAAGGGGGAACTAAGCCAGTTCCTGTTGTATTCATTTAAAGAAACAGCGTTTTTACAATACAAATACCACTTCATTTTTGGCTGCTCAATTCTTTGGCGCAATTTACATCCAGGGGTTAATTAAGTGTTGTTTTTCAGCTGTGGTGACTCCAAGAAACGGACTTTTTCACCGCCAAAATATATACATTTTTCCTGTAGCCTAATTCACAAGCAAAGGTTAATTACAATTTTATCTCTTGTTGTGTAGCGTAAAAAACACGGCATTGTAACATGCTACAAAGCTAGTAGTTTGTGGTGGCTCAATTCTTTGGCGCAATTTACATCCAGGGGTTAATTAAGCGTTGTTTTTCAGCTGTGGTGATCCCAAGAAACCGTCTTTTCACCGCCAAAATATATACTTTTTCCTGTACCCTATTCACAAGCAAAGGTTAATTAAAATTTTTATCTCTTTTTTGTGTAGCGTAAAAACATGGTTTAAATAACACGCTAAAAAGCTAGTAGTTTGTGGGGGCTCAATTCTTTGGCGCAATTTACATCCAGGGGTTAATCAAGCGTTGTTTTTTCAGCTGTGGTGACTCCAAGAACCGTCATTTTCACCGCCAAAAATATACATTTTTCTTGTAGAAAAATTTTCACAAGCAAAGGTTAATTACAAATTTTTGTCTTTTGTTGTGTGGCGTAAAAAACACAGCATTGTAACTCGCTACAAATCTAGTAGTTTGTGGTGGATCTATTCTTTGGCGCAATTTACATCCAAGGGTTAACTAAGTTTTTTTCTGCAGGTACACTCAGTAAAAGAAACTTTCTTTTTCACCGTCACAGAAAAAAATTCTGTAGCATAATTCATATCCGAAGGTTAATTAAGCCTTTCATTCAGTAAAATACACAGAATTTTTAAATGCACATACAAGTCAATTTTTCCTGGCCATTTGTGGAGCGAAATTTATATCCAAGGGTTACCCAAACTTTTTTACTGGGTTCATTTGGAGTCAAATACGGGTGTATTTTTTATCATAAACAGATATCTTCATCAAACGGTTTCTGTTAATTTTAGAACAAACAGTATGTCAGACAGAGAGGTGGCAGGCTCTGCACCTGCGAGTGGAAATGGCACAAACATTCCTGGAACAGGCCCAGGTTTGCGCACAGCAAGGGGACGTCGTAGCAGGGGTCACTCGGTGAGGCCAGAAATGCCGCTGTCATCAGCCGGCCGTGTTTGTTCAAAAACCCAAGGGTTCTTGATTGGTTGACTAGGTCATCCACTTCCCCCCAGATGACATCTGAAAACCCCCAACGAAGAGTCGGTGGGAACGTCAGACACAACCCTAAGTTGGCATGGCCCGGGAGCGGGTCAGGGGCCCCTCCCCTGTCCTCAGCCCGCCTCTGTCCCATCCGGTTCCCTCAGCCAAGATCTACTATGTGGTCTGGGCTCAGCGCCACTAAAATACCCGAGGATGAACAATTTGAGGAGGGCAGTTAGCAGCTACTTGGCAGCGAAGAAATGGGGCCAATATCCCCTGCTTCTTGCAGTAGGCGGCAAAGTATAGATTTTGAGAGTGGCATGGGAGGTCATGTTGTGAGGGTCAGCATGGGCAAACCAAGACCGGTGATGGGGACAGCGGGTGACGATGAAACACAAATAGATGATGATGTAGCCGACCGCATTTGGGGAGCCGGGTTGAAGCAGGGCTTACATCGTCAGGAGAAGAGGGCGTCAGCTTGCACGTCAGGCAGCGGCGCAGCCGGAAAGGGGGTTGTGTGGCCGTGAGTCAGCAGGATAGCAGCAGTGCGAGGTCGGGAGCCAAGCGGCCACGGGCTGGAAAACCCGCTTCGCAGGTCCCAAAAAGTAGCGGCACAGGGGCTCAGCGAGGCGCGGCGGTAGTAGGTCACTCAGTGCGGAGCGTTGGCGGTAAAATCAGCTATTTCGGCGGTGTGGCAGTTCTTTGCTAAGACACCGGAGGAGCCGAATATGGGTATATGTAAATTGTGGGCAGAAAGTGAAGCGTGGCCAGGGACTAACATTGGCACCACGGCCCTGCGTCAACACTTTGCAGCGCACCATCCCGGTGGCCGGGGGAGAAACTGGGCTCAGATGGGTGGTCCATCCTGCCGCAGCAGCAGCGGCCAGTGGCATGCATGCCATTGCAGCCAGTCAAGGCTCCACCACCTCTGTAGCAGGGAGCTGTTTCTCTTTGACATCATCTCCCGGTCCAGATGCCCCTGCTCTCGCTACTCATGGCGCCAGTAGTCGTTCAGCGGAGGCGATTGCAAAGAGACAACAGTATGCGTCCAACCATCCTAAGGTGCAGCAGCTGACCGTGCTCCTGCCCAAGTTGTTGGTACTGCAGTCCCTCCCTTTCCAAATGGTGGACTCTGCACCATTCAGAGAACTAATGGCTTGTGCCGAGCCGAGATGGAGAGTTCCAAGCCGTAATTGCTTTTCCAAAAAGGCAGTACCAGCACTTCATAAATATGTAGAACAGAAAGTGGGCCAGTCCTTGAGCTTATCGGTTTGTTCCAAGGTGCACGGCAGCGCAGACGTCTGGAGCTGTAACTACGGTCAGGGCCAGTACATGTCCTTTACGGCCAACTGGGTGAATGTGTTTCCCTGCCCAGGCCCCCCAAAACAACTGGGACAGGAGACGGCGCTTTCTCCTCCACGTTATCAAACTGTGGCTCCTGCGCCAATGTCCGCCTCCTCCTCCACCACCACCACCACCATCTCAGCCTCCACAAGTACTGCTCCATCATACCACATGTGCAGGGCACAGAGGAGTCACGCAGTTCTACACCTGTTTTGCCTGGGCGAACGAAGTCACACATGGGAGGAACTGCTCCGCGTCATGCAGCAAGAAATCGATGTGTGGCTTTCTCTGCGCCAACTGCAAATCGGAACCATGGTGACAGACAATGGGAGGAACATGGTGTCCGCGCTGCACCGAGGAGGGATGGTCCATGCTCCCTGCATGGCGCACGTGTTCAATTTGGTTGTGAAAAGGTTCCTGAAGTCTTCCACAGATCTTCAGAAGATTCTGAAAATGGCCAGGAAACTGTGCATGCAATTTATCCATTCGTACAAAGCCAGGAACACCCTCCTCAAGTTGCAGCGGCAGAACGGCCTCCCCCAACACACTCTGATATGCAAATGTTTCCACCCGTTTGGAATTCCAGCCTGCACTGTTGGACTGACTGTATGAACAGAGAAAGGCCTTTAAGGGTTTTTTTGATGATCAAGGCGGCAAGTACTCCCCTGTGTAACTTTGATGTCAGCCATGCGTGACACCTGCCGTTTGTTGAGGCCATTCGAGGAGGCCACATTATTTGTCAGTCGCCAGGACGGGTGGGATAAATAACGTCATTCCACTGCTTCATGTCCTGGAACAGATGCTGAAAAAATCTGTCTGGGCGGGGGACTGGATATTGGCGACTACATCTCCGGCCACATGAGTCCGCTGGGACTGGAAATGGAGGAGGAGGAGGAGGAAGAGGAGGACATTGGAGCAGAAGAAATTGTCTGGTGAATGAGTGGATTTTTCTCCAGGTGACAAGAGAGGAGGAGCAGGAGCAGCTCGAGGAGGTAGATGGAGTTTGAGGAAGACGAGGCAGATGACCCGCAAGCACCATGGCGTATACAGTGGAGATGGAGGCAGGGAGCCCCTCGGAGTCATTGTGCAGATGGCCGCAGCATGCTGATTTGCCTGGCTAGTGACAGCCGAATAGTCAGCATCCGGCAGAGGGATGCTTCTGGCTCTCCACCCTATTGGACCCTCGCTACCCGGTCCAAAATGGGAGCCTTTTTCCAGCTTTTTGAGAGGGAGGACAAACTTAAATACTATAGGGAAATCCTCCGTAGTCAGTTGGCCGCTGCCTATGTGCGGCCATCGCCCCTCCTCTGACAGGGCTGACCGGGGGGTTCCTCAGCGCTCACGTACTACTGCCGCGGCTGCTGGGGGAAGGTGGGCGGGAGGAGCGTACCAGCTCCATCAGCAGCAACCTAAGTCTGGAGTCACTGATGAGCAGCTTCCCTCACCCGCCTAGTGGAGGGTAGTCGCCAGCAGCAGCAGGACCAGGAGCAGTCCCTGAAACAACAGGGGGTGGCCTACTTGGACAGCACTCTGCCACCCCAGTTAGGGAAATCCGCTGGACTACTGGGCAGCCAAACTGGATGTGTGGCCGCAACTTGCCGAGTTTGCAGTGGAGAAGCTGTCCTGCCCCGGCCAGTTAGTGTGGCATCAGAGCGGGGCTTCAGTGGGGGGGGGGGCCAAACGTTACCCAAGGAGAACCCGCTTGTCCACGGGAAAAGTGGAACGACTGACCTTTTTCAATATGAATCAGGCGTGGATCGGCAGGATTTCCACACACCAATGCCTTAGGCGTCAGTTGGGTTCAAACCTGCCTCAGCCACTTTTCCCGATGCCGCCACCCGCCCCGATGCCACACATCTGCTGACAGTTTCCCCATCTGCCTACCACCATTTTTACCAGGGGCTGGTATTGCCAACCACCTCAACACTCAGTCATTGTGCCACTCTATGACCTCATGCTGCTGCTGTTGCTGGTGCCGTGACATCCACACTGTGTCACTGTGCCACTCTCTGACCTCATGCTGTTGCTCCTGCCGCCATCACCTCAAATCTCTGTAATTGTGCCACTCTGTGGGCTACTCCCTTTTTGCGCCACCTCCAGAAAGTCATTGTGCACTGTCTGACCTCATGCTGCTGCTACCGTGACCTCCACACTGGGGTTATTGTGCCACTCTGTGGCCTGCTTTCTGTTTTGCCACCTCCAGAATGTCATTTGTGCCACTGCCTGACCTCATGCTGCTGCCGCCGTGGCCTCCGCTTCAGTCATTGTGTACTCTGTGGCCTCTTCCCGTTTTGCCACCTCCAGAATGTCATTGTACCACTGTCTGACCTCATGCTATGCTGTGGCTGCTGCCGGGGACCCCCCACACTGTGTCATTGTGCCACTGTCTGACCTCATGCTGTGCTGCCGTGCCCTCCACTCTCCTGTATTGTGCCACTCTGTGGCCTACACCTGTTTTGCCACCTCCAGAATGTCATTGTGCCCCTGTCTGGCCTCGTGCTGCTGATGGGGCTGCTGCCGTTACCTCCCCACTATGTCATTGTGCCACTGTCTGACCTCATGCTGCTGCTGCCGTGCCCTCAACTCTCTGTCATTGTGCCACTCTGTGGCCTACACCTGTTTTTCCACCTCCAGAATGTCATTGTGCCACTGTCTGACCCATGCTGCTGCTGTGGCTGCTGCCGTGACCTCCACACTGTGTCATTGTGCCACTGTCTGACCTCATGCTGCTGCTGCCGTGCCCTCCTCTCCCGTCATTGTGCCATTCTGTGGCCCACTCCAGTTTTTGCCACCTCCGAATGTGATTGTGCCATGCCTGACCTAATGCTGCTGCTACCGTGACCTCCACACTGTGTTATTGTGCCACTCTGTGGCCTGCTACTGTTTTGCCACCTCCAGAATGTCATTGTGGCCACTGCCCCGACTCATGCTGCTGCCGCCGTGGCCCCGCTCTTCAGGGCATTGTGTCACTCTGTGGCCTCCTCCTGTTTTGCCACCTCCAGAATGTCATTGTACCACTGTCTGACCTCTATGGTACTGCTGTGTGTGCTGCCCTGACCTCCACACTGTGTCATTGTGCCACTGTCTGACCTCATGCTGCTTTCTGCCGTCTCCTCCACTCTCTGTCATTGTGCCACTCTGTGGCCTACACCTGTTTTTGCCACCTCCAGAATGTCATTGTGCCACTGTCTGACCTCATGCTGCTGCTGTGGCTGCTGCCGTGACCTCCACACTGTGTCATTGGGCCACTGTCTGACCTCATGCTGCTGCCGGGCCCTCCACTCTCGGTCATTGTGCCAATCTGTGTCTACTCCCGTTTTTGCCACCTCCAGAATGAGATTGTGCCACTGCCTGACCTCATGCTGCTGCTACCGTGACTCCACACTGTGTCATTGGGGCCACTCTGTGGCCTGCTACTGTTTTGCCACCTCCAGAATGTCATTGTGCCACTGCCTGCCCCCATGATGCTGCCCCTGTCACCTCCGCTCTCAGTCATTGTGCCACTCTGTGGCCTCCTCCTGTTTTGCCACCTCCAGAATGTCATTGTGCCACTGTCTGACCTCATGCTGCTGTGGCTGCCGCCGGCACCTCCACACTCTGTCACTAATGTTGCCACCTGAGCTCTCAGCTGTTTTTTTTTTCCCGCTTTCGCTGGCATGACTTTATCAGGCTACTTCCCCTTGAGTTTTTTGGTCAGCTTTGCCCTCTTAAGTGCCCAGGGAATTTTATAGTGAAACGATTCTAAGAGCGGCAGCAGTCATGTGCGTCATACAGTCATACTAAAACACAACATTGTATGAAGACCAAACCAAGCTCCCTCTGCATATTTAAGCATGGCACAATGTTCTACAGCACCCTGCAGGCTCTGTGCAGCCTGGAAATAGCTGTTTTTTAACGCGATTCGTGCCGAAGTAATTCGGACCGAAACAAATTTTGTCGGAAAATTCGGCGAAGTGACCGAATCGAATTTTTTAGAAATTCGCCCATCTCTAGTTATTTCTCTTCTGTGTTGGATTAGTGCTGTATTCACTGTTATTTGTTTGTGACCTGAGCTGGTGTCTGATCACTATGTGGTAAGTTATAAGTTTGTTATCGATAACGTGTATATTTGTTCCTGTGAGCGGTTGTGTTGGTTGGGGGGGTCCAGTGTACAGCTCTGCCCATGGGCCCATTATGCTGTTAAGATGGCCCTGGGTGGGGAGCTGTAAGAAATACAGACCTTTGAACAATGAAATACTTGTAATATGGTACATTCTGATATAAACACGTATAAAATATTTCATTGCTATAATTAAAGATGGAGGCTCTTGTGTGAGTCACACGAGGATGATGCCTGTTTGGACTGGTTTATTAAGGTCTTGGATGGCAACAGATATCATTCAGGTGCTAATTGAAGGTAAAACAATATCAACAGGTATCAGCTCCCTCTCAGGATGACATTGTATAACCTGACTAATAAGGAAGTAGCTCCAGCCAGGGGCATACGTAAAGACTCATGGGCCCGGATTCAAAACTTCAGCTTTGGTCCACTACCCCATAATATGGCTGTGGACCACTACTTTTTAACAAAAGAACCTAATAATACCACCACACCCTGACCACATATCTCCACCATAAAGAGACTAAATAAAACCATCGTACGGTCACTAAATATAAAACATAACACTAAGGCCCCTATTATCACCATACACTGACCATATAGTGGTAGATACCAGTTGTACGCAAGATCTGCAGTCATAAAAGTGATTACAGTGCAGTTATATTAAGGGACTCACAGGTGATGTCTTACCTGATGAGAGTTGTTCTCTTGCCTTTTCCTTCTCCATCTTGTCCATACCATCATGATGTATTCTCTAATGGAAGTCATTCTCTTTCACTTTTCTTCTCCATGCAGTCCAGACCTCCATGATGACTTCTCCCGGCCATGACTCATCTCTGCAGAAGTTATCACACAAGCACGTTAGACTCCTCATTTTTCCAGCACTTTCCTCCCAATTCCCACCCAGTTGGTTCAGGTCCAAGATGAGAAACCAGAATTTCAAGAAAAATGGCTAAAATTACTCCATCTTGAGTAGGCGAAAAGGGCAGAACAAGAAGGGATAATTCACAATTGAGCAGCCTAGTAATATTTAGTAATATCTAGTACCGCTAGCCCTCCATTCATCTTACCTGTCAGTAACACACGTCTAGGGATCCTATGCCTTCCACAACCCCAGATCAGGTTTGATAATAAGGATCTAAGTGTTAAGTTTCAAGAAAAATAGGCAAAGTCCTTCATAGATGTAATAAATTTCCTTTTACTCAATGTGAAAAACATGCAACAGCACTACATTGGCTATTCATAGTGAGGAGCAATCATCAGTGAAAAAAAGCTAGATCGAGGCGATTGCCGATTTTAAAGAAAATGGTGTCGATTTTCGATCTCGATCAATCACCGATTCCTATTAAAGTTAATGGGAGAAGATGATCCAGTTAATTTTCATACCGAAGCACGTGAGGAGAAGCTGGAATTACTATCCATAACAGTAAACGGGATACGTGGTAAAAACCTTGTGAAGACAATTTGGCTCTAAGAGTCACAGAAAAAAATTCACAGACTAAAAGAATTCATTCCTTTCAATGGCTAACTGAAAAGATGAGGACAGTGTAGCTATAGGAGGTGTAGCGTTAGCAGCTGCTTTGTGTCCCCTTTGACTATGAAGACACCAGTATTGGAAACGGCACATGGTAACTGGCAGGAGCCCCCTATCACTTTTTTCACCAGGGCCCAAGAACATGTCATATATGAGGTAGCAGCAAGAACATCCCAACGGGGAACACGGAGATTCAGCTGGCAGGGGCGTAGTTATAGTGGGTGCAGTGGTAGCCAGGGCTGCCGTCAGTTATCTATTAACCATTTCAGGGCCCCATGGAGCTAAAACAAATGGGGCCCCCACTCGGTACTAGTTCCTATTTTGATTAGGGCCCCTGACAGGAGTAATGCCCTATTGGCAGCATTGGTAGCATGACCCCAAAACCACCAAAAATTACCTTATGGGCACTCAGAATAAAATTTGCACAAAGAAATAAGTATTTGAAATAAGATTTTTTTCAATAGCACCTTTACTAACTGTGTCTTTTACAGTGGCCTGACCGCTAAACCAGCAAAAATGACCTTTTGGACACTCAGAATAAAATTAGCATGAAGAAATTAGTTTTTAAAAAAGATTTTTGGGAGCAGGACCTTTACTATTGGTGTCTTTTACAGTGGCCTGACCCGAAAACCAGCAAAAATGACCTTTTTGACACTCACAATAAGATTAACAAGAAGAAATGATTATTTGGAACAAGAATTAAGGGAATATGAACATTGACTATAGCTGTCTGTCACGGTTTCATGCCGCGTTCCCTTTCCTTGGACCGTCGGGCCTGTCCAGTGCCAACCATGTCCTCTGCTGGTGCTCCTGTGCAGGGCGTCCCCAGCTAGCCTGTGCTCTGCTAGTACTTGCCTGTCCTGTCCAGTACATTGTTTGCTTCCTGGGTCCTGTCTGTTGCACAGTGCCTCCAAGGCGTGCACGACGGCAGCTTCCTCCTATTTTATAGTTTCCTGTTCCTGTGCACCTTCCTCTTCACCCTGACCTCGTGGCTATAAGAGGAAGTTCTTGTCTCTACTCTGGGTCAGTTCATTGCAGTCTTTCCAGTGTCCAGTCTGCTTCCATCTTGAGCTCCTGCCCAGCATCTCATGTCAGCTGTATTGGAGGCCTTTAACCCCTAAGAGCTGGTCCATGTCTTTGGCATCTGGAGCTCCTGGCCGTCCTCCGTTGTGTCTGTGTCTCCTGTATCCTGCCGTGTTCCTGTCCTGTATGTGCTCACGTGTTCTGCCGTGTCCCTGTCTGTCCTGATGTGTTACCCGTCCAGTTCCTGCCGTATCCTGTGGTGCTATGTGTACTTTAACCCTCCTGTATCCTGCGTACATTTCCTGTTTTCCGACTGCCCTGGATTCCTGTCTTGCACCCCGGCTGTCACAACGCAGGTAGCCCCGTCAGGGGTAGGGACCTGGGGGTCCCCGCAGCCGAGTCCATCCCGCGTGGCGGCGGGCTCTGGCGAAGAACGGGGCGCCCCTTTATACTCCACCCCTGGCGTGGACCTCCAGCTACCACCTCGCCAGCGTGATACAGAGGATCCACACCCGTATGTCGGCTGTCCGAGCGCCTCGGCATACGTCCGTCGGCTCCGCCACCGTTACGTATGAACTGACATTGATCACCCGCCGGGGTGTACCCTTCCCTTGTCTAGAGTGTCTGCACCCGTGGCCTAGCTCTGGTCCAACCCAGAGCTTCGTTTGGCTAGCTCATGGTCCCGAGCCCAGAGCTTACGTTTGGCCTAGCTCATGTCCAGCCCGAGCTTATCGTTTGGCCTAGCTCATGGTCCACCCAGAGCTTACGTTTTGGCCTAGCTCATGGTCCAGCCCAGAGCCTTACGTTTGGCCTAGCTCATGGTCCCATCCCAGAGCTTACGTTTGGCCTAGCTCAATGTGTCCAGCCCAGAGCTTACGTTTGGCTAGCTCATGGTCCCGCCCGTGAGCGCTTCTTGAGTCCCCGTGGCTTACGGTTCCCTCCCTAGCTTCTAAGTCCCCGTGGCTTACGGTCCCAGCCCTGAGCTTCTGAGTCCCCTGTTGGCTTACGGTCCCGCCCTGACCTTCTGAGTCCCCTTGGCTTGACGTCGCCCCCAGACCTTCTGATCCCCGTGGCTTACGTCCCGCCCCTGACCTTCTTAGTCCCCCTAGGCTTACGGTCCCTCTCCTGATCCTTCTGAGCCCCCGTGGCTTACGGTCCCGCCCTGTAGCCTTCGAGTCCCCTGGCTACGGTCCCGCCCTGAGCCTTCTGAGTCCCCGTGTGCTTACGGTCCGCCCTGAGCCTTCTGAGTCCCCGTGGCTTACGGTCCCGCCCTGAGCCTTCTGAGTCCCGGTGGCTTACTGCCCGCCCTGGGTTCCCCTCCATTTTTGCCTATTGACCCCCCTTGTTTCTCCCATGCACCTCAGTTTCTAGTTTTCCCTATACTGGCTATTAAACAGCCTGTACTTGTTTTGGTTGCCCCAGTAGAAGTTGCGGCCCCTGGCCTAAGTGAATGCCATTCTGTGATTTGGAGGGGGAGGAGGGGCTTTGAGGAGGGTACTGTCACGTTCCATGCCGCGGTCCTCTGCCTTGGACCGTCGGCCTGTCCGTGCCTGCCATGTCTCTGCTGGGGCTCCCTGTGCAGGGTCCCAGCAGCCTGTTGTTTCTGCTATGTACTTGCCTGTCCTGTCCAGCTTGTTGCTTCCTGGTCCCTGTCTGTGCACGTGCCTCCTAAGGCGTGCGCGCGGCACTTCCTGCCTATATTAGTTTCCCTGTTCTGTGGCACCTTCCTCTTCACCCGCTGAACCTCTGGCTAAAAGAGGAAAGTTCTTGTCTCTACTCTGGGTCCGTCCATTGCAGTCTGTCCTGTGGTCCAGCTGCTTCCCCATCTTGAGCTCCTGCCACATCTCAGGTCTGCTGTTGGAGTCTCCCCCCCCCACTCCCCTTAAACCCCTGAATGCTGGTCCATGGTCTTTGTCCATCTGAGGCTCCTGGCCGTCCGTCCGTCGTGTCTGTGTCTCCTTTACCTGCCGTGTTCCTGTCCTGTAGGTGCTCTCCTGTTCCTGCCGTGGTCCCTGGTCTGAACCTGATGTGTAACCCGTCCAGTTCCAGACGAATCCTGTGGTGATAGTTGTACGTTTAACCCTCCAGTATCCAGCTGTACATTTACCGTATTCCACTGGCCTGGATTCCTGTCTTGCACCCCGGCTGTCACCGCAGTTACCGCGTCAGGGGTAGTGACCTGGGTCCCCGCACCAAGTCATCCCGCTTTGTCGGCGTGGCCTCAGGCGAAAGACCAGGGGCCCCTAACTCCACTCCCTGGCGTTGTCCTCCCATCTTACCATCCTCGCTGCGTGATCACAGAGGATCCCCCCACACCCGGAAGTCGGCGGGTCGGCCCCTCGGCATACGGTCCGTCGGCGCCGCACCGTTACAGTATGAACTGACCATGGATCCCGCCGTGGTGACCCTGCCCCCTTGTCTAGAGTGTCTGCACCCTTGGCCTAGCTCATGGTCTCAACCCAGAGCTTACGTTTGGCCTAGCGCAATGGTCGTCATCCAGAGCTTACGTTTGGCCTAGCCATGGTCCAGCCCAGAGCTTATGTTTGGGCCTAGCTCAAGGTCCAGCCCAGATGCTACGATTGGCTAGCTCATGGTCCACCCCACGCTTACTTTGGCCTAGCTCATGTTCCAGCCCATAGTCGTTACGTTTGGCCAAGCTCATGGTCCACCCAGATCTTTCGTTTGGCCTAGCTCATGGTCCCCCTGAGCCTTTGGAAGTCCCCGTGGCTTACGGTCCCGCCTAGCCTTCTGAGACCCCGAGGCATACGGTCCCGCCCTGATGCCCTATCTGAGTCCCCTTGGCTTACGGTCCCGCCCGAGTCCTTCTTGAGTCCCGTGGCTTACGGTCCCCCGCCCTGAGCCTTCTGATCACCCCCGTGGCTTACGGTGCCCCCCTATCCTTCTGAGTCCCCGTGCTTTACGGTCCCTCCCTGCTCCTTCCTGAGTCCCCCGGCTTTACGGTCCCGCCCTGAGCCTTCTGAGTCCTCTGCGTGGCTTACGGTCCCGCCCTGAGCCTTCTGAGTCCCCGTGGCTTACGGGTCCCGCCTGAAGCCTTCTGAGACCCCGTTGGCTTACGGTCCCCGCCCTGAGCCTTCTGAGTCCCCGTGGCTTACGGTCCCGCCTGATCCTTCTGAGTCCCGGTTGCTTACAGCCCGCCCTGGGTTCCCCCAATCCCATTTTTGCCTAGTGCCCCGCTTGTTCCTCCCATGCACCTCCGTTTCTAGGTTTTCCCTAATACTGGCTATTATACAACCTAAGTTTGTTTTTTTTTTTTTTTAATTTACTTTTTAGTTATTTTTTTTATTATTTAATTTTTTTTTAAAATTTTTTATTTTTTTTAAGTTATAATTTTTTTTTTTTATGTTTTTTTAATTTATTTATTTTTATTTTTTAATTTTAAAAAGTACTTGGTTTTGGGGTTGCCCCCGTAAAGTTGCCGGGCCCCTGGCCTATGTGGAATGCCATTCTGTGATTTGTAGGGAGAGGGGGCTTTTTTTTTTTTTGAGGGGGAGGGTACTGTCACGGTTCATGCCGCGGTCCCTGCCTTGGACCGTCTCGGCATGTCCTTTGTTTTTGATTTGTTATTGATTGTGTTTTGTTGTATTGCGTTATGTTTTTTTTTTGTATGTTGTTTTTTTCTTTTTGGGTGTGCCTGCCATGTCTCTCTGGGCTCCCTGGCAGGGGTCCCAGTCAGCCTGTGTTCTGCTATGTACTTGCCTGTCCTGTCCAGTCTTGTTGCTTCCTGGGTCCTGTCTGTGCACAGTGCCTCCTAAGGCGTGCGCGCGGCAGCTTCCTGCTATTTATAGTTTTCCTGTTCTGTGCAACCTTCTCTTCTACCCCTGACCTCTGGCCTTATATAGAGAAGTATCTTGCCTCTACTCTGGGTCAGTTTCATTGCAGTCTGTTCCTGTGTCCTGCTGTGCTTCCCATCTTGACTCCTGCCGCTCTCAGGTCTGCTGTTGAGCCTTTAACCCCTGAGTGCTGGTCCATGTCCTTTGACATCTGAGCTCCTGGCCTGTCCGTCCGTCGTGTCTGTGTCTCCTGTATCCTGCCGTGTTCCTGTCCTGATATGTGCTCTCCTGTTCCTGCCGTGTTCCCTGGTCCTGTACCTGATGGTGTTACCCGTCCAGTTCCTGCCGTATCCTGTGGGTGCTATGTGTACGTTTAACCCTCCTGTATCCTGCTGTACATGTTCTGTATTCCACCGCCTTGATTTCCTGTCTGCACCCCGCTTCACCACGCAGTAGCCACGTCCAGGGGTCAGTGACCTTGGGGTCCCGCACAATCCATCCCCTTGCGGCGGGCTCAGGCGAAGAACCAGGGCCTCCTAAGAACACCACTCCCTGGCGTGGTCCTCAGCTACGCACCTACGCCTGCGGTGATCACAGAGGATCCACACCCGATGTCGGCGGTCGCGCCTCGCATACGTCCTGTCCCACGCGGCACCCGTTACACTGTCTTTTACAGCAGCATGACCCCAAAACCAGCAAAAACGTTATTCTTAAATCCTATACTTTGCGAACTGGCAAAAGAGTATAAATAGAATTTTTTCATTGGAATATCTATGAAAAGTGGTTCTTATGGAAAGAACCTCTAACACCAAATCAACAGTCTGTGTTCTTGCTTCATTCTTAAAACATTGTGCCATACTGGCAACTTGAATTTGAAATCTAATTTTTTCTTGCGAATATCTGGTGAAGTGAAATGGGTGGATGTGTTATTGGAAGAAGACGGTGTGTTGGTATCCCAAAAAAAATGCGAGCAATGAAATTTTGGGCATGGTATGAATATTTTCTGCCAACGAAAACCAGTATATTCCTACACGGGATTTCTTTGAGGAGATTTCCGTATCAGCGTGTTCGTGCACAAGCTTGCCCCTTCCCCCCCCCCCAAAAAAAAAAACTACAGCAAGGAAATGTTTAGGGCAATGCAAAGATGCAGTCAAGGCAAGTAATATCAAACATCTCTGACTACTACTGTCTAGGATTCCCTAATCTTGCTGTACCCCACCCTATCTAATCTATCTAGCTGCTTCTCCTTTGTGAAATCATCTGGGAAATGGTGGGTGTGTCTGCCTGCTTGAAAAAAGCAGAGCAGAGGTAGCAATGTGTTTAGTTCACAGTCTGTTAATCGTATTGGTGTTCAGCAGGAAAATACAGTGGAACAAGATTAAAAACAGGGTCCATCAAATATTAGAGCTATGAGATCTAACCCCCCCACTGGTGACGTTCTGACCCTCCTCTGTGCTTGCATTGATTGGCTGGCCGCCAAAAGTACAGGAAGCATCGAAAATGGCACAATCTGAATTATCGATCTTGATTTATGATCCGATTTTAAGGAAAAACAAATCGGATCGAGAAAAACGTAAAAATCGACTCGATTTCAACTGTTCTCGATTAAATCGCTCATCTCTAGCTAGTTATAATTAGTGTTGAGCGATTGCGTTGGCTATCGAGATCGATCGATAGTCGATAGTCGGCCGCTATCGATAAGGTTTTTCGATAGTGAGCATCGATTATGCGCGGATGCACCATTAAGTCTATGGGAGAGCAACAACACCTTTCATTATTACACACCAAACAAGATGGAAGAAGCTGAAATTAACATCCACAAGTCAATGGATACATGCAACTTCTTAGCAATCCACACTCAGGTATAAAAGTCCACAGAAAAAAAGTCAAGAACATTTTAATATCCCTTTCCTTGTACCACAGCCTGACCTTAAACCTTGCATCACCCACAAATTTAAAAAGTGGGCAAGAAGGCAGTATGATTTGTACCTATCATGTTACTTGACTGGACATTGAATCTCACTGTCTGGAACGCTGCGATGAGCCACAAACTCCATGACCCCCACATTTAAAAAGTGCCGCAAAAAGGAGTCTTTCAGACAACATTTTAGTTGAACTCGGACATTGACTGATACCTGTCCTTGGCCACAGCCATGAGCCCCAAACCTGCATGACCCCCACATTTAAAAAGTGCCGGGAAAAAGGGAGTCTTTCAACCACCATTTTAGGTTTCACTGGACATTGACTTATACCTGTCTGGGGCACAGCATGGCCCAAACCTTGCATGGACCCCCACCACATTTAAAAAAGTGCCGGAAAAGGAAGTCTTTCAACCACATTTTAGTTTCACTGGACATTACTATACCTGTCTGGGCCTCAGCTGACCAGGGCGGAGTTACAGTGGGTGCGGTGAAAGCCCAGGCTGGCGTCCGTCAGTCTAATTATCACGGCAGTTAAAATGCCTGATGACGCGTAGCAACGAAACTAGCTACTTGGACGGCGCTGTCGGCTGAAGCAGAGTGCGGAAGGGTAAGTCTGTGAAGAACTCCAGCCTTCCTCTGTACTCAGTCAACCTGGTAGCGGTTGCCTCCATGATGAGTGTGGACCCAATTGAGCTTCACTTGGATATTACTGGTGGTTTAAACGCTCCTTGTTACACCAGGTGCCCTTTATCTTGGCCTTCTTTTTCTCATTTTTAACTCAACCGTGCTGGAGGAAATGGTCTCTGTATTTGGTTCTCTGTCCGTGCTCCATTACTCATTGTCCTGCTGAATAACATACATATGGTCAAGTTTTCTGTACCTACCTTGTACAATTCAGAGGAATTTTTTAACAAGGCTAATTTTTAATGCAGTTTTTTAGTACTTTAATTCTAGGAAACCACATTTTTAAATATAGGATGGAAAAAAAAAAAAAATAAAAAAAAAAAAAAAAAATAAAAAAAAAAAAAAAAAAAAAAAAAAAAAAATCCACCATGTCTTTGTTGTCTCTTTTTTTCTTGTAATTAAATGGGTTGTCTCAATACATGGATGATAGCTATGTTAAGATCCTTGCAAAAACAAGTCATTTTGCTCATATCGTGGATTTTTATGAGGTCGCTCGTTGTCATTAACCAGTGTCCTACCTATTAATGTTCTGACAAGCACATCACCCTTGAGCCACTCTTGACAATAGTGAAGATCAAATGTGGTTTAGAAAACACAATTTTTTAGAATAGAACCTGTTGTATAGCTGCATGTCACAGCAAAATGCCCCAAAAAATTCAAAAGCATGACACTTGAGCCACTTTGGTCATTTGTGAAAGAACAATGTCTGTTAGAAACCAAACATTTTTTAGAATGGACCTGTAGTTATAGCTGCATGTCACAGCAAAAATGCTCCCAAATTCAAAGGCATGAACCCTTAGCCACTTGGTCAATTGTGAAGATACAATGGTCTGGTTAGAAACAACATTTTTTTATAATAGGACTGTAGTATTGCTGCATTTTTAAAGCAGCATGACCCAAAAAATTATTAAAATGACTTCTCAGCCACTGTTAAAAAATGTGAGGGAGAAATGCCACTTAGAAGCCAGATTTCTGTTACAAAAGGACCATGATTATTGCTGTTATCTCACAGCTACATGACCCCAAAAAATTATTACATATGACTTCTCAGGCCACTATTAAAAATTGTTTGTGTGAGAGGGAGAACTGCACTTAAAAGCCACATTACTGTCAATAGACCATAATTATAGCTGTATCTCACAGAACATGGACCTCAAAACCATTGACAATGCGAAACTTTTAAGATAAAGTGAGTAAATGGAAAACGGTGGGGGGTTTGGGGGTCATGAAACCTTGCTGTCTTTTACGTTCTCTCACAGCAAAACCAGCAAAATGAACTGTTGGGAACAGAGAATAAAATTGCTTGTAAGTACATGATCATTTTAAAAAAAAAAGTTTCAAGGATGACCATTTCTGTTTGTAGAGGAATGTGAAGTAGACTGGCAAACTAATCGGTGACCTCGGCAATGGGGGCCACAAAACATCATTCAGAGATCATTGCCTGATTCTTATTGATGAATGTCAAACGATACTCATTATCTGTGGATAGCCGGATGGTTTGTCTGTAATGACTCCTCCAGCTGTGCTTGGAAGGTCCGCTTCAGATATGACGCTGGCAGCTGGGCAGGAAACACCTCTATGGCGTGACGAGCCAGTCGGGCCATTAGTCCATTTTGGATACAGAAGTCTTATTGGGTCCGGAACACATGCAAAACATCGGTGTTGAAGACGCAGATAGTCGTGCACCATTGATCTTAAGCTGATCTTGTGTGTTGGACGTGTGCCCTGCATTGCATGCGTTGGTGAGTGTGTAAACTAAGATTGCCAGAGGTCACCATTAGGCTTCTGCACCTTGCCTGCTGCTGCGCCTACGCCTTTACTTGGGCACTCATACTGCTGTCACGTCGCTGATGTTGTTTCCACCGTGACATTTGGAACGTGTGAAAGCAGGACGCAACAGATGTCTCCAGTTGATCATCAGCAAGGGTTCCAATTTCTGCATTTTACTCTCTATTTGGGTGGGTTGGATGGAAAGTGCTGATTTTTGTTTTGTTACCGGGGATCCAGGAGGGTGCCATCCAGTAACTGTGTTCATTTTTGATGGCCTTAATGAGAGGATCATGTTGGAGGAAATGGAGCATTCCAAGCACTCATGTGAGAGAGAGATGGAAGCCTTGATTTCCCAAGCCTCTGGGTTCGAGGGCAATAGCAAACTGATTCTTCCTCATCTTCCTCCTCCGCCTCAAATTCGCGCCAACTCTTTCCCAAGGCAGGGACGTCGAGGTAACACATCGGTGTCTAGGAGGATAACCTCCTCCTATTCCTCCTCCTCCTCCGCTGCCTTCGGGAACAGCTTCAACACAGCCCTGGACTTGCCTGAGTTGATGCACCACTGAGAGCTGATGCGCCACCTTGCACTAGCTTGGACCCCGAACACTGCCTAATGAAGACGATGAATGTGGTAGAAACTGTGGGTCCTTGTGGATTTAGACGAAGAGGAAAGGATCCGTGGGTGGGTCCGCTTCTGTGTCCGTCTCCTCCTCCGGTCGCTGGCGGTCCTAGTTGTTTCAGAGTGTCCAACGAGGTTCCAGAACTAAGATCACCACAATGCTCATGTGACAAGGGCATTGTACGCACAGACCATTTTGTGGCTTCTTCAAATACTGACATGATGGTGCAAGAGCTCTTTCACCTGCCTCCACTCTCGGTGGTTATCACCGCTGAGGTCCGTACCAGTGCTTGTCAGGCCCATGTGTCACTTCTGTACTGAGTAATGGCATTTGCGCTGCTGCACAATCGCTGGAGCATGTGGAGGGTGGGAATTCCAGCGTCTTCGCCACGTCAACAATGAGACGGTGACGGGAGGCCGAGTGACGCTGCAACGCAGCAAGGCGGGGACGAAGCAGGGTGCGAACGGCTGGAAGTTGTGAACTCAGACCTCGAAGCCTTCTTCAGCAGGCAAGGTCCAGACCCGAGGTTAGCTCTTTAGAAATTTCTGGATGACAAGGTTCATGACATGTGCAAGGCAAAGGGATGTGCTCAGCTACCGATCTTTAGGGCGGCCAGCAGTTCGCCCATTATCGCAACACACCTTGCATGGCACAGGTTTCTCTTGTCACCGCTAGCGCTCGGTCTCGTTGCTTAGAGCCGTCCATAGCTCCTGACTGTGTTGTGGACGGTCTCCAAAGGCAGAGTTAATTTCAACACGGCCCCAGGGTGTCTCTGGGCACGTGATGCCACCAGAGGACCTTGGGGGAAAGAAGCCCATGCACCATCCCTGCGGTCTGAAGAGCGTGCGCCGAGCCTGAGGAGCCACCGTCACCCCCCAGAGACATCCACCCAGTCAACCCACGTGAGCTGTCACAGAGATATAGCGGCCTTGGCCGTGCTTACTAGTCCTTTTGTGTCGGTGGTGGATGGACTTTTCCGGACACGATGCAGACAACGCGCTTGAAATTTTAGATGACACGTGGCTGGCCAGGGCTGGACGGCTGTTCTGGCAACGAATTGCCTGCTCGGGCATCTGTATTGGCGGGCAAGTAGAGGGCCATTGACGTGGCGGAAACCCATCTGTGTCCACCAGACGGAAAGGCAACATTTCCAAGGACAAAAGCTAGCAATGCCGACATTAGCTTTTTGGCTTTTGGGATGGTTTGGATTAAAGTGTTTCTTCTGCACCCAAAACCTGGAAGACAGGAAGGGCTGGCTGATAGACTGGCGCTGTACGGCGTGCAGTCGTAAAACTGGCGGAAGGAGAAGGGGTAGGATGGGTTCTGGTGGTTGACTGGTGTTCCTCGGGCGTCGGTGGAGGCTGCAGCGGAGTCTGATCACTGATCATGACTCTGAGAGACATTGGCAGATGATTAACGCTTGGTGGTGGCAGAGGAGGAGGGAGGCGGAGACAGAGGGTGGTTACTTGTGACAGTGGTTGGCGGCCCAGCGTCGTCTGGCCTTTTTTGGCACCGGCAGTGTTCCCTCCATTTCAATCATGTATGTCGCTGCATGTGACTAGACATGTTGGTGGTGGTTAACAATCCTTAAGGTTCTTGCTCCTACTTATGCGTTTACGGGCAAAGGCGGCATATGACATAGTGGTGTGGTGAATCAGAGGCTTGCTCAAAGAAGGCCAGGCTGGAGAGGTCTGGACTTTTGAGGACGATAGCGAGGAGCGGGGTTTGCGCTATCCGTGGTGGCGGGAATCATATCTGCGGAGACTCTCTGCGACCGCCCTCTCCCTTTTTGTGGCGGGACCCGTATATTGACACTACCAATCGTCTTCCTCCTCGTCCACTGAGGAAGCGCTCGCAAGCAAATTCTGCGGAAAAGACCAGATGGATCCGCAATGTCGTCACATCATCATTCATTAAACACAGGTGACTTGGTCGTCCTTGGACTTTCTGCATCCAGAAGCTGCGGGCTACAAGCAAGGGGCACTGCAAGGCGTTGCGACCCGCCCGTGGGATTTTGCGATTGACGGACTTCCTTCACCTCCATATGATGGCATCAGTAACTGGGCGGTCAGAGCAGAGAAAAATCTCCTTTTTGGCTCTTGATCTTTTAACATGCCTTCTGACCCCACAGCATTTTTTTGTCATCAAGAGGTCTTCAGAAAATGGATTATCCACGTGGTGGGTACACGTGTTGACATTGGGCTGCGGGGTTCCTTTGTTGGGATCTGATGCTGATGATGCTGATGACGACATTTGTGGCCAGTGTCCTCGCGAGACGGAGGAGGTAAGACTGCTAGATGCAGGTTGCATTAACCACTGAAGGGACAGCATTGGCGACGTATGTTCGTTACTTAGATTCACAGGGCCCTGACCCAGCGATGACAGGCCTGACGTCCTGCAACTGAGATACGCTGGCATGCGTGTTGTCGCCAGCACTGGACAGGAGCACTTCTCTCGTTACCTACACCCTCATGTGGCTACCCCCCTCTTTGCATTCGCTTACCACACTGCATTTCGGCTCCATGTTCGAGGAAATATAAAATTGAGAAGGTATGGAATAGTTTGGAAGGTCTCTTATTAAAAAGACGGCAAATCCCTATTCCCTATTCTCAAATTCCCTCTAATCAAAAAAAAAATTGATGGATTTCAAATTTAACTGCAAGGTGTTCTATCAACAAAATCTGGAATGGGCAAAGTCCAATAAAACAGTTAATCTGTTATGTTTTGGTATATACACTGTATTTTTTGCACCTTTTAAATTCACCTTGTGGTGAATATAGAATTCTTTGATTTAAGATTTACGTAGATGCTGCGTCAGATGAACAGTGCTGGGTTGCGGCAAAAGTCAAAAACCACGTAACTGTTATGTTTTGCTATAATAAACGGTATTTTTTGCACCTTTCAATTCACCTGTGGTGAATATAGAATTGCTGTTTTAAGATTTCGTAGATGCTGCGTCAATGACAGTGCTGGGTGCGCCAAAAGTCAAAACACATACACTGTTATGTTTTGATATAATAAACGGTATTTTTTGGCACCTGTCAAATGCACCTTGTGGTGGAATTATAGAATTGCTGTTTTACGTTTAAGATTACGTAGATGCTGCTAGTCAATGAACAGTAGCTGGAGTGCGCAAAAGTCAAAAAAACACGGAAACTGTTATGTTTGATATATAAACGGTATTTTTTGACACCTTTCCAATTTCACCTGTGGTGAATTTAGAATTGCTGTTTTAAGATTTACGAAGATGCTGCGTCATATGACAGTGATGGGTGCGCAAAAGTCAAAAAACACGTAACTGTTATGTTTTGATATAATAAACGTATTTTTTGCACTTTCAATTCAACCTGTGGTGGAGTATAGAATTGCTGTTTTAAGATTTACGTAGAGGATGCTGCGTCAATGAACAGTGCTGGTGAGCAAAAAGATCAAAAAAAACACGTAACTGTTATGTTTGATTATATAAACGGTATTTTTTGCACTTTCAATTCACCTCGTGAGTGAATATAGAATTGCTGTTGTTAAGATTAAGTAGATGCTGCGTCAATGAACAGTGCTGGGGTGCGGAAAAGTCAAAAACAGTATAACTGTTAGTTTTGATATAATAAACGGTACTTTTTTGCACTTTCTTTCTCCTGTGGTGAAAATAGAATTGCTGTTTTAGATTTTAGTAGATGCTGCGTCCAATGAACAGTGCTGGGTGCGCAAAGTCAAAAAAAATACGTAACTGTTATGTTTTGTGAGTATAATAACGGTATTTTTGCACTTTCAATTCCCCTGTGGTTGAATATTGAATTGCTGTTTTAAGATTTAGTGGTCTGCGTCAATGAACAGTTGCTTGCTGTGCGCAAAAAGTCAAGTAAAACACCGTAACCGGTTATGTTTTGAATATAATAAACTGTATTTTTTTGCACCTTTCAATCACCTGTGGTGATATAGAATTGCTTGTTTAGATTTGCATAGATGCTGCGTCAATGAACAGTGCTGGGTGCGCAAAAGTCAAAAACACGTAACTATTATGTTTTGATAATAATAAACGGTATTTTTTGCCTTTTTCATACAACCCTGTGGTGAATATAGAATTGCTGTTTTTAGATTTACGTTAGATGCTGCGACAATGACTGTGCTGGATGCGCAAAAGTCAAAAAAACATGGAAACTGTTATGTTTTGATATAATAAACGGTATTTTTTGCACCTTTCCAATTCACTGTGGTGAATATAGTAATTGTGTTTTAAGATTTACGTTAGATGCTGCGTCAATGAACAGTGTTCTGGGTGCGAAAAGCCAAAAACCACGTAACTGTTATGTTTTGATATTATTAAACGGTATTTTTTGGCACTTTATTCACTGTGGTGAATATGAATTGCTGTTTTAAGATTTACGTAGATGCTGCGTCATTGAACAGTGCTGGCGTGCGCAAAGTCAACAAAACACGTAACTGTTATGTTTTGATATAATAAAAACGGTTAATTTTTTGCCATCCTTTATCAATTCACTGTGGTGAATATAGATTGCTGTTTTAGATTTTCGTAGATGCTGCGTCAAATGAACAGTGCTGGGTCGCGCAAAAGTTAAAAAACACGTAACTGTTATGTTTTGGTTTAATAAACTGTATTTTTGCACCTTTTCAATTTCACCTGTGGTAGAGTATAGAATGCTGTTTTAAGATTTACGTAGATTGTGCGTAATGAACAGTGCTGGGTGACGCAAAAGTCAAAAAAACACGTAACTGTTTGTTTTGATATAATAAACGGTATTTTTTTGCACCTTTCAATTCACCTGTGGTGAATATAGAATGCTGTTTTACGATTTACGTAGATGCTGGTTCAGTATGACAGTGCTGGGTGCGCAAAAGTCAAAAAATAACACGTCATAGTTTTTTTTGATATAATAAACGGGTATTTTTTGCACCTTTCCAATTCACTGTGGTGAACTATAGAATTGCTGTTTTAGATTTAGTTAGATGCTTGCGTCAGATGAAACAGTGCTGGGTGCGCAAAAGGTCAAAAACACGTAACTGTTATGTTTTTGATATAATAAAACGGTATTTTTTGCACCTTTCATTCACCTGTGGGTGAATATAGCATTGAATGTTTTAAGATTTACGTAGGTGCTGCGTCGAATGAACAGTGCTGGGGTGCGCAAAAAGTCAAAACACGTAAACTGTTTGTTTTGATTTAATAAACTGTATTTTCTGCACCTTTCAATTCACCTGTGGTGATATAGAATTTGCTGTTTAAAATTTACGTAGATGCTGCGTCAATGACAGTGCTGGGTGCGCAAAAAGTCAAAAAACACGTAACTGTTATGTTTTGATATAATAAATCGGGTAGTTTTGCACCTTTCAATTCACTGTGGTGGAATATAGAATTGCTGTTTTAAGTTAACGTAGATGCTGCGTCAATGAACAGTGCTGGATGACGCAAAAGTCAAAAATGTAACTGTTATGTTTTGTTATACTAAAACGGTATTTTTTGCACCTTTTCAATTACCTGTGTGTGAATATAGAATTGCTGTTTTAAGATTTAAGTAGATGCTGCGTAATGACCAGTGCTGGCGTGCGCAAAAGTCAGAAAACACGTAACTGTTTTGTTTTGATATAATAATTCACGGTATTTTTTGCACCTTTTCAATTCACCTGGTGGTGGAATATAGAATTGCTGTTTTAAGATTTTACGTATTAGAAGCTGCTGTCAATGAACAGTGCTTGGGGCGCCAAAAGTCAAAAAACACGTAATGTTATGTTTTTGATATAATAACACGGTATTTTTGCACCTTTCAATTCAACCTGTGGTGAATATAGAATTGATGATTTAAGATTTACGTTAGATGCTGCGTCAATGAACAGTGTGGTGCGCAACAAAAAAGTCAAAAAAACACGTAACTGTTATG
Organism: Phyllomedusa bahiana; assembly: GCA_025379985.1. Classification (NCBI taxonomy): domain Eukaryota; kingdom Metazoa; phylum Chordata; class Amphibia; order Anura; family Hylidae; genus Phyllomedusa; species Phyllomedusa bahiana. The sequence continues at coordinate 84,385 of JAODAL010000885.1, forward strand.
TTTTTGATATATAAATGGTTATCTTTTGCACCTTTCAATTCACCTGTGGTGAATATAGAATTGCTGTTTTAAGATTTACGTAGATTGCTGCTGTCAATGAACAGTGCTGGGTGCGCAAAAGGCAAAAAACACGTAAACTGTTATGTTTTGATTATAATAAACGGTATTTTTTGCACCTTTCAATTCACCCTGTGGTGAATATAGAATTGCTGTTCAAGATTTACGTAGATGCTGCGGTCAATGATAGGGCCCTGGGTGCGCAAAAGTCCAAAACAACACGTAAACTGTGATGTTTTCGTGACGATACACGGTTTTTTGGCTGACAAACAACCTGTGCTGACTACAAATGATGCTGGTTGGTAATTTAAGTGCATGGTGGATATATCCAAAACAGTCACAGGTGTAATGGGTTAACAACTGACACTATCTGAAATGTATACTGATAATAAAAGTGGAGTTTGCAGCTAAAAAAGAGACATGCAGTTACTAGAAATGATGTTTATCCAATTTAAGTTCAGGTGCCCAATATCCAGGAAATATTTCAACTAGCAAACTGTTAATAAATAAAGATATTCCATACAATGTCTACACTAGTCTTGGTGAACTTTATCCCAGTGTTATTTATAGATTAGAGCTGGTCTGTGTTAGCCCGCGGCCCCACCCCCCCCCCCCCCCCCCGCTCCCACCGCCGTGAATTTACAGTGGTATTTGCTTTAAAATTCTCTAGCTAACTACATAATTAAAATGTTTCAAATCCCTAATCTAACTAAATTGAAGGATCACAGCTAATAGTAGGAGGTTTCTCTGTGCAGAAATAGACTATTTCGCTGGCTGTTTGGCCACAGGCAGGAGCGCAGGGTCCTTATCCTATGAGACGCTGAGAGACAATGAGAGGCTGACAACAGGATACGCTGTTCTATGTAAAACGAGGTCATGTGATTTTTCCAGCCAATCGGCAACCATACACAATCCAGTCATGATGTTCGCACACAATCTACTGCTCTATTCTATAAATCTCATTGCTGGCCGCCAAAATTAAGGAAGCGCCGAAAAGGATTGCGATCTTAATAGAATGATGCACAGATTTTAACCTTTAATAAATCGCAGGATTCTGAAATTTCGATCACCATAAAAACCTTGCCGATTTCAACTTTGTCGATCAAAATCGCTCAACACTAGTAATAATACATTTGTACCTTAGAATTTTACTCATGTGGCTCTCAGCTTTACAGGTTATCAGTAAAGTAGCGTCCTCTTTCAGCGTTTGTTAAGTCCAAATGTGGAGGAGCCGCCAGCATGTACATTTTTATCTATGTATTTGAGATATATATATATATATATATATATATATATATATATAGCTTAATGATGCCGAATACACATACCTGAGGAAGAAGGAAAACCTTCGAAACATAGTATCAGTGTGTATCTCATACACCTACCAGCACAGACGTGCTGACGGCTTCTCCACATTTGGACTTTGCAAACGCTACTTTACTGATATCCTAAAGTGGCTAACGCCCAAATAGGATGTGGCTGTTTGAAATTAAACAAGGATCTAAGTATTGTCATAGGGATAGGGTTAGGTAATGTCTTGAAAAGATACATTAACTTTGGGAGGACTTTAGATCGCTGCAATGTGGCCAACAGGGATAAGGCAAATTTATTTGATTTATCTAATAATCTTTTAATTTCAACTATAAATTTGGGGAAACTATGCCAGAAGAGTGAAGCATATAGCTGAGTTAAATAAACCCCCAGGTATTTCAGACAATCATTTTGCCAGCGATAATTAAAATCGGACAAATGGGAAACCTGATCAGCAGATAAATTCATCGGCATAGCCTCAGTTTTAGAAGTGTTAATTTTGTATCCAGAAAGTGTGCAAAATCGATTTAAAAGATCATGCAAAGACATTATCAGCATATAATGAAATCTTAAATTCTGAGTCTTTTAGAAGAACGCCTTTAATATCTAGATGTATCCTAATAGCAGCAGCCAAAGAAAAGAAATAGAAATTCAAAGGGCAAAAAGTAGGGGAAAAAGAGGGTAGCCCTGTCTAGTACCAATTTTTTTATCTGAATTAAAGAGACATTGCATGTGGAAGTCTACATGGGATAAAACCTACTTGGCCTTTGTTCACTAATTGTGAGAGGAGGAAAGAGAGCCTATTGGCGACTGGGTTGGTAGGGTGGGGGTGGGGGTTTGGGGGTGGGGTTGACAGGGGCGCGGTTGGTGGGGGGACAGGTGCTTCAGCTGTATGGGACCGCAAAATTTCTGATGGCGGCCCTGGTCCTTTGGGACATACCCAGTTACTTTACAGTCCATAAATATCAATAATTGGGGCCTGTCTATCACATTACTTAAATCCCTTAGGATATTGGCCATTTTTACAACAGAACTTCCACCAATGTATGCAGGGCAAAGCAAAATTGTAAAATCAAATGTTTCCATCAGGACCTAGTGATTTTTCTATTTTAAACTTATTAACCCCTTAAGGTTACAGCTAGTTTTGACCTTCCTGACAGAGCCCCATTTTGAAATCTGACATGTCACTTTATGTGAGAATAACTTTTTGACACAGTCCCATTTTGAAATCTGACATGTCACTTTATGTGAGAATAACTTTTTGACACTTTTACTTATCCATGTGATTCAGAGAATGTTTTCTTATGACATGTTGTGCTTTATGTGAGTCAGAAATTTTGGTCAATATAATCCTTGATTTTTTGTGAAAAATATCAAAATATCTTGAAGAATTTGAAAATGTTGCCATTTTCCAACTTCAAAAATTTCGGTGTGTAAGACAGATAGTTATTCCTCTAAAAATAGTTTATAAGCAGCATCTACCATATGTCTACTGTAGGTTGGCATCATTTTTAAAAGGTCTTTTTATTTTTTTTACAACATTAGGGACTTAGAAATTTAGTAGTAATTTTTCACATTTTGAAGAAAATTTGCAACATTGATAATTTTGAAGACCAATCCAGTTCTGATTTGGACTATGTAACTTTTTTTTTTTTACTCAATTGAATTTTATTGTCATTTTAAAGTGGAACAAAGATATATGATAAAATCATACAACAAATTATTCATATTAGCACAGAAATGATCATATGAAGGTATCTGGTAACTATAGTATGCTAAACATTCTTAAACCATATCTAACAATTTTACGTAGCCTAATAGAGTAATAAGCGCATACCAAGATAACATATAAACAATTCACAAGACACAGTAAGGGTTGAGGGATAAGATTGGGAAAAAATTGGGAGGGCCAGAACAATACAGCCTGTCAATACAGTACTAAAAAGTGTCAGACATATTATGTCTCTCATAATCCTGCTGTGATCACATAAACATCCCATTGGGACCAAGTGTCAAAGAATGGCTCCAGCTCATTATTCATTGATGCTGATAAGTATTCCATCCGTCTAACTTCTTTTATTCTCTGGACTAAGTCTAATTTCGAGGGTGAATCCCTTCTCTTCCAAAACAATGAAATCAAACATCTAGCTGCTGTAAGAATATGCAGAGCCATTCTGAGAACTCGCCCCATATGCGGAGTCAAAGACAAATTTAAGAGGAAAAACAAGGGGTCGACCGGAACTTGCATGCCCAGTATATCTTTTAAGAGAGATTTTACATATTTCCATAATTTTCGAATTTTGGAGCATTCCCAGAAAATATGAAACAGATGACCCGGGGCTTTATTGCACCTCCAACATCTATTCGAGACCGATGGATTAAGCTTATGAAGGAAGGCTGGGGTATGATACCACAGCATTAGTATCTTATACTGGTTTACCCTGTACATTGTACATCTCGACGTCTGCGCTGCTCTCTTCCATATTAACTGCCACTCCTCCATCGATATGTCCCTTTGAACAAAGTTTTCCCATTTAAAGGATTGTCCGGGAATGGATGACAGAGTATCGAATAAATATCTGAAATCAATCCCCTTGTCGTGTTATTTACTTTGCAGATCAGTTCGAATCTTGTAGGCTTGGACACCGTAGAGAAACCCAGTACCCTAGTCAAAAAGTGTGTAATCTGCAAATATGCATATCTACTCGAGGCAGATACGGAGTATATTGATTGGAGTTTTTCGAACGTCATTATACACCTAGTAGCATGATCCACCACGTCTGCCGCATGAAAAAGTTTCTTTTCGAACCACTCCCTCAAAGCTGGATTGGCCAATCCAATATGAAAAGAGGGATTGAAAAAGAATGAAGTCAGGGCAGGATAAGTAGAACAGATATTAAAAATCCTGGCACAATTTTTCCATATGTCTCGTAAGACCACCATCGGGCCCAGTAATGATAAGTCAGGCATTTTACCTGAGGTAGCCCATAGAAGAGAATTTGGGTGGATCGGGGCTAGCCACATCTTTTCAATCTCCGCCCACCTAGAATATGCAAGTAGTGAAGTCCACGCAGGGATACGTCTCAGTTGCGTGGCCCAATAATATTTTATCAGATCCCGAGCTCCCAGACCGCCTCCGACTCTCTTCGCCAGGAGAGTGGCTTTACCAACCCTATGCCTGCCGTAGGCCCATATAAATTTAGTTATAGCCGCCTGAAGGGATTTAAAGTCCCTCAGGGGAATTGGGATTGGAAGGGTTTCAAATAAGTAAATTAATTTGGGGAGGATGGTCATTGATCACTGCCAATCTGCCCAGCCAAGATAATGGCAGTGACCTCCAATTTCTAAGTAGGGAGTGACTCTCTGAGTATGTCTTGGGAAAGTTTTGTCCGTACAGAGACGGAAAAGTCGCAGTGAGGTTAACCCCCGATATTTTAGGGAAGTGTGCTTCCAGTTGTAATTATAATTGGCCATAAGGGAGTCTAATTCATCTTGTTTCAAATTAAATGGCAGAGCCTCTGTCTTACTTGTGTTAATTTTGTATCCCGAGATGTTATAAAAGGCTTGCAAAAGATTATGGAGATTTGGTAGAGTGGTGTGTAAAGCTGTGAGCGTTAATAAGATATCATCGGCATATAGTGACAATTTGTACTCCCCATTTCCCACTTTAACTCCTTTTATGTCCGGGATGAGGCGAATGGCCGACGCCAGTGGCTCCACACAAAGCACGAACAATAGAGGAGACAGAGGGCATCCTTGTCTCGTTCCATTAGACAGTTTCATCAGGGGGGAGGCTACATGTGGCATCTTTATAGTTGTGGTCGGAGAGGAGTACAACACGCCCAGAGCATTTAGAAAGGGTCCCGACAGACCAAACCGGCAGAGAGTGGCCATCATGTATGTCCAATTTAGCCTGTCAAACGCCTTCTCGGCGTCAAGGCTTTAAACCAGCCCTGTATAGTGCGTCTTGTTCAGGTCATCAATGTGGTTAATAGCTCTGCGCGTGTTATCCCCCCCTTGTCGGCCTAATACGAAGCCCACTTGATCCTTGTGGATCAGTTGTGGCAACCAGATCGCCAAACGGTCCACCAATATCTTTGTGAAAATCTTCAAATCTGAATTTAACAAAGATATTGGCCTAATATTGGATACATCCATCGGGTCCTTATCCTGTTTTGGGATCAATGTCAAATAGGAATGTAGAAAACTCGTAGCTACTGGATTCCCCTCCAGAATCGAATTGTAGACCCGAAGTTGGTATGCAGTAAGTTCGGGGGAGAGTGTTTTATAGTATAAGTTTGTAAGCCCATCCGGACCTGGAGCCTTCCCATTTTTTAATCCCTTCAGTACTGCCTCCAATTCTTCCTGTCCGATGGGTGCATTTAGGGCTTCTCTAGCCTCACTAGGGAGGGTTGGAAAATGGCACTTGGAAAAGAAGCGCTCTAGGGCCTGGTCTCTCACCTCCGGTGTTGAGGGAAGGGTTTGAGGGAGGGAGTATAATTTTGAATAGTACGAGTGAAACATATTAGCCACCTCCTCTGGATCATAAGTTATCCTACCTGAATTTTTCCGCAAGGCATGTGGATACCGACGTATCGGGTCTTCCCTCAGCTGCTTAGCCAGCAAGGAATGGGGTCTATGACCTTTCTCATAATAACGGTGTTTCGAATATAATAAGAGTTTCTCGGGTTTTTTTAACATTAATGTACGTAGTTGTGACCTCAGATCTACTATTTTTCTCAATTTAGCTTTTGTTGGGTTGGTTTTTAAAGGAGCCTCCAGAGCGACCAACTGAGATTGCAAGTTCACCTTTTGTAAATTTGCATCCCTCTTTACTCTCGCCCCGATTGCAATACATCTCCCTCGGATAACCGCCTTGTGTGCCTCCCAAAGAATAACAGGGGAAGCCACTGAGCCTTCATTGTTGGCAAAATATTCCACCAAGTGCACCCTAATATCCTCCTTAGTCTGCGGATTTTTAATTAACTGTTCATTAAGCCTCCAGTAACATTGACGAATAATATTATATTCCGTCCTCAGCTTAAGCGTTATAGGGGCGTGATCGGACCATGAGATGGATCCTATGTCTGCCTTAGCCAGACGCCTCAGGGCTGGAACGTTTCCAAGAAAGTAATCGATCCTGGAGTGTGATTGGTGTGGTGGGGAGAAGAAAGTGAACCCCCCTTCTTTAGGATGAGCTACTCTCCATAAATCAAATAGCCCATGACCTCTAATTAATTTTCTAAATTCTCTCGAAAGTCTGGCCTGTACCAGGTCTATTGTCCCTTGATTCAGGGAGAGTCTGTCCATGAATTCGGAGAAGGCTTGGTTAAAGTCCCCCCCCAATAACACCATAGAAGAGGGTTCTCGATGGATCTTAAGCAACACCCTTTTCAGGAATTTTAATTGGGATTGATTCAGTGCTTAGATGTTACATAATGTGAGAGGGGCCCCCAATATAAGTGCCCTTTAAGATGATGTATCTGCCCTGGTCGTCCAAAATGGAATCAGAGACCTGAAATGGACATGAAGAAGAGAGCATGATTGCCATCCCCGCTTTCTTCTTGTCCTGGGAGGCTAAATAGGCCACTGGGAAATATGATTTAAAGAAGTTAAGGTTCCCTGATCTGTTGAAATGTGTTTCTTGGAGGAACACCAAGTCCGGCATAGTAGCCTTAAGCTCAGCTAGTAGTAATCTTCGCTTAAGGTCGGAATTAAGTCCCTTGACGTTTAAGGATATTAGTTTAACCATTTGGATTGTTAAGTGACCAGAGTTATCTAACTGTTTGGCACCTCAAAAGATCTTGGAACATACTCCCTGGAAAAAGGGTCGGGGGATGACACACAAGGGATAGGGTTGACAAGACAAACAGAACATATTGACTCATGTAGAGCCCAACCTGGTTGGTAAGTACCAAGGATCTCACCTTGGTGTAGGGGAACCCATAATCGCGGCATGATGTTAATGCCCAGTCGGACAAGACTTTCAATCTGATTGAGGTCCGTCCACAACATCCCCTATATCGGGGGTTTTTCTAAAAGTGTAGAACACCAAACAGCGGCCAAACTGGGCCTAAGCTGAAACTCTGAAAAAACAAGCATACGATTAGACCAGGCGAGCTTCTAATAGTGTAGAGGGGATGAGAGGCTCAAGAAACATGTTAATGGGGAAGGGGAAGGGGGAAAAGGGAGAGGAGAGAAGAGGAAAAAAAAAAAAAGGGACTAGAAAAGGAAGGACTAGGGGAGGTTAGGGTTGAGCCCCCTCAATTCCCTGTGAGCGACAAGTATGTGCCTGCCAAATGTATATATTAGCGGTGTGTATATATGAGGGGCTGCTTTTGTAAACCTCATGTAGGTGTATATGGAACCTGGCATAGCCATTAAGTGTCAGTGTGAGGCTTGGAGTAACAAAATATGTCCATGTCCATGTGGCTAATAGAGCAAGTAGTCCCAGGGGGAACAATCGGGAAAGGCAAAAACCCCACTATTATCACTTTCCCAGAACTTGCTTGAACCGCCATTTTAAGGATACATAGTCGGAGTTTGCCCTCCGATGGCCTCTTCAATCTTGCAAACAAACAAGGATTCACCACGACAAAGTCTTTGCCGACATTCTATCTGGGTGATCTAGAAGGACCTGATCTAGGTGAGGGTCTCCTTGAGTCCTCCGGTGGTTGGCCTCTCTTCGAAGCACAGGGGGTCTTCCATACTGCAGCTGACGCTGGGGGTGTGGACTCTAACTCCCAGTCTGGTAGGTCCACCAAGGAACAATCTAAGGAAGAACAGAACTGACGAAGGTCCTCTCTGGATCTGAGGGTAGCCGTTTTGCCCTCTTTGGATGCGATCAACATAAAGGGGTAACCCCATTTATACTTGATGTCTCTTTGTTTAAGCTCCATCAGCAACGGTTTAAGGCACCTCCGCTTATATAGAGTTATCCAGGACAAGACTTGGAAGAGTTGAATCTGAGTCCCGTCGTAATCAATGGACCTCCGGACCCTAGCCGTCTGCATAATACGTTCCTTGAGCTGGAAGTCATGGAGGCAACAGATTATGTCTCTAGGTACATTAAATGCGATTCTGGGTTTGAGGGCCCTATGGGCTCGATCAAATCTGATGGTGTGAGTGTCCGGCTCCCCTATAAGTGAATTAAAGATTTTTGAGAGGACAGCATGTAGGTCTTAATGGCCAGCTGCTTCTGGGAGACCTCTTATTCTAATGTTACATCGTCATCCCCTATTGTCCAGATCCTCTATATGTCTGGTGGTTTCTTTGAGGATAGCTGCCTGTGTTGAAACTTGTGTCTGCAAGTCAGAGACGTAGCTTCTTGAGTCGTCATGGGCGATTTCAAGGTCCTCCACTCGACCTGGAATGCTTTTTAAATCTTCGCGCACCATTGCAATCTCGGACCTGCAGGCCTTTTTTACCTCTGTCACTAGGGCTTTGAAGTCCTGCCTGGTAGGAAAATGGCTGAGGTACATCCGCACATTTCGCGGTAGAGACGCCGCAGCATGCACCATATCTTGGGCTTCCATTAAGGACTCAAGAGGAAGAGGCCCAATTGGGCTTGCTCAGTTGTTGCGATCGAGGAGGTGAGCCCGAATCCATATTATCTTCAGTGGGGTCGGACCACGAAGCGGATCTGAGACTTGGTGTACTTTGTAGATTTTTTTCGCTTGTCCAGTATTGCGGGACTTAGAAGGCATGATGAGACTCTGAGGAGTCACGTCAGGAATGAGGGAGATGTACCCTGGGGATTGCTCTGTCTCAGGGGGCACAACGTTCCGGGGATCTTTGCTATTGTGCGCTATCTGGGAACTGGGATGCCAGGGAGACTCAATAAAGGCCAGTGGTGAATAACGGTTGCCTGTAACCTGTGGGTGTTGTTTTAGAGCGGCTTTCTTGTTAGGAGTCAGCGGGTTGGTGAAAAAGTCTCTAATAGTGTGGCTCTCAGATGAGATGATTTTAGCCTTTTTCCTCCTCTGGCGTTGTCTCTGAGGCTACGGTTTCGCCAGTCTTCCTATGGTGAGAGTTGCTGGACTCTAAAATGGCCGCCACCGCCGTGCACCACAAGGCCCTGGTATTTCATGGCCGATCCCCTCGCAACTGGCCCCAAGGTGAATGAACCCACGTCTGCCTGTTGTAAATATAGTCTCTGGCCTGCCTTAAATAGCGGATTTCACGGGTAGATCGTCTGACCCATTAACGGCCACCTCCACTCACTCGTCCGCCGTTTCCTCCGCTCTCCCTCCCTTCCTTTAGACAGTACCTTCCCAGGGTCTCTGTTTGGTCCGGAGCCCCTGATGGTGTGTCCCGTGTGTCCTCCGCTGCTGTTCAGCTCCTTCTAGCTGGGACTGCTGCTGGGATGGCTCCTTCTCTGCACCGCTGCGGGAACTTCCCACCACGTCGCAGCAGCTGCAGTGCCTCCGCACTCTTCTCTCGCTCTACATCCTCCCTGGAGATCTTATTTTCGGCCGGACCAGGCTCACCCGAATCCCGGAGCACTCTGCAGCAGATCTCTTGCCTTTCTTAGGTGGTGTAGCCAGGTAATGCTGATTTAGCCCCTTATTTGCACAGCGTGGCACGGGAGAGGAAAAGTTATGCGGCCATCTTGGATGGTGTCCGGACACGCCCCCCCCCCGACTATGTAACTTTTATTAACTGTTTTTACTACCTATTCAATATATTAAAATAGATCGGCTTTGCTATGCTATTAACTAGTGTTGAGTGATTATTATCGACAAAGTTGAAATCGGCACGGTTTTTATGTTGATCTGATTTTTTCGATCACGCGATAATTTAGGTAAAAATCTGCGCATAATTATTAATATCGCGCCATTTTCGGCGCTTCCTGCCAAATCAGCTTAGAAAATAGAGCAGGGTGAGCTGGGTGTGCGACGTTATGACTGGGATCTGTATGGTTGTGATTGGCTGGAAAAATCACACGACCTCGTTTTACATAGAACAGCCCTTCCTGTTCAGCATCAGCGTGTGTCTGTGTATCATAAGAGCAGGACGTGTGCTCGGTCTCTCTCAAAACAGCTCAGCGAAATTGTTCTCTTTGTTCACACAGACAACTATGCTTTTAGCTGTGAACATTAGAACTTAGGTAGATTAGAGATTTTCAGTTTTTAGTTACTTAGGCTGAGAATTTTAAAGGAGCATCTAACGCTGTACAGCCGCGGGAGGGGGGGAGGAGGGGAGTTGCAGGCTTTTGAAAGGAGAGTGGATATTGTGCAGCCCAGACTCTGCTTTGACCCTGCATTGAAATGGGTTTTTATTAACAGTTTTTGGTGAAATATTAGCTTGTATTTTGTGCAGCCTGTACTTATATTAGGATACAGATCTTTTCTAGTAACCGCAGGTGTATTTGATAGGTGCAAAACTCACCTAAAACCAGGCCGTGTTGAAATGAATCTGTCTTGGAGACCGTCCACACACAGGTCAGGAGCTGTGGACGGCTCTCCGCAACGAGACCGAGCGCTGGCTGGGTGACAAGAACCTTGTGCCAGGCAAGGTGGTGTGCGATAACGGTCGAAATCTGCTGGCCGCCCTTAAGATCGGTAGGCTGGAGCACATCCCTTGCCTGGCACATGTCATGAACCTTGTCGTTCAGAAATTTCTAAAGAGCTACCCGGGTCTGTACTGCCTGCTGAGGAAGGCTCGAGGTCTGAGTTCGCACTTCCGCCGTTCTCACCCAGCTTCGTCCCGCCTGGCTGCGTTGCAGCGTCTGCTCGGCCTCCCCATCAACCGTCTCATTGTTTTTTTTTTTCTTAAACAATTTTTATTTTCAAGACAAATTTACAAAGAATATGTCATACATTCCTAATATTATCTAATTGACATCACATGAATACATAAATCTTTGTATAATAGAAGTTTGAGAAATGTCCTTGTCTTACAATTTTTAAACTGTGAATCAAAAAATAAGGAAAAACATGTAATAAACTGAAATTAACAGAAATTTGAACATCCTTTAGTCCTTCTTGGCTATTACTAAGGTCAGTATTGCGCTAATAGACAAACTCCACCTGATATATCCACTGGCCAAAATGGGGAAAATGGGGGAACAAAAAAAAAATAAAAAAAAATCGTAAATCCCACATTACTTCTTCCAACCACTAGTCTTTAACTTCTAATTTTCCCAAGTTACCTGCAAGTTTCTCCTTTAGATAGTAAGAAGTATATTCAAAAGGTTTCATAATCTTGGTCAACTCCTGGTCGGTGAAGGCAAATTCCATAAAGTTCCTCCACTTTTTAACAAATTTTTTAATTGAGCCCTCTTTGGATCTTTCTGTATCCAATTTATCAAGGAAGAAAACTTCTCTCAATGTTCTGAAACCTCCCCCTTATCTGGACTACTTTCTTGCAACCAGTGCCTTAAAATGCACTTTTTAGCTACCAAAAGGGTAACCGTCTCATTGTTGACGTGGCAACACGCTGGAATTCCACCCTCCACATGCTCCAGCGATTGTGGCAGCAGCGCATTACGCAGTACGAAGTGACACGTGGCCTGACAAGCAGCGGTGCGGACCTTGGGGTGTTGAGCCACCGAGAGTGGAGGTAGGTGAAAGAGCTCTGCACCATCCTTGCCAGTTTTAAAGAAGCCACCAAAATGGTCAGTGCGGACAATGCCCTTGTCAGCATGAGCATTGTGGTGATCTTAGTTCTTGAACGATCGTTGGACACTCTGAAACATCAGGTCCCCCCAGCGACAGAGGAGGAGACGGACACAGATGCGGACACGGAGCCTTTCTCTCCGTTGAATCCACAAGGCCCGACAGTTTCACAATTTTATCGGTCTTCATTATGCAGTGGTTCGGGGTCCAGGGATAGTGCAAGGCGGTGCATCAGCTCTCAGGGTGCATCATCTGAGGCAAGTCAGGGCTGTGTTGAAGCTGTGCCGGAGAAAGCGGAGGAGGAGGTATTCCTGGACACCGACGTTACCGACGTCCCTGCCTTGGAAAGACGTTGGCGCGAATTTGAGGCGGAGGAGGAAGATGAGGAAGATCAGTTTGCTAGTGCCCCTCGACAAAGAGGCTTAGGAAATCAAGGCTCCATCTCTCACATGAATGCTTGGATGCTCCATTTCCTCCAACATGATCCTCGCATTAAGGCTATCAAACTGAACAACAGTTACTGAGTGGCCACCCTCCTCGATCCCCGGTACAAAACAAAACTCAGCACTTTCCTTCCACCCACCCACATAGAGAGTAAAATGCAGGAAATGGAGATGCAGGGCACACATGCAACACACAGAGACCGGCTTAAGATCATGGTGCATGACTATCTGCGTCTCAACACCAATGATTTTGGATGTGTTCTGGACCCAATCGACTTCTGGGTATCCAAAATGGACGAATGGCCTGAGCTTGCTCACCACACCATAGAGGTGTTGTCCTGCCCAGCAGCCAGCGTCATATCTAAGTGGACCTTCAGCACAGCTGGAGGAGTTATTACAGACAAACGCACCCGCCGTTCCCCAGATAATGTGTATCGTTTGACTTTCACCAAGATGAATCCGGCATGGATCTCTGATGATGTTGTGGCCCCAGTTGCCGGTCTACTTCACATTCCTCTTCAAACAGAAATGGTCCTCTTGAAAAATGTTTTTTAAAATGATCATTTCTCTCTGCAATTTTTATTCTCAGTTCCCAAAAGATCATTTTGCTGGTTTTGCAGTGTGGAGACTGTAAAAGACACCAAGGTTTCATGACAAAACCGTATTCCATTTACTCACTTTATCTTTAGAATTTTTCGCATTGTCAATGGTTTTGAGGTCATGTTGCTGTGAGATACAGCTATAATTATGGTCCTTTGGAACAGAAATGTGGCTTCTAAGTGGCATTTCTCCATCACAATTTTTAATAGTGGCTGAGAAGTCATATTTATAATTTTTTGGGGTCATGTTGCTGTGAGATACAGCTATAATCATGGTTCTTTGGAACAGAAATGTGGCTTCTAAGTGGCATTTCTCCCTCACAATTTTTAACAGTGGCTGAGAAGTCATTTTTATAATTTTTTGGGGTCATGCTGCTTTGAAATGCAGCAATACTACAGGTCCTATTCTAAAAAAATGTTGTTTCTAACAGACATTTGTTCTTCACAATTGTCAAAAGTGGCTCAAGGGTCATGTTTTGAATTTTTGGGGGCATTTTGCTGTGAAATGCAGCTATACTACAGGTCCTATTCTAAAAAATGTGGTTTTTAACAGACATTTGTTCTTCACAATTGTCAAAAGTGGCTCAAGGGTGATGGTGCTGTCAAAAACAGGAATAGGTAGGACACTGTTAATGGACACATATTGCAAAATGACTTATTTTTGCAAGATCTTTAAAATAGCTAGCAATCCCTGTAGTGAGACAACCCATTTAATACAATTAAAAAAAGAGAAACAAAGACGTGGTGGGATTCCATCCTATTTTAAAAATGTGTTTTCTAGAATTAAACTACTAAAAAAACTGGCATGTACAAAATAGCTGATACAAATATTCCTATGAATTGTACAAGGGAGGTACAGGAAGACTTGAACAGATGTAGGTTCCCCAGGACAGGTTTACTCACTGTCCAGTTCAACTAAAATGGTGGTTCAAAGACTCCTTTTTCCAGCACTTTTTAAATTTGTGAGTCATGCAGGTTTGGGGCTCATGCTGTGGCCCAGGACAGATATAATCAATGTCCAGTTCAACTAAAATGGTGGTTCAAAGACTCCTTTTTCCGGCACTTTTTAATCTGTGGGGAAAACAGGTTTTTTTTTTGATTAACAAATTAAACTTTATTTGAAGGATCAAATGCAGGTACAGAAATGCGTACATGACAAGCTTGGGTCACAGTCACCTTTACAATACCATCGCAAGACAGTGACGTATTAAAACAATTGTGTAGTTACATAGCTTCCAGCAAAACTCATACAATTATTTTAAGCGGTACCTGAACATCAGTACAGGATGGATACATATCCTGCAATAGGCAGGGAACAGATAACACTATAAACGAATCTATGAATATAACATTACTACTTTCTCAGTTGCTCACATAAGCTAATATCAATCCAGATAAAACCAGATATAATCTCGGGTGTTTGGGCATAGTAACCCTGCTGGGGGGCTAGAACAGATATACATGGTAAGGCCCGGAGGTGACTATAATCTAAGGACTTGGGGGTTCATACTCAAGGGTTTTAAGGGGAACCGACCTTTGCCAGGGGAGCTCCCCCCCCTTCCCCAAATTCTTTTCAAATTTCCCCGGCTCTTTCCTTGTTTGAGCAGCCACCCTGATGGGGAGCTGCCTTTAATCAAACCCACCACCGGACCCCAAGGGGCCTAGAGGCCAACCATGTCCGTGCAATAGCCTTCCTGCATAATAGAGAGTTTCGTTGAAAAGGTGTACATAGAGCTGAACCCAGGCTGTCAAGCTCAGGCCCCAAATAAGAAATAGGGGATTGAGGGGGCCCGGAATCCCATCTTACATTCAAAAAGGGGAAAACTTGGTACCAGTAACCCAAACCCTTTGGGAAAGACCTATCGGGTTTGTGGGAAAGGGTCCCCGAGGTGATGGCACTTGGGGCATTCATCCGTGTTCCCTGCCTGAATTTTTTTAAAGTCTAAGTGTAGTGTAGTAAGAACGTTGAAAAATATAAATTTGGGTCAGTCTACATTGGGGTTGGAGGAAATCAATTTGGGGAGCTACAATGCCCCCCAACGTTCATCTGTCTGGGGCCCTAGGTCAGTTCCATTCCTCGGAGGCCCCCCCAAAACGTCCCTCTCTACTAGTGAGGAAAAAAGGGCCCATAGAAAAAGGAGACAAAATGCTGGGGGGGGGGATAGAAGCAGTCGAGGGAAGGGGAACGAATTGAACACCATTCCACATGCCCTTTGGGGAGTAACGGTGCTTCATTCAAATAGAAAAACATTTTGGGAGGAGGGGGGGGCCCAACTCGCTGCAGGCCCGGAAAAGGTCGGGACCCGAGCCAGAGAAAAATATGGGGATACACACCCCCTCGGCCCCCAATTCACCTCGGGACATAGGAGTAGGCCGGAAAACAATTTGAAATGCCATAGTGGCGAAAACAGATCGATACCCTCACGAGTACAAAGAGGTACCCCTCCCCAACCCAAAGGGGGCCTGTCTTAGTATAGAAAAAACCGCAGGCTACCCTTGAATATAAGTGCCACAAAGAGGAGTGCAAGGGATGCAAAATATCCTGGGACTAAATGGGGAAAATAATCAGGGTTTGAACCCAGCTTTTCTTCCGCCCAAAACCCTGGCCAGATGTTTGAGAGCGACTCGCCAATAGTATGGGCCCAAATTTTGGGGAAGAGGGGCCCCCCCCCCTCATCCCAAGGGCCGTTAAATGTTTTGCCGCCCCCCCTGCCTGCGCCCCGCCTACAAAGGAAAGTATGAGCCCCTAAGCGCTGAATAGATCCCCGGGAAAGATATATTGGACCCGCGGGAGGACATAAGTATTTTAGGTAGGAGTGTTTTTTAACCAAGCTAATGCCCCGCTGTGGAGGACGGAGCTTGTTAAAATTTTTGATTTTATTTTGCAAAAAAGTACAAAGGGGTTAATGTTTAAATTTTGGAAAGTCCTGAACAGTCTAGATACCTGTTTCCAAGGTAAGTAATGGAAGCGCCCAAATTAAGGGAGATTTCACAGCCTCCGCCCTGGGACTGAGGGGTAAAGGGGGTAGGTTTTTAGACTTAGCCCAATTGATGAGTATCCCCAAAAATGACCCAAACCTCCAATGACTCCGGGTGGCACAAAGGGAGCCCTTTCGGTCAATAAGAACGCAGGTGTCTCGCATAAAAAAGATTTTTTACATGGGGGGTAGCGGGACAAACCCCTGTACGCCATCACCCCAACCTTCACTCCCCAGGGCTCCACAGCTAAGGCGAAAAGTAAGGGGGGAGAGGGCAACCCTCCCAAAGCCCCCGCGGTGAAAACGAGAAGGGGTAGAAACCCCCCCATTGACTGAAACCCCTGGTTTCCCGGATTATTAAGCAAACGCACCCAATTAATAAAGGAGGGACCAAAGCAAATGTTTCAGGGGAGGAAGAGATGGGGGACCATTAAATTTGAGTCAAAGGCTTGGCTGCTCTAGTGAGACTACAATTCTAGAACCCCCCCTTCTGAGTGGCTTGAAATTTGGTAAACAAAGTCAAAAATTTAACGCTGTTGTTCCCCCGGGCATAAGCCAGTCTATAGCAGACAATTGACGGGATTTTTTTTTAACCTCCTAGCAAGCAGTTTGGCCAGGATCTTGACATCGTTTGAACAGGGAGATAGGGCGAAACGAATCCAGTCCCTCGGCCCTTTCCCGGGTTTTGGGGGAAGGACCGATGATTGCTTATACATCGGGTGGGAAGGGGCCATGCTCTCAGGGATGTAAAAATACTTCTAAAAGTGGGGGGCGGAAGTCCTGTATTCCTAAAAAAATAAATGGGGAGTCCTCACTACCGGGGATTTTGTGGTTAAAAAGAGGGGGTGGAATCTTTTTTTTCTTGTTCTTGAGGGGGCTATCTAACAGCAGTCTATTTCCCACTGACAAGGGGAGCGAAGGGGAGACAGGTAGGCTCGTTCTAGCAGTTGACACAGTCCCTGTGAGGAATAAAAATTTTGTTTAAGAGCGGAATGCTTCTAATATGGGCCCGTGGGATACGAATAGAGGACCCATCAGGGGACTAAGCTAGGGATCACCCGGAGGGGGCCGAGGTAATCGCGCCCCTGCCCCCAAAAAGCTTGCCAATTTTTCCATGTTCAAAATAGGGTCTACTGAAGAATGCTTTTTTTTGGGCTTGTGAGTGTAAACGGATTGGACAGTCTGTCCGACACGCCATTCGGCCCATTCTCATAGAAGGATCCCTGGTGTAAAGCAGTTCCGCTAGTACCTCCCTACAAGCTGAAGCTCCCTGTGTGCCAAAACCCCCTTTTAAAATCATAATAGCAGAGGTCAAAAAACCCCCCGCTATGCATTAAAGGCTCCCTGTCAGAGCTATTTAGCCACCACGTTATCTTGGAAAAATAAGGCCCTTATCGAGGAAGTATGGTGTAGGGGGAGGGTTTGCAGCCCGAAAGGGGGTTTTAAACGCCATTCGTTCTGGAGGCATGTTTCCGTTTTAAAGGGGCAACAAACCCGGGGGTGGCCGAAACTGATCTGCCAGATATCGCACTGATCAAACAGAGGGACAGGGCACATGTATCAGCATGAGGTCGATGCGTGACGAGCATTTTAAATTTCGTATGAAACAGGAATAGTGGCGAGTTGCTGGATTCCCATAGCGCCAGCATCAGTGCCCCAAAAACTTCAAAAAAAGACTGCAGGGGGCGAGGGAAGAGGGGCCATCGGACCCGTATAAGTGGAATCAAATGATCCGACCCCTATCCCAGGTCAATTTAAATCCCCCCGCCATATAACCCGCGGTGGTAGGGTATGTGGCCAATACCCCCAAAATCTCCCTGTCACTATGGGGTATGGGGGCGGGCGTAACCCCAACAATTTTAAATGAAATGAAAAAGGGAGCATACCGGACTTTTTTGCCATATCTCAATCCAAACCCTATGAGACTGAATCGGACCGTGGACCCTCAAAATTGGACTCCCTGGCACAGTTCTAATGTAGGTGATAGGACCACCCTATCCATGGACGGCCAGGTGGTAATTTTTCGGGTATTATGGGGTCTCCTGAAGGCACACAAAAATCACTCTTTCGCACCCCAGATACTTGAAAACAAGTGCCCCCTTTTAAAACGATCATTCAAACCCCCCAACGTTCCAGTGAGGAAAAAAATACATTATTCGCATATTAGCATGTCGAAAAAGGACTGCAGGGGAAGCGTTTGTGTAGAAAAACCAACAAAGGGTATCCAATCAATAATCCTGGCCCGTTTGAGAATGAGAGCGAGCTACTGGGGAGACAAAACAGAAACATCCCAACCAACCCCCCAACCCACCCTACTTCTTTTTAAAGGTCGAACATTGGGTCCCCGAACCGTCCCCAACCCGGGGGAAAAAAACAATTTGGGTAGAAAAGCAAACACGACGTTCACTAGACAACCAGGGGTTCCCTAGTTACCCCCCTTAAAAGGCGAAATACCCCCAACTTGCTATGAGGAAAACAAAGCTAAAACATTGTAAAAACATGGGGTTTACATATGCATCGTAAACCCATAGAAATAAAGGAAAAGGGAGGGGAGGGGAAAAAAAAAAAAAAAGGAAAAATGGGAGAAGAAGAAGGAGAGGAGAGAAAAAAAAAAAAAAGGGAAAAGAGGGGGGTGGAGGAGGGGGGAGGAAGGGGTGGAAAAGGGGGGGGAAGAAAAGGGGGGGGGGGGATAAAGGGGGGGGGAAATAGGGGGGGGGGTTTTTGGGGGGGGGGGGAGGGGGTGGAAAATAGTAGATGTTTCCCCACAGCACTAAAAAATGGGGCCCCGGTAAAAAAAAAAAAAAAATACATTATGTCGACATATGCATTGCAAAGAAATGAAGTGATGAAGCGTCGAGAGTCAGTCAACTGCATGGCTTGGCGACTTTCTACCTTCCACAGGGCGACTCTCACGCCAGTCGATAGTGTCCTGGGGGCTATTGAAAAAGAAAGTTTTGTTGTTGGCAATAACTCTCAATCTGGCTGGGTATAGCATTGCGTACTTGTAGTTGCGCTCCCTTAGCTTTTGTTTTGCAGTGAGAAACAAGGCCCTCTTCTTCTGCACATCAATAGAAAGTCTGGATGACTAGGACCTTAGAGCTACCAGTAGTTATGGGGGCCCTCGTTCCCCAAGGGGAGCCGGAGAATAGTTTTCCCTATTCTATAGTTCAGAAGTTTGGTATGAATGTACGGGGGGGAGCCCAGGTTGGGGGGGGTGTGGGGGAAAACAGGTTTAATGTTCATACTGTGTTACAGAACAGGTATAGTCAATTTGCAGTTCAACTAAAATGTTGTTTCATAGACTCCTTTTTTTCCGGCACTTTTTAATCTGTGGGTCAGACAAGTTTAATGGTCTTACTGTGGTACAGAGCAGGTAAAGTCAATGTCACTTCAAAAAAAAAAAAAAAAAAAAATGGTGGTTCAAAGGGCTCCTTTTTCAGGCACTTTTTAAATCTGTGGGTCATGCAGGTTTGGGGCTCATGCTGTGGCCCAGGACAGGTATTGTTAATGTCCAGTTCAACTAAAATGGTGGTTAAAAGACTCCTTTTTCCAGCACTTTTTAAATCTGGGAGTCTTGAGGTTTGGGGCTCATGCTGTGGCCCAGGACAGGGATAGTCAATGTCCAGTTCAACTAAAATGGTGTTTTTAAAAACTCCTTTTTCGGCACTTTTTAATCTGTGGGTCAGACAGGTTTAATGGTCATACTGCGGTCCAGGACAGGCATTTGTCAATGTCCAGTTTAACTAAAAATGGTGGTTCAAGACTCCTTTTCCCCGCACTTTTTAATCTGTGGGGCCAGGGCAGGTTTTAATGGTCATACTGCGGTACAGGACAGATATAGTTAATGTCCAGTTCAACTAAAATGGTGGTTTAAAAGACTCCTTTTTTCTGGCACTTTTTAAATCTGTGGGTCATGCAGGTTTGGGGCTCATGCTGTGGCCCAGGAAGATAAAAGTCAATGTCCAGTTCAACTAAAATGGTGGTTGAAAGACTCCTTTTCCGGCACTTTTTAAATCTGGGGGTCATGCAGGTTTGTGGTCATGCGTGGCCCCAGGACAGTATAGTCAATGTCCAGTTTCAAACTAAAATGGTGGTTGAAAGACTTCTTTTTCCGGAACTTTTTAAATCTGGGGGGTCATGCAGGTTTGGGGCTCATGCTGTGGCCCAGGACAGGTATAGTCAATGTCCAGTTCAACTAAAATGGTGGTTCAAAGACTCCTTTTTCTGGCACTTTTTAAATCTGGGGGTCAGACAGGTTTAATGGTCATACTGTGGTACAGAACAGGTATAGTCAATGTCCAGTTCAACTAAAATGGTGGTTCAAAGACTCCTTTTTCCGGCACTTTTTAATCTGTGGGTCGTGCAGGTTTAAGGGTCATGATGCGGTCAAGGACAGATGTGACAAACACAGCCTAGTCCGCCGGCCCACTGAAAGGACGACGGCCTGACTTGGGGGTTTTGTATCCGACTTTTGCACGGCCCCCTAAGGGGTGCACAAGGTAGCCAGATACGGTTCCACTGTTCACCCCTGTCCACACGGGCACAGGGAGAAGAAGGGAGGAGAGAGAACACTTTCCTCGTCCAGAAACCCTGAACAGCTGCCACCAGTTTCTCCTCGTTTAGTTTAAAGACCGGTCCGTTACCGACTTATAACAGAGCCAGGAAACCAACCCTGGGTACTATATATCATAGACCGAGTACTAGGCGTGTGAGGCCGATGATCAAGACAGACTAACTCAGATTAAAGTTTATAGATTTAATTAGCCTTGGAGGGCACACTAGACAAATATATACAAAAGGATAATAATATACAGGTAAGAGTCAGAGGTGCACATACAAGCATGGTTACAGACAAAAACAGTTAAAATGGGTCAAGTTACTGTTGGTTTTGCGGTCCACATGGGGGGATATGGGGGCCTGGCTTCTGTGGGTGGATGCTCCTGGAAATGCTGTAGGTACCCCCCTCCATGGATCAACGGCAGAGCCCACACGGGCTCCTGCTTATATCTGTGAGGGGACAGCCCACATGGCAGTCCCCTTTCACGCCCCCACACACCCCTGGGATGGTCTAAGAACTCCTCCCACTCAGTTCATGCAGTTTCTGATACAAACACAAAAATGGACCATAACGCGGCAGGGCATTGGCACAGAACCGAGCCGGTAGCACCATCAGAACCGGCTGGGCCTACACGACACCCAGATATCAGACACGCCTATCTTATGGGCCCCGTAGGTCCGGTTCTGGATATCTTGGTCTCCCTGCGCCTCAGAAACCTGGAAATGGTGGCTGTTTGTGTGGGGAGTTCCATGTTTTGCGATATGAACTCGCCATGGACCAGTTATGAGCGGATCGCCTATAAATCGACATGAAATATCGGAGACTGTTTGGCTAGGGTCAGTTTCATTCAAGCCTTTGAAGCTTGGGAGTTTGAGGCAGCATTTGTTCAGTGCTAATTAATGGAAGTTAGGGTTCTTGTGAGGTGTCCATGTATCCTGCGGTGCCAACATCCTATGGAGAGCATTTACAATGGGTCATGGCTGGGCTAATTAACGTGTAAATGGAGCTTTCCTGGGAGGCTGGGACCCATCTGTGATCTGACTAGATAGGAATGGAGGATGAAGTCATATTTTGGAGTAGATTCTCCTCACAACAGATATAGTCAATAAGTGTCGGACTGGGGGGTCTGGGGCCCACAGGGGAGTTGATCTTGGGGTGCCCACTCTACTGTACATGAAAATAATACCGGCCTCTCAGACATAAACGCGCCCATTTTACTACATAATACAGTGTGCAAAACAGAACTGTATTGTGTAGTACAATATCAAGTTAGTCACACATCTGTCAGTCTAACATAGCATAGACACAGGGCTAAGTAGCTCCATCCACATCCCCCTCCACCCACATACAATATCCCCCCCCCCTCGTTTCCCTTGGTCTCGCACCTCACCACCTTCTAAAATACACACCAGCAAGAAAGGAAAAGTCTAACTCCTTTCCCCAAGGGTCAGGTTTTCCCCCTCACTTTACAATCAAAAAACCCCATGTCGTCCCCACTAAACAAACCCCGATAAAAAAAACCTCCCCCCCCAATAGGGGAAAATCAAAAATGGTGTTTCAAAAACCAGCTCGGGTTAACCAAAAACACCACCATATGAGCAAATAGAGGTCAGCCCCCTTTTTTCGGGTTATAACTTAAAAAACCCACCATATAAGATCAGATAGACCCCCAGACCCCATTTTCAGATAAACCTAAAAACCCCCGCCATAAAAAACCCAAATAGAAAACCAGACACCACCCCGGTTTATAACCTAAAAACCCCGGGCAAAATAGGGGCCCCCAACAAAAGAGGTCTTTTTAAATTTTGATCAAAAGATTTTTTTAAGGGGTTTGGGCCCCCCGATTTTGAAAATGTTTCTCAAAACCCCGGGGCCCCATTTCCTATGCTATCTTTACCTCTAAATTTCAAAGCCAATCAGGCCTTTTCACTGGGTCAACGCACCTCCTTTTATTCAGAGAAAAAAATAAATAAAAAAACACCCAACCCCCAAACCCTGCCCTTCTTTGACAGCCTTTTGAGAGTGGGCGGGGACAAAACCCCCCAAAAAGGAAAACCCCCCCTTCCTTCCCAAAAGGGTTTTAAAATCAAGGGTACACCAAGTTTTTAACTTTATTTTTCCCTTGTGGGGATGTAGCTCACCGGTTTAGCAAAAAAAAACAACTGTTAAACAGTGTAGTTTTTAAAGGTTTCTTTTTTGGCCCTTTTTTTCAGCCACCGTTTTTTCAGCCCAAGGAAAAAAAAAAGCATACGGGTTTAAAACTTCAGCCCAAAAAACCAAAAAAAAATTACACAGCCCGGTAGAAAACTCACGCCCTCTATAAGTCCAGCGTTCTTGGGGGTTTTCCCCCACCAAAGACCCGGGTTATGTGGAAATTCCGGGTGGAGGGAAGGCGGCACCCGAACTTCCTCTTTTGGGGCCCAGCCCAGGCAAACTTCGGCTGAAAAACCCAAACCACCACCCCCCATCCTCCAAACTTCCCCCTTTTAATTAGGCCTCAAAAACCGGGCCCTGGAAACCTGGGGGCTTCCCCCCCCCCATGCTTTTTAAAATTGCTCCAGAAAGCCGACCCAGTTCAAACTGAAATAACCCATTCAACAAAACAAAAAAAAATTTGCCAGTACCATATCGAAAAACTAAACGTTTGGGCCAAACCCAGGTTTTAAAATTTTTCCACCGAGATCAAAAAAACCCCCGGGGTTGACACGTTTCGAAAAATTCAAAAACGGAAACCTCGTGCCTTTTTCCAAAAAAACCCCCCCCCCCCCTTGGCCCAAAAACCCGGGGGGTTTTGGGGGCACCGTTTTGGCCCCCCAAACTGTGCACTCTTAAAGGGGGGCATCTGCTTTCCCTGCTGTTTTCCCCCGGCCTATTTTCTACTGTAAAAACGCAAAATTCCTGCGGGGAAAGGGAAAAAACCAGGGGGAAACCCCCGGGAAATTTATTCCCCCTTTTTCCCCTCCCCCCCCTTCCCCCCCAATGAGGGGGGCTTGGTGGGGGGAAACATAGCCTAAATTTTTCCTTTCCTAAACGGGTTTTTAACCCTGGGGGAATCCTTTTGCCCACTTTTTTGGCCAACTTTTCTTTTCTAAATGATGGCAAAATTTTTTCCTTTCTGCCGGGGACAAATTTCCCTTTACTTGGGTTGATCCGGGGCTCCTTTTCCCCATTTACAAACTGAGACTTAAGGGCCCCCCCAGCCCCCCCCTCAAGGCATCTGTTTGGACCACAAAATTCAGGGGAGAAGTCCGGGGTATTTAAAAACGGTTTGGGCCTACATAGGGCCTGTTTAAAGCCCCCCGGGGAAAACCCTCCCTGCCTAAAGGGGACCATTTTAACCCTTTTGATTTCCCGTGCCCTTGGTTAATTTCAGTAAAGGGGAAAACGGTTTTTTCTGAAAAACTTTGGGGAAAAAAACCCTTTCTTTTAGAAAGCCCACAATACCAAGAAACCCCCCCTGACCTGCTTCTTGGGGGGCGGGGGGGGGGGCCACTTCGGGAATCGCCTCTACTTTTTTCCCCTTGGGGCCCTTGTTTTCCCCCCTCTCCCCACTGTGTCCCCCCAAGGTATCAGGTTTTCCCCTCCATCCCTGGGGCCCAAAATTGGGTTGGGGGGTTTATGGGAAAACCCCCCGCCTTCCTTAAGGATCTAGCACAGCCGGTTTTCCCCAAGATGGCCCCTCCCATTTCATGCCAAAAAGATAACAATGTCATCTAGGTAGGGGGCCGTGTATCTCCTTGTTGCCGCAGCACTTGATCCATAGCCCTCTAAAGGTGGCGGGGGCCCCCCCTTTTTTTTTAACCCCCCAAAAAGGGATTCTGACCTAAGGGGAAATAAAAAACCCCTCAGGGGTTTGAGAAAGCAGTCTTCCCCTTTAGCTTCCTTTGAGGGGGGGATCTGCCAATACCCCCTTTGGGGAGGTCCCCGGGGTGCATAAAATTTCCCCCCGCTGGAAAACCTTTAAATGTTTTTATTTTAAATTTATCTACCCGGGGGGCCAAAAAGGGTAGGCCCTCAACTTTTGGGGTTTTTCTTTTATTGAGTTTTGGGGATAAACGTTGCAAAAAATCTCCATTTTTCCCCCCCGTTTTGGGGTTTTGGGGGACTTGCACTATGGGGCCTTTGGAAACCCCCCCCCTCTTTTGGGCCCCTCGATCACCCCTAATTCTTGCATTTTTTTTTGCAAACCCCTTTTGGAAAAAGACCTCCCGGGGGCCCCGGGGGCTCTATAGGGCTTCAGGTTTTTCTCTACATTGGGGTCCTTTTGAGGTTTTCTTTCTCTATTTACCATGGGTACGGCCAGGGGGGGAAAACGGGGAAAAGGTCCCCGATTCTTTCTGCAGCAGTTCCCTAAAAATTTTTTGCTTTTGGGAGGGGGATTTGGGTTTTTTGAGAATTTTTTTGGCCTTTTTTTATGCCCGGCCCCCCTGTTTTGGGGCACCAAGGGAAAAAACCCCCCCAGGGGGCCCCCCTCCCCCTCCTTTTTCCCGGGTTTTTTTATCAAATTTAAAGTGGTAAAACGAAAAAAGGGGTTTCCCCCTTTTTCCCGGGGTGGGGGGACCTTATTAAACCCTCCCCCACCTTTTTTAACTATCTGTTGGGGCCCCCGGGCCCCCAAAAAGGGAAAATTTTTCTTTCAATTGGGGGTTCTAATAAAATTTTTTGTTTCCCCCGTTTCCCCCCCCCCCGGGTTTTTGTTTCCTTATCCTGGCGGACCTATTATAGACTCGGGGGCCTGCGCTTCTTTTTTGCTTGAAGAAAAATGGCTCCCCCTTTTTTAAACGGGATTCAACCCCTTTACCCCCCCCCTGCAGTTGGGGGGGCCCATGCTCCACTTCGCTCCTAAGAGGGGGGACCCTCACCCCCCCTCCCCCGTCCCCTTGGCCACATCTTAAAAGGGCCTCTAGGGGTGTCTCCCCCCTAAAAAAAGCTCAAAGAGGAGAAACCCTGTGGAGGACTGGGGTAAACCCCCCCTTAATCGGAACAGCAGGTAAAGGTTGAAAGGGAGTTTTTTCCCAATTCCCCCCCCCCCCCCCCCCCCCTTCTCCGAAAAACCCCCTTTTCCCCCCAGTTTTGGGCCTTCCCGGGTCCCTTTTTAAAAAAAAGCTCAACGAGACCGTCCGGGGCCCGAGGGGTGGTAGGGCTGAAGTTTCGCTGGCCCGCGTAACTTTTCCCAAAAACCTTTTTCCCCCAGCTCCCCCCTTACCTTCGACAGAATGGGGTTTTCCCCGAAACCTTAAAATTTTCCTTTGGGGGAAATTCCCATGCGGGAGGGAAAACTAGAAAAGTCCGTGAATATTAAAGGGATTAAGGGGTTTTTCCTTTAGAGGGGATGGCCTCTGGTAACGGGTGGCTTTTTCAAAAAATGGGCCCCGGATGTACTGGTTTACCCCCCGCTGACTTTTTTCCAAAGGCCCCCAAACCCGATTCCCTCCCCCTTATCCCCATCAAAAAGGGGCCCCAATATTGGGGACCCGGAAAAACCCGAGGGCTAAACCCGGGAAAAGTGCTAACGGGGGTGTTTACCTGGCAGGTGGGGGGCAAAGTTTGGCAGAAATCCCTAAACCTCCCCGGGTTTAAACCCCCGGCCAATAGAAAAAACTGTAGGGAAATCCTCCCCCGAAAACGTTTTGTCTGCACCCAAATGCCCCCCAACACATGGGTGTGGGCCATAATTTCCCGGAAACCTTTCCCTATAGGGACCCCCCCCAACCCTTTTAACCTGCTCTAAAAACCAAAAAATCATCCCTGGATTTTGGTGAACCCGGATTTCAAAGGTTTTTGATTCAGGGCAAAATGCGGAAAAACCGACTCCCCCGGCCCCCCCAAAACCTGGGAATCCCCGTTGAGGAAAACCCTCACCCTTTTTCCCGGGCCCCCTTTTTAAAGGGGGAAAATCCTGAAAGGGTTTGGGGGGTTAAACCCAAAATTTTTTTCTAGAAAAACCCTTTAAAATCGGGGACAGGGCCCTCCGATGAGACCTCTTTCCCTCATTAACTCCCCACCGGACTGAAAAAGGGAAAATTCCCGGAATTGTCTTTATTTTCCCCCCCCGCGCCCCGGTCCAGGCACCCCGGTGGGAAAATTTTGGGGAAAAGGTTTGGTTTTTTTCCCCCCCACAAAGGGCCCCCAAAAAGAGGAAATCACACCCCCAATCACAATTTTGGCCCCAAAAGGGGCCCCCGGGAAACCCCTTCCCAACATTGTGTGGGGCAGGGAAACCCCCCCCCTTCTTCCCAAATTTTTTAAAACCCGGGCCAAATGGGTAAAAAAACCCTTGTGTCCCCCCGGATACAAAGTGACCCCTAAATTTTTTTTCCCCTTGGGAAACCCAAAACATTTTGGGGGGTGAGGGGGCCCATAAGAGATGACTAAACTCCCCCGAGTCCAGAAAAACCTGAGACCTGGTGCCATTTACTGGGAATTTAAAAACATCTGGGTTCCTCCCCATTTTGGGTTGGAACCAAAAAAGCGCTGCACGCTGGATTGCAAAGAAGGGGGAAACCGGGGGGCGGGTTGCAAAAGCAGTCCCAAGGGGTCCGTCTGAGGGGACACTGAGACCTAAAAATGTCCCCGGGCCCCGACCCTCCACCACAATTTCTCCTGGTCATTTCCTTTTTGGGACCGGGGGGCTGGGCCTTTCCCCCGGCCTTGGGGGGGACCCCCCCCCCGGGGGTCTTGGCTCCTTGGGTTCTGTACGTCCCAGGTTTTTCTCCGGCCCCCCAGTACAGGGATTTCGGGTTTCCCCGGGGGCCCCCCCGCGACCCTCCCCCATCTGGTTTGGAAAAACCCTTTTTTTCCCCTTTCCCCCCAAATAGGTCATCGCGCTGTTGCGGATCACCTTGCGCCACCCTCCCGGGCCCGAATGCCCGGGAAACGAGGTTTTTTAAAAGGGGTCCTTAACCCCCCGCTTCCCCCAATTTGCGTGGGGAGCATTCTCAGGGGTGCCCATTTTTGGGGCCTGTTTTAATAAGTCAAATTTTGCTTTCGACCCCGGAGGGGTTTTGGGGCCCTTAAATGTTTGCCCCCCCTGGTGTCCCTTTTGAGCCCGGGGCCGCTAACGTAACCCCAAGAGCGTCAGGGTCTCGGGGTTTTTTAAATTTTTAAAAAAATTTTTTCCCTTTGCGTCCTGAAGGGCGAGGGGGGGTAGTAGGCCTTTTTTTTGGGGTCCCCCCCGCAGATTTAAAGGGGGCCCGCAAAACCCCCAGCCCATTGTCCGGGGTTGTGGTGCCCCGGGCGGCGGCTCGTTCGAACAAAGGTGAGGAACCCCCTCGAATGTCATTTTTTTCCGGGGGTCAAACTTTTGGAGGGCCTTTTCCCCGACGGTCCTCCCTGGCCCGATGTCCCCCCATCCGTGACGGGGGAGCTGGAAATTTCCCCGGGCCCGCTGGCATCCGTTAACATTGGCCATTTTTTTTGCATCAGCCAAACTGGTTCGTAGCTTGCCCGCACCTGCAAAAAGGGGGTTTAGTTTTGAGCCCCCTGCTGCGGTTTTTGTGGCTTTTCCTGCGCCTGCCCTGGGCCCCCCCCTTCCCCCCCATGAGCCCTTTTTGGCCTTTTCTGCGCTGTGGCTTTCTTGCTGCAGGTTTTGCTTTAAAAAAACCCGGTGCTTTAAACAGCTCCTCCATATTCCAGTTTTAAACTTGGGTCTGGGTGCTTTGGGCCCCCGGACATAAACCCCGCGGAAACTGTGGGCCGGGGTCCTCCAACCACTTGTGGGGAAAGTAGCCCCACCCGGGGAGCAAAAAAACAAAATGTTCACAGTGTTAAATTTTTTTTAAGGGCCCCTTTGGGCCCTTTTTCAGCCCCCCATTATACCCGCCAAGGAAAAAAAAGCAAAAACGGGCTTAACCTTTTAGCCCAAAAACAAAAACAAGTACACAAATCCCCTGTAGAAAAACCACCCGGGCTCTAAAAATCCAGCAGTTCTTAGGTTGGGGTTTTTCCCCCCCCTAGATCAGGGTTTTGTTTGGGATCCAGTGGACGGGAAGGGTGCAGCCCCAACTTTCCCCGTTTTTTCCCAGTTTAGGCAACTTCTGACTGAGAAAACCAAACCCCCCCAAAACCCAAACCCCAAACTTTTCCCGCCTTAAGTAGGCCTCAAACCCAGGCTTGGGTGCCTTGGGGGCAATCCCCCCCACCCCCGCTCTTTGAAATTTCTCCAGTAAAAACCTGACCCCCAATCGACTTTCTATCCAGCAGTCAAACAACAAAACAAAAACCAGTACCATTCGAAACTTTACCCTTTCGGCCCAACAGGCTTTATTCACCGAGTTTAAAACCCTCGGGGACATGTATCGACCACAAAAACGGCACCTTTGTGCCTTTTCAAAATTTCCGCAAACAAAAACATTTTTGAAAAAAAACAAAACAGGACCGCCCACAACACAATTTCTGCAAAAAGGGCAAAACACTTTGGGGAAAACCCTTTAAAAAAAGCATTTAGGGAAACTATCATACAAGAAATACGGTTTTGTGTATTGCCCTTTTTTTCAGTAGGGGGTGCCGCTGGCGGCGGTCTGTGTGGGGGTACATGTATAATTACATGTGTGCCGCAGCCCTTTTGCCAGTGGCACCCAGGTTTCCCATACG
Organism: Phyllomedusa bahiana; assembly: GCA_025379985.1. Lineage (NCBI taxonomy): Eukaryota > Metazoa > Chordata > Amphibia > Anura > Hylidae > Phyllomedusa > Phyllomedusa bahiana. Next base: position 113,542 of record JAODAL010000885.1, read on the forward strand.
TTTTTTTTCAGGAATGTTTTTGTGTCAAAAATACGTTATATTTGGGTTTGTACTTGTTTTTAACCTATATGGGAAGGGAAAGGGTGCTTCCTTTTTGGGGTTTCTGTCCCCGCCCACTCTCAAAAAGGCTGTCATAAAAAAGGGGGCATTGCGGTTGGGTGTTTTTTATTTTTTCTCTCTGAATAATGGAGTGGGGTTTGACCCAGTGAGAGGCCTGTTTTTGGGCTCATTGAGAGGTAAAGATAGCATAGGACGCCCGATTTTTGAGATCACTTTTGAAAGTCGTGGGGAGCTTAAACATCTTTTTTTCAAAATATTGAACCGAGAGTTCAAAGTTTTTTTACATAGAAGGGCAGACACCAGCTCAGGTGTAACCCACAACACCGCCATATGGAGACGACATAGGGGTTCAGACACCAGCTCAGGTATAACCTACAACACTGCCATATAGAGACCACATAGAGGTCAGACACAAGCTCCGGTATAACCTACAACACCACCATATAGAGACCACAGAGGTCAGACACCAGCTCAGGTGTAACCTACAACACAGCCCAAATATAGACCACATAGAAGACAGACACCAGTTCAGGTATAACCTACAACACCGCCAAATAGAGACCACATAGTGGTCAGACACCAGCTCAGGTATAACATACAACACCGCCAAAATAAAACCACAATAGAGGTCAGACACTAGCTCAGGTATAACCTACAACACCGCCATATAGAGACCACATAGAGGTCAGACACCAGCTCATGTATAACCTACAATACAGCCATATAGAGACCACATAGTGGTCAGGCACCAGCTCAGGTATAACCTACAACACAGCCCATATAGAGACCAAATAGAGGTCAGACACCAGCTCAGGTATAACCTACAACACCGCTATATAGAGACCACATAGAGGTCAGACATCAGCTCAGGTCACATCACATTACAGTGAATACAGCACTGATCCAATATAGAAGTAAAATAACCCCTGAAATCAGGGACTCACTGGCAGTCGTTCTCTTCTCTCATGAGTTGTTCTTATTCCCTTTTCTTCTGCATCCGTTCTACATCGTTTAGACTACTTGGCCCGGCCACCACTCATCCCTGCAGAAATTACACACAAATATCTTAGAATCCTCAATTTTCCAGCATCTATTTACCTATTCCCACCTCTGTACAAACTACCCAGGGGTGGGAGAACAGGTACAAGCCATAACTTAGAGGCACAATCTCTTAAGGAGTTGGAGGGTGGGGAGAGAACTAACCCCCTGGAGATAATGCTACAACTATGGGCTGCTCCCCTCACAATTATATGACCAGGTAGTTAGTCAAGACTCTAGGTAGGTAGGAAAATGGGCAGGGCCCCAGGTAGCTAGATAGGCCCTATTTAGGTAAGCAGAGCCCCACTGGATAAGTTGGTAGGCCCAAGTAAGGTAAATAATTAGACCACGGGTGGGTAGGTAAATAGACCCCAAGTAGATAAGTAAGTCCCAGTTAGGTAGGCTGTAGGTAGGTGTTGGTGAGTCTCAGTTACGTAGACTGGAGGTAGCCAGGGCCCCCTTGAGGTCATAGGTAGCCATGGCCCCCAGTTCCATGAGGGAGCCATGGCCCCCATTTCCATTAGGTAGCCATGGCCCCCCATTTCCATTAGGTAGCCATGGCCCCCATTTTCATTAGATAGCCAGGGCCCCCATTTCCATTAGGTAGCCAGGGTCCCCCCCATTTCCATTCTGTAGCCAGAGCCCTCCCCTTTCCATTTGTTAGCCCGAGCCCCCCATTTCCATTAGTGAGCCAGGGCCCCCCGTTTCCATTAGTTAGCCAGGTTCCCCCGTTTCCATTAGTTAGCCAGGGCCCACCGTTTCCATTAGTTAGCCAGGGCCCCCCGTTTCCATTAGTTAGCCTGGGCCCCCCATTTCCATTAGTTAGCCAGGGCCCCCCTGTATCCATTAGTTAGCCAAGGCCCCCTGTATCCATTAGTTAGCCAGGGCCCCCTGTATCCATTTTGTTAGCCAGGGTGCCCTGTTTTCATTAGTTAGCCAGGCCCCCTGTTTCCATTAGTTAGACCGGGCCCCCTGTTTCCATTAGTTAGCCAGGGCCCCCTGTTTCCATTAGTTAGCCAGGGCCCCCTGTTTCCATTAGTTAGCCAGGGCCCCCTTTTTACATTAGTTAGCCAGGGCCCCCTTTTTACATTAGTTAGCCAGGGCCCCCTGTTTCCATTAGTTAGCCAGGGCCCCCTGTATCCATTAGTTAGCCAGGGCCCCCTTGTATCCATTAGTTAGCCAGGGCCCCCCCGTTTCCATTAGTTATCCAGGGCCCCCTGTATCCATTAGTTAGACAGGGCCCTCTTCTTATATTAATAAAAAACCCAACAATACATGCAACTACTCACCTGATTCTCGTTCCTGCCGCTCCCGGCCGCTCCCCGCAGGCTTCTACTTGCGTCCGGCATAGGCGGCGCTGTGATATGACGTTACAGCGCCGCCTACGTCACCGCTGGAGGCTGCGCCCGGCAGGCTGAAGGCCTAGCGCCTAATGCCTGCCAGGGAGATCAGCCGAGCACAGCGCTAGTGGCGCTGTGCTCCGCTGACACCGCAGAGCCCCGGGAGTCGGGGTCCGGGGACATTAGTCCTTGGCTACCGGGCCCGGGCGTTCGGAGACCGGATGCGTGGCCAGGCCCCGGGGAGCGGCGGCACTTCCTCCAGGGCCCACAACGGCTCGGGGGGAGGGCCACCGGGGGATTCACCGATCCCCCGGCGGCCCAGTCCAAGCCTGTAGTCAATGTCCAGTTCAACTAAAATGGTGGTTAAAAGACTCCTTTTTCCGGCACTTTTTTAATCTGTGGGTCAGATAGGTTTGGGGCTCATCTGGCGTTCCCGGAGAGGGATATTCCAATGTCCATTCAAGTAAAATGATGGTTCAAATCATACTGCCTTCTGGCACTTTTTAATTTGTGGGTCATGAGGTTTAAGGGTCATGCTGTGGTACAAGACAGGGGTAGTGAAGGTCTGTGACTTTTTTTTTTGTGGCTTTTATAACCTAAATGTGTTTGCCTAAGATGTAGCACAGGTACATTTGACTGTTGTTGATGTTAATTCTAGCTTTTCCAGCCCTGTTTGGGTGTATGAATGAAGGTGTTGTTCCTCTCCCATAGACTTTATTGGTCATCGGCGATAATCTATTATCGACTATCGGAAATCGTCTTGATAATTGCCAATATCTACTATCGACCCGATGACGATAGTCAACGTTATCGCTCATCACTACTATTAACCCTAAATAACAGTGACATCATCAGCTATGGACATAAATAAGCGATTCTAGCGCCCGGCGCCTTTTTTGCCTCATTAACCCCTGAGGATGCCACTTTAGGTGGCGAAACATGTCGGGGGGGCAGTGAAATTATTTTAGGTTAAAGGCAGCGTGCACCCTATACAAGTGTTACTGCAGGCACTATAGGATATACTGATCATTACCAGGATTTAGGGTTAATAGCATAGCAAAGCCTATCTATTTTAATATATTGAATAGGTAGTAAAAACACTTAATAAAAGTTATGTTTTATCTTTAGACAAGTTAGGGTGATGACCGGTAAAGTTATGGTAATTAGTTGCCTCTCAGACAGTCTCTCTAAGATGCCCGGGCTGCCAGCTGCTGGGCTGGAGACAGGGGGAGCCCCCCTTTCTTTCCCTTAGCTGCCACGATTGTGATAGATCGCAGCAGCTGAAGGGTTAATGGCCACCCCAGGGCTCCCACAGAGTAATCTCCAGTCGGGGCCGATGCAGCAATCATGAAAACTCTGTTTTACAGTTCGCACGATCACCTGGATGTAAACTTATGACCATGTGCATTAACGCCTAAAAGACTTAGACATAAGCTTACGTCCAATGTCGTGAAGGGGTTAAGGCAGAACTGCACTTCTTCCTGGGTTAAACAAGAAACATTTAAGTTGAAGTTTACCTCATCCCTCTGCCCATCAACAGGAAGGTAATTTTCCTTGGTGGAGAAAATTGTTTAATAGGTTTAATTCCTCCTCATCACTCTCTACAATACCCCCTCACTACTTTTCAAAGTGCCAACATTGTCAGCTTTAATCTTTTTACTATTTATACAGTTAGGAAATATTTTAGGGTTAGTTTTACTCTCTTTGGCAATCTGCCTTTCTGTCTCCAGCTTTGCTGTCTTTATCATTATTTTACATATTTAATTTTTTCCTTATAGCGTTTTAGTGCTTCTTCCCTGCCCTCCTGTTTAAGTACACTTTCTTTGTGTTATTTATTACCTTACATCTCTGTTGATCCACATTGTTTTTTCCCTGTTTATGATCATTTTATTTCCATAAGGTATGTGCCTCTCACAGCGGGCGCTTAAGATGTTTTTAAAAATCTAACATTTATTATCTGTTCTTTTATTTTTGAAGACCTTGTCCCAGTCAATGTGGTTTAGGGCCTCTCTAAGCAGATTAAAATTAGCCTTCCTGAAATTCAATGTTTTTGTGGCTCCTTGACAAACTACTCCATTGAAGGATAATTGGAAATTTATCGTCACTATTTCCTAGGTGCCCTCTAACCTGAACTTTTGTTACTCTTTCAGATCTGTTAGTTAATATTAGTTCAAAAGGGCCTTTCCTCTAGTTGGCTTCTCCACCAGTTGGGAAAGGTAACTATCTTTAGTTATTGACAAAAACCTGTTTCCTGTCATGACCGTGCCTGTTCATACCTCAGCACAGTCCTCGTTACGTAAGTTATGTCAGAGGCTGCGCTTTTGGCCATGGTTTATACTTATATTGTGAATGTTTTTACACTGTATGAACTCATTCTGTTCTACATACATTGGTTGACAGCCTTTGCTTATACTGGTGTGCTTGGTTTACGTTTTGGTATTCTTGGTATTCTGACTTTGAACCTGCTTATTTGACATACATATATTGTCGCTTTTGTACTTTCTCTGTTCTCTTTGGTTGTGACCTATTTTTACCTGCCCCTTCTATAGTGTTTTGTCTGTCTTGTCTGTTCAGTGTCTGCACGTTTTCAGGGTACGTTGTCGCCGACTGCTTAGGGTCGGGCCGGCAAGCAGGCATGGACAGTATTGGGGGACTTAGTCCTAGGGTGCACTGTCTGTCTGCCCTATCTGTGTATCCTCTCTGGGGGTCCCTAACATTTCCTTTATGAGAGTCACAGGTTTCATTTTCCCAATGTATGTCTTTGTAGTTAAAGTTGCCCATAATCACAACCTTATAGTGATTAGCCACCTCATCTTTTTGGTGTCCTATACAGTAGCAGACCCCTAATCGAATTTTATTATTGTTATTTCCCCCATGTATATCTATCCATAATGACCTCATATGTTCATTTCCTGTAACTCTATCTTCCCGTTGTGTTGGCATCAAACAGGATTTTATATAAAGACATACACCTACCCCCTTCTGATTTTTTTATATTCTACGAGTGAACTGCCCACTTGTAGCTCTCATCCAGCCATGTCTTTTTTCAGCCATACAAACTATGTGGCCGCAGAAATGCTCACAATAGAATCAAGAAGAGTGTGAAGTTTAACATGTGGATGAAATGTTGTTGTCCCTGGGCACTCCTACCCATGATAATCATTTAGCCCATGGTCCTACTCGCAGCTCTAAGGAACCTATGGTGAAGATGATGGATCGGTACTGGCTTGCTCTATGGTCTTAAGCTACCACCTTTTTTAATAGCATGTTAGATTTGTCCTTTCCATGATCCAGGTGACCATGTGCTTCAGAAGTACAGCCCAGGGCTATTATATCATTGTGCCATTTTCAGGAACTGCAAAAAAAAGTGCATATAGCAACCCAAGATAGGAACGTATAATATGTTTTTGTCAGTATGGATCTCTTTTCAGGATTCCTGAAGCATGGCCAAGTGCCAAAAGCACCTGTAACTCAATGAATCTGCTCTCAGAGGTAAAATGCAGGTGTGGAGCACCTGAGGTCACAGAGAGCTCCAAACCCCTTTAAGGTTTATAAGGGCATGTCCCCACGGCAGAGGACAAACCGGTCGGTTTGTCCTGTTTTAGTGCCGTCCCCACGGCCGCGGGGGGGATGGCTTTTCTCCGCGATGAGCTTTCCGCAGGGTGCTGGAAAGCAGGTGGGACAGAGGAGTCGTGGTGACTGGAAGTGGCGGTCGTTGTAGACCCCCCAGCTGCAAGAGCCATCCCTACGCAGCCTTGAAGGCGGGAAAGTCATCCATCTTGACCGGGGCCACAACACATCCCAGGGAAGAATCAGTGGACACTGAAGCTTGGCACGCACACTGGACAGCGCTGGGGCTTGCTGCTTCGGCGGCTACTGCCTGGCTCCCCCTCGCTCCCCCCGCGGACCCTTTGCTTTCAAGTTTTGGGAAGAGGAGCCATAATAACCCTGCTAGCTGTGGAAATACCACAGTGACTAGGATTCTTCACTACTCCGGTCCTCTGGTGACTGTGCTTGCTGGGGAGGGTACTACACCACAGCAGGGAGAGTGGTGTTGTTGGCTTTTCTTATATCCCAAGAATACCCTAGAAGTGTAGACACAACACCCTCTATTTGCCACCAGTCAACAGTAGACTTATAATGGCATGGCAGGCATGGCATCCCTGTTCCGCACATTTGTGGGTAACCCAGACTTCCAAGGAGGCATTCCACATAGGGAATTTTATCTGTGGTGGAGGGCGGGCATCACTTCAGTTTATCATTTTTTAGATGGAGCCGTTTTTGCCAGAGACACTCAGGGCACAGTATCCCCAGACGGAGATCTCTTTCTTCACCTATGTGCGCACAGTTATGTATCTAAACTTACTACCCAACTTGCGCCCGGGGAATGGAGCCCAGTGACACGTAAGTCACTGTCTCGCAGCACATTGGAGAGGGGATTGACAACTCACTTCTACAAACTCATACATGCCCCGCTGGATTAATCATTAATAGTGTTAAGCGATTATTATCGACAAAGTTGAAATCGGCACGGTATTTACGTTGATCGGTTTTTTTTTAGATCACGCGATAATTTAGGTTAAAATCTGTGCATAATCTATTAATATCGCTCCATTTTCGGCGCTTCCTGTCATTTTGGCGGCCAGCAAATCAGCTTACAGAATAGAGCAGGGTGAGATGTGTGTGCGACGTCATGACTGGGATGTGTATGGTTGCGATTGGCTGGAAAAATCACATGACCTCATTTACATAGAACAGCCCTTCCTGTTCATGATCAGTGTCTGTCAGCGTCTCATAGCAGTAGGACGTGTGCTCTGCCTCTGTCCAAACAGCTCAGCAAACAGCTCAGCGAAATTATTCTATTTCTTCACAGAGAAAGCTCTACTGCTGGCTGTGATCCTTACAACTTAGTTAGATCAAAGATTTGAAGATTTTATGTAGTTAGGTAGAGAATTTTAAAGGAGCATCTACCGCTGTAAAGTCACGGGGAAGAGCGGGGGGTCCCGTGGGCGAACACAAACAAGCTCTTTAAAGAATACTGGATATAGTTCACCAAGACTTAGTGTACACATTGCACTGCAATAGCTTTATTATTAACAGTTTTCTATTGAAATATTTCATGGATATTGGGCAGCCTGAACTTATATTAGGATACACAACTTTTCTAGTAACTGCAGATCTCTTTGTTAGGTGCAAAACTTCACTTTTATTATCAGTATACATTTCAGATAGGTGTTCTTTTTCAATTTTGCCCATTCCAGCTTTGTTGATATAGCCACCTTGCAGTTAAATTAGAATCCAGCAATTTTGTAGTCAGCACAGGTTGATAGGTGCCAAAAATACCTTTCATTATCCGAATACATTTCAGATACGTGTTTTTTTCACTTTGGCACAGTACAGCTTTGTTGATAGAGCTACTTTGCAGTTAAATGTGAATACAGCAATTTTGTAGTCACCACAGGTGAATTGAAAGGTGCCAAAAATACCTTTTATTATCCGAATACATTTCAGATACGTGTTTTTTCACTTTGGCGCACTACAGCTTTGTTCATTGAGGCACCTTGCAGTTAAATGTGAATACAGCAATTTTGTAGTCACCACAGGTGAATTGAAAGGTGCCAAAAATACCTTTTATTATCCGAATACATTTCAGATACGTGTTTTTTCACTTTGGCGCACTACAGCTTTGTTCATTGAGGCACCTTGCACTTAATTGTGAATACAGCAATTTTGTAGTCACCACAGGTGAATTGAAAGGTGCCAAAAATACCTTTTATTATCCGAATACATTTCAGATACGTGTTTTTTCACTTTGGCGCAGTACAGCTTTGTTGATAGAGCTACTTTGCAGTTAAATGTGAATACAGCAATTTTGTAGTCACCACAGGTGAATTGAAAGGTGCCAAAAATACCTTTTATTATCCGAATACATTTCAGATACGTGTTTTTTTCACTTTGGCGCAGTACAGCTTTGTTGATAGAGCTACTTTGCAGTTAAATGTGTATTCCGCAATTTTGTAGTCACCACAGGTGAATTGAAAGGTGCCAAAAATACCTTTTATTATCCGAATACATTTCTGTTACGTGTTTTTTTTCACTTTGGCGCAGTACAGCTTTGTTGATAGAGCTACTTTGCAGTTAAATGTGAATACAGCAATTTTGTAGTCACCACAGGTGAATTGAAAGGTGCCAAAAATACCTTTTATTATCCGAATACATTTCAGATACGTGTTTTTTTCACTTTTGGTCAGTCAAGCTTTGTTGATAGATCTACTTTGCAGTTAAATTTGAATCCAGCAACTTTGTAGTCACCACAGGTTGATAGGTGCCAAAAAAATACCTTTTATTATCAGTATACATTTTAGATAAAGTGTTTTTTTTCACTTTGGCGCAGGCCAGCTGTGTTGATAGAGCCACCTTGCAGTTAAATTTGAATCCAGCAACTTTGTAGTCACCACAGGTGTACTGATAGGTGCCAAAAATACCTTTTAATATCCGTATACATTTCAGACAGGTGTTTTTTTTCACTTTTGGTCAGTCAAGCTTTGTTGATAGATCTACTTTGCAGTTAAATTTGAATACAGCAATTTAGTAGTCACCACAGGTGAATTGATAGGTGCCAAAAAAATACCTTATATTATCCCGTATACATTTCAGACAGGTGTTTTTTTTCACTTTTGGTCAGTCAAGCTTTGTTCATAGAGCTACTTTGTTTTTGTTTTTTTGTTTTTTTAACTGTAATTTTTATTAAAGGATTTTAAAGATAAATGACATGGACATTATGACATACAAGATGGTGTTAACAATCGAGTACAATGTGATGGTTGGTAAAATATAGCATGGTGCAATAAGAATAAACAGTACATTCCAGTCTGGACACTAGAATATGCATTTCTTTACAGAAAACCAAACGGAGGCTAATAGATATCATAATCTCGATGCTGTCAAGAAGGATCTGTACGAGCATACAAAACAGAAGGATAAGGGGGGAAGGAAAGAGGATGAGGGGGGGGAGAAGCAATAACTCGTACAGGGAGGGTGAGTCAGCTCGAGTATGTTTCATATGCCTGTGGTGCCTCTACCGCTCCAGAACACCAGGGATGACAACGACAAGCCCCCCATCGGCCCCGAGAACCAAGGATAGGATCTCTTGTGGTCCATATTAATAAAGGCTTTTTTTTTTTTTTTAAATGAAGAGAGCAAAGTGGTTAATGGTAACACCTCCGGTGATCTAGGCTCACGAGAAGCCCAACAAAGACATCCCTGATGCCCTAGGCCAGTTTATTACTGTTAATCCTTTTCATTTTCCTTTAAATAATCTATGTATTAGTTATAGTTCAATCCTAGAGTAGAAAACAAGTATGTAACATAAGATCGACATACCCCTGTACCCAGATGGATGTCTCTGCGTCGCAGTAATGTATATAGATTTACAGAGGAAATAATCATATAGACAAAACAAATGCCTACAGATTAGCTGTAGAGAATGGTACATATCATGGGTGTCAATCAAACCGGCGTTCTCAACATATTTAACAAGTGACCCGTATATAATGGGTAAAACAAACATCAAGAAAAACATCGAGACATATACACAAACAAATACAGACTACAAGAGGGAATTCTACTAGGGGATGTTGGAGGTAGAGAGCTGAGAGAAGAGATGCCTGGTCAGGGCCCACTTTACTATGCTGCCATTAGGGGGCAGTGGAGATTATATAGTAGTCCCACGGTTTCCAGATAATTTCGAATTTATCTATCCTGTCGTCTAATAGAGCCGTGAGATATTCCATCTCGCGAATGTCCTTCACTCGGCTGATCAATTGGTCCTTTGAGGGGGGCTCTTGACACTTCCAATGCTTGCTTATGAGACATTTGGTTGCCGTCAACAGATGCAGCAATAGGCGTGACTGGGGACGTCGCAAACCATCGGGAAAGATATTTAGTAGGTAGACCCCAGGGGCCGCGGGAATGGTGATTCCCACTACACTCTGGATCAAAGATTGGACTGTTCTCCAAAGAGGTTTTATTTTAGGGCAGTCCCAAAAAATATGGGAAAAAGATCCTTGCGTTGCCCTACACCTCCAACATAAGTCAGAGACACTAGGGTAAAAAGTGTGCAAGAGTACGGAAGTATGGTACCAATGCATCAGCAGTTTGTATTGATTTTCTTTGTAGGAGACACAAGAGGAAGACTTGGCCGCCTGGGTCCAAATTGTTTGCCAGGTGTCTATAGGGATGGGCGTCCCTAAATAGCTTTCCCACTTTCTCATGTAAGAGTGTGTGGGGGTTTGGGCAGGGTCTGGTGTCACCAAAATTTGATATATTGATGAAATCAGACCAGCTGTGGAAGAATTTGTTCGGCATATTTTCTCAAAGCTGGTGGGGATCGATACCGATGTGGAGGACAGAGATCTGTGTAAGAAATGGCTAATCTGCAGATAGGAGTAGTAAGTGTGGGGTGGTAGCTTAAACTTTTCCCGTAGAGTTTCAAAAGGCAGGATCTCTCGGGTCCTGTAGTCTACAATATCCGCCAGCTTAAATAGTTGACTATCAAACCACGGTTTCATGTGGGGATGTTGCAGGCTATCAGGGATCAGTGGTTGGAAAAGAAACGATGTCATAGGTGAGTATTGCGAAGTGAGGTTAAATTTCTTATGACAAGATTTCCACACCTTCCACGTCAGAGCCATTGGGCCCAGCAATGGCTTGACAATCTGGTTGTGCGTTGTAGACCACAGGAGCGAGTTAGGGTGGATCGGGGCTAACCACAACTTCTCCAACTCTGCCCATCTGGAGTACGCGTATAGAGATGACCAAGCAGGGATTCGTCGCAACTGCGCTGCCCAGTAATATTTTTGTATGTCAGGTACAGAGAGCCCCCCTCGAGTTTTGGGAGCCAGCAGGACTGACTTTGGAATACGGTGTCTGCCCCGGGCCCATACGAAACGCATGAAGGCGGCCTGCATGAGCTTTAAGTCCCGAGTGGGGATCGGCACTGGCAAAGTCTCAAACAGGTACATCAGCTTTGGGAGAGCTGTCATTTTAATCGTTGCTATTCTGCCTAGGAGTGATATTGGTAGGGCGTGCCATTTACTCAGTAGTCGGTGCACCTCCAAAAATTTGTCAGGATAGTTATGTGAGAACAGCATGGCGTATGTTGGGGTCAAATTTATTCCCAGATATTTTAAGAATCTCTGTTTCCAATTAAAACAGAAGTTCGATCTGTACAGATCCAACTGAGCGGTAGGGATGTTTAAGGGTAAAGCCTCTGTCTTAGACGAGTTCACTTTGTAGCCCGAGAGAAGGCCGAAATGGCGCAAGAGTGATTGCAAATTGGGGATAGTGGTATGTAAGTTGGTTAGAGTCAGGAGTATGTCGTCCGCGTATAAGGATACTTTGAAGTCTCTGTCACGGACTCGGATACCCGTGATATTCGGGTTATTTCGTATGGCCGCAGCCAATGGTTCAATACACAGGACAAAGATCATCGGGGATAAGGGACAGCCCTGCCTCGTGCCATTTTTAAGCTTGATCAGGGGGGAATCGGCGTGTGGGAGTCGAATAGCTGCAGAGGGGCAGGAGTACAGCGAACCAAGAGCTTGCATAAATGGGCCTCGAAAGCCGAATACCTTCAGTACTTCGGACATAAACTTCCAATTTAGGCGATCGAACGCCTTTTCCGCGTCCAAGCTGAGCAGTAAAGCCGGCTCCTGCCTCCTATGCGCTATCTCGATTAGGTCTATCGCCCGCCTAGTGTTATCAGCCCCTTGCCTACCTGTAACAAAACCCACCTGGTCTTTGTTAATTAATCCCGGCAAGCAGTATGATAGACGATTGGCCAAAATTTTGGCGAATATTTTCACGTCAGCATTTAGAAGGGCGATAGGCCGATAGTTAGAACAATCTAGATGGTCTCTGTTGGGCTTGGGGATAAGGGTTATGAAGGAGTGAAGCATGGACGGGGGAATCTGGTCACCCTTCAGGAATGAATTAAATATTTCCACCAAGTAATCTTCTAATTGTGGGGAGAAAGTCTGGAAGTATAAGTACGTAAATCTGTCTGGACCCGGGGATTTTTTGGATGGTAAATTCTTGAGGGTTTCCCTAATTTCCTCTATTGTGATCGGGGCGTTGAGAGAGTGCAGGTCTGTCTCGGATAGGGAGGGGAGGTTGCAGGATGATAAAAATTCATGCAGTGCGTTCGGAGTATGTGAAAGCAAATTAGTTAGAGAGTCCGGAAGGTTGTAGAGCCTGGCATAGTAAGAGTGGAAGATCTGCGCGATCTCCTTTGGATCGTAGACGATCATACCACGATTATCCTCAAGGAGTATGGGTTCTTTGTTGAGGCCTCCTCTCGGAGCATCTTAGCGAGCATGGTAGGTGCCTTATTAGCACGGAAATAGTATCTTTGTCTACTATACACAAACAATTTTTCGGTTCTGGATACTTCCAGACTCCTCATCTTAGCTCGGAGCTCTACAACCTCTCGAAGTCTCTGCCTGGTGGGTGCTGCTGGCAGAGAGGCCTCGTGTGTTTTTAGTCGTGTCCGAAGGAGAGTCTTTTGCTGGGTTGCGTTTTTCTTTTTATGGGATCCCTAGGCGATACTGTGTCCTCGGATGACCGCTTTGTGTGCCTCCATTAGTGTAGCCGGTGAGGTCACCGATCCAGTGTTCATTTGGAAGTAGACTTTTTTTTTTTTTTTTTAAACTTCTTTTTATTCAAAAAACCGCATACAGAGGATATATAAGACATTCAATTACAATACATAGATCAGTATTCAACAGTACAATCGTGAGTGATAACATACAATGATTTACCAATACATATCCAAGTTTTCATGCAAGTGAGAATTAAGATTCATGGTACAAATCTCTGTTACGGTCTCATTTTTCTGTTTACAATTTATCTAACATTTGAGTTTAACATTAAACCAATAACATAACAAGCGACTGTATAATTTTACAACTTCTTTAGGAAGGCACGTCGACGGGGCCTGCAGTGTCAAGAGACCCACCTGCTAGGACCCCTTCATTCTCCCCTTTTCCCCCCAATTGCTCTTGTCCGGATCCCCCTTGTGTGTCTCCCCCTTGGAGGTCACCAAAGTATAAGAACTTTCCTGGGTGCCTGCCCGCCAGCATATACGTTCTGTTACTAACTGATGCTTCAATCTAGGTGGCTTTCTATATGTTCCTGGCCAATTGCATCCTTCCTCCCGACTGTACAATTATTTATCTATTATCATGGTTGCCAGAGTTGTCACGAGCAGCTCAGTTTTTGACGACTCCCTCCTCTCCTCGTCTCTCACAATCACTACCATTGGCTCCACTCCTGTCCCTTGTTGTTGTAAGTACCAGGATGTCGTTCCAAAGCATGTATGTAAAGTGTGTTTCGCCTGAGGCGCGAAATATGCCAGCACTGTACCCCAGAGTTGGAAAAACTGTCTTACCCTCCTTTCTTTGTGTTGTGCAGCTTCTACCCAGTCCATCCGGAATAGGAACAGACATTTTTCGAAAAACTGTTTGAAGGTTGGGCTGGTCTGTTGGAGCCATACCTGTAATATGGCCTTTCTGGCCACCGCGGCCAGTATATGTAATAGACGTATCTCCATTTGTGTATGGTCAGAGACTTCCAGCCAGCCGAAAAGTGCCCATGCAGCAGTGCCATCAAAATTTTCAACTAAACATTCCCGTATACAGCCGATAATGATGTCCCAGAATTTTTGTATCTCAGGGCAGCTCCAGAGGCAGTGGTATAGGTCCGCCCCAGAGAGACCACACTTAAAGCAGTTGCTACTTGGGTATTTCCCCATTTTGAACCCCTTAACTGGTGTTAGATACGCATTATGCGCTATTTTTATGTCCATTTCTGTGTATCGCGTTGAGGGTAGGATTTTATGGGTGTGTTGCATTGCTTCTAAGATACGAATCGGGGTTAGCTCCGTATTCTTCTGCTACCATTTCGCTAATTGCGAAGGAGCAGAGGAATAATCTATGATATCTGAAATATATCTGTAAATGGGGAGAGGTGTGAGCGTCTCGTAAAAGGAGCTATTATGACTTGTTCAAAGCCCGAGTCCCAGTCCGTCGTTTCTAGGTGTCGCAGCACAGACAGGCAATAGCTGCTAGCCTGGAGGTAATTAAAGAAAGGGATATACACAGATGGGTATTTTAACTGCAGCTCGCCATATAAGTACGGTTGATGCGTTGAGGAGTCTATCCAATGTTTTACGGACTGAAGCCCTTCTTGGTGTAGTCTTGCAAACACTGCATGTGGTCTACCGTCCTGGAACTCGGGATTGAAGATCAGGGACAGATGAACCGAGTGGGTGGGGGACAAATGTCTTTGTCGTCTTATTTTATTCCAAGCTTTCCAAACCGGCATTAGTAAGACATTAGATCGAAGTTCCACAGAGATTTTCTCGAATGTGGTGTGTAAGAAGTTTATAAGTGTTATATTGGGCAAAAAGAGTTTATCCATGCAACTACTCGTGAACACTTCCGTGCCCCGAATCCAATCTGTTATGTACCTACCTAATGCCGCCAGGTTATATAATCTTACATTAGGGAAGCCAATACCCCCATTTATTTTTGGCTGGCATAGTATATGCAATGGGACACGTGCCCTTTTCCCACCCCAGATATACGTGCGGTACATGGCATTTATGAGTTTTTCATCTTTGGGGGTGATGTAAATTGGCAACATCTGAAACAAGTATAATAACCTAGGGAATTCTATCATTTTAATAAGATTGGCCCTCCCCATGAAATTTAAGGGTAGTCCAGCCCAAGACTTCAGAGTGCGGTCTGCTGCAGCTATGTACTTAGTGAGATTAGCCCGGTATATTTGTGACGGGTCTCTTGTGAGTAATACCCCCAAGTATCGTAAGGAGGAGGTACACCATTGTATCTCGTGCGCCATTGCCCATATAGGTTTTGTTGGTCCCTTTAGGAGAAGGCCCTCGCTCTTATCTACGTTAATCTCATAACCCGAGATTCTTCCCTTGGCTCTAATGGTTGCTAATACATTACTCAGAGAGTTTTTGGGGTCCGCTATCATTAATAACAGATCATCCGCGTATGCAGTCAATTTCGTCTCCCTACCCTCTTTTATAATACCCTGAAACGTATGATCTTGAGATATGTGGTATAACAATGGGTCCATCGAGAGGTCAAATAGGATGGGTGACAAGGGGCATCCCTGCCTTACCCCCCTAAACAGATCGATGGGCTGGGACATTTGGCCATTTAGTAGCAAGGTCGTGGAGCGATTTGAGTGTAAGTGATTTAGGAAATTTAGGAAAGTAGGTCCAAAACCCCGTTGTGCCAGGGTGGCTCCCAGGAACGGCCACGAAACTTTGTCGAACGCTTTCTCAGCATCCAAGCTCAGAAGCATAGACGTTTGATGTGTTTCTTCCTTAGCCGCCATAATCGCCCCGGAAGCCACCTTGACATTACGAACTGAATGTCTCCCCGCAACAAACCCCGTCTGATTCGGGTGGATTATACCTGGTAAGAATTTCTGGAGGCGATTAGCTATTATTTTGGATAGTAACTTATAATCATGGTTAAGTAGGGAGATTGGCCTATATGATGTTAATAACGTGGGGTCTTTATTTGGTTTTACAATCAGGGTAGTCCTGGAGTCTGAAAAAGATTCCACCTCTTGTGAATGGAGGAAAATGGAATTAAACAGTTTAGTCAAGTATGGGGCAACTTCAGATTTCAGGATCTTTTAGAATTCGGCTGAGAAGCCGTCGGGACCTGGCGCCTTGCCGTTGGTGGTGGTAGATATGGCATTGCATACCTCCTCTTCAGTAATCTCCCGTTCTAAATCTAAGCGGTCTTCCTCAGTTATACCCGGCATGTGTATTCCGTCTAAGAAGGCGGAGGCTTCAGATTCATCATAGGGGTTCGCTCTATATAGCGTTTCATAGTAATTTATGAATGCCTGTTCTATGGTTTCAGGATTCGTCAGCAGTCGGCCTGAGTCTGGACATTTTACAGACGCTATCGGGCGCTGAGGTTTCCATGCCCTGGTCATCTTAGCCAATAGTGCTCCCTGTCTTCCTCCCCATCTATAATATCTATTTTGGACCGCCCTAACGTGCCACTTTGCCTGCCCGTGGAGAAAAGCTTCGAGTAGTTCTCTGGCCTCCCTGTATTGATCTTTCGTATGCTGGGAGGGGGTAGTTGCGTGTGCATTCTGGGTCTCCCTAAGCCCTGCCTGGAGGATTTTGAATTTGTCATTTGATTCCTTCCGCTTTGCACTTACATAGCTGATAATATTGCCCCTAAGCACTGCCTTCGCGGCCAGCCATAGTAGAGGGGTATCGGACTCATGAATACTATTGTCTTTCAAATATTGCTTCCAATATATGCTCAGGAAGTCTCGGAATTCCTCTGATTCGTAGAGATAATTGGGGAATCTCCACGCCCTTATTCCGTTAGAGAAGGCCGGTCTGCTCAGCGTCAAAGTTATGGGCGCATGGTCCGAGATGGCGATCGGATGTATGTCCGAATTCACCACTTCTGAGCATGAGGAATTGGATACCAGTGTCAGATCAATCCTGGAGAAGGAGTCATGTACTGCAGAGTAAAATGTGTACGACTTGTCAGTTGGGTTAGTGGCCCTCCAATGATCAAAGATGCCCAATGTATCCGTTAGCATTAAGAAAGATGGATGAGTAGATTCCCTTGACTGTGTAGGGCCAGACCTGTCCCAGATATGGTTTGGCGCCAGATTAAAATCCCCTAGCAGTATTAAGTTTGTGTGGTCCCTCTGAAGCAAAAACCCCATCACCTCTGCGAAAAAACGTTCATTTGGCTGATTCGGGGCATATAGATTCAAGATCGTGTATGTCTTCTGATCTATCTGTATCTTAACATACACAAAGCGTCCCTCTGTGTCTGCGTGTTTATCTAATACCTGTTGCACTAGGCCTTTTCTGAAATAGACCGCCACACCTCTTGTCTTAGTCTTATAATTTGCTGTTATGGGAGGGTCTAACCAGGGTGCTCGGAGTGGGACAAAGCTATCATCCTTCCAATGCGTCTCCTGGAGGCAGATGATGTCAGCCTTCAGCTTCTTGAGCTGGGAGAGAACTTTTCTACGCTTTTCTGGTGCGTTCAATCCTGCAGTGTTCCATGAGATTATATTCAACAATGGGGGCGGGCTATCCCCATTTTGGGCAATAGTCGTGCTACTCATCCTGGATCATCAAATGGGAGAACAATATTTAAGAGATGTTCCAAGATATAATAGGCCATGGCGTCCCAGCGAGCACCCTAGCCTACCCTTCCCAGTGGGGGGGCAAGATGTTTTAGTATCCGAACTGAAATCAAGGTGAGGGGGAGTTCCGGACCGAGCAATCCCTTCCTAAATTGTAAAATCAACCATTTTGTTAACAAAACCAGTATAAATACAATATTCAAGGTTGTCAACATGACAATTATAAGGCTCTATGTAACCTCTAGATTCAGTAGTCTCCATGCATACGTATTACTATCTTCACTTCATGTCAATGTTCTGATTTTTTGTAGTAGAACGTGACACTATGTCAGCTCCATGTCCAGTCATCTAATGCCCTAGGAGCGGCATGGTGCGACCCTGCTAATCTCCCCCAGGTAAGAACCGTCTAGCTGCCTCTCCGGGTGTTTCATATGTAACCATTTGCCCGTTTTCCTGAACCTTCAACTTTGCAGGGTAGACAAGCTGGAATCTAATGTTCTGGTCGTGAAGGTATTTACATACAGTATGAAAGGCTTTTCGCTTTAGTGCTACCTGTGCGGAGAAGTCCTGAAAAATCAGGATCTTGTCTCCATCCACTCGGACCTCCCGTTTTTGTCTGTAAGCCCTCAAAAATATTTCTTTAATGGACCAGTTATGAAAACGTGCTATGGTGGGTCTAGGTCTACCTCCCTGTTCTCTGCGCGGCCCCATCCGGTGAACTCGCTCAATTAGAAGGGGGTCTTGGGGAAGCTCTAAGTCCAGAGCTCGTGTCAAATCCTTGACTAGATATGACGTTAGTTGGTCAGGTGTGACCGACTCTGGTATTCCCACAAACCTTAAATTATTGCGCCTTTCTCTATTTTCCAGATCCTCTAATTTCGATTGTAGCGTCTCAATTGTTGACTGATTGTTCGTGGCAGTGTCTCCTACTCTCCTGACTTCTTCTTCTGCAACTACAGCCCTCGATTCTAGGTCTGCTATCTTTTGTGAGTTCGCTGTTATCTGGGCGAGGGCTGCATTGACAGAGGCCTGTATGAGGTCAATTCTTCTATCAAGTACAGGCAGAATTAGGTTGCTGACCTCTTGTGCCAGCATCAGGGCTTGTGGTGGAGTGTCCTCTACGCCCTGAATTGTGTGGTGTGTGTCATGGTTATCTGGGCTTGCTGCGCCCTTACTGTGTACCGGGGGCATTGGCGCCATCTCGGGTTGTGGAGGGTTCCCTGGTGGTGTTTTTCGTTGCCTCTGTGGGAGATGAGAGTCGCTACACGCCTTAGTGTGAGGCTGTGTTTGCAAGTGTGTTGCCGATCTGGTGACTCTATTTGGTGTATCTGGCTTGTTTTTTTTACAGAGGTATTTGTCCATACTCCAGTCCGTCTTTCAGGGAGGAGAGTGATTCTTGATTATTAGACTACCTGTAGTTGTGACTGTCTATATATGATGGTATGAACAGGTTGATTCAGGAGCTATGACCGGGGAGATCGTATTAAGGGCAAAAAGAGTTGCTATATGTTGCCCCTCTACACATCACATTCTATCAGTGGAAATTATGGTGAAGAGACAGGTTACATGCGAGTCATCTGATCCTAAATTATAACATATCTAACAGTTTGATTATCCGACATTCAGAGTGTATAGTGGCAGATATTGGTTTTTCCACTCTCTGCTTGCAATGCTTTAGCAGCCTCTAGTGGTTACAATTATAATAGCTTTAAAATTTTCAAACAATACCTATAGCATATCAACATCCACGAACGCTGCAGGGCAAAAGCACTAACCATCAGTGTCAGAGGCCCCTTTGTATAGACTCTTAGTGACACTTTTCCATCAGATGATGACAGTAATTCCTATGAAAGGTAGTGCTGTATAACTATCTTCTTCCCTGGCGTTTGTTTCAGACAAGGAAACCTTTCAAGTGAGAGATAATTATCATTAAAAGTGCAGCATCTTTCCCTCTAGGTATAAGACAACAGTGATTTTCCTTCAGACGGTGGTGATTATGGTGCTGCCACTTCTCCTGGGTGAACAAGGACACACCGACTAGTCCTACTAGGTACGTGACCTAGCCAGAGGCAGAGGACAGAAAGAGGGCTCTCGTTTATTGCCTCCCCTTGTCTCCCTGTGAGAGACGAACTGCGGTGAGCCAGGAAGATCCCAAAGTGTATATGAGAACTATACGTCTCCTTTGGCCCCAAGGTCTAGGCGCCTTTTCGCGCGTGGCGCAAGAGGAGAGTTAATATTTGTGGCCGAGATCAAAGGCCTTTAAGTCCCCTTTTGCAGTGCGGGATGAGGCAGATATCCTGCGGGCAATAGGGGTACCGGTTATGGCACCCTATGAAGTCTGTGTCCCTCCCGGCGTCTCACCTCCTTGGACAAGATGGGACCCGCGAGGCGTTTAGGGGTTGTAGTAGGGTCTCCGGGGTTATATTGTCCCAGAAAAAGATATCTGGTTGCCCGTCTCCCTCAGTATCACTCACCCTCGATGCTTCTGCGTCTTAAGGGTCTTTTGTGATGTAGCCGTCCCGGTTTCGCATCCTCCGGTCCTGTGAGGAGCAGGAGCTGCAGCGTGTCCGCCCCCGTCAGTCACCCAGTCAGCTGCGTAGTGGAGCTGTATTCCTGGTGCTGTTTTCCTGGGCAGGGTATGTGGTCGGCGCTGGTGGTTATAGGCGTCTGTCAGCTCCTCTCACTGAGTGCGCTCGCTCTGCTGCCAAGATGGCGCCCGGCAGTCTCCCGCGGCGGGAAGGTATCGCGGGTCTTTGCTGCTCACCAGCTCCGGGTGAATTCTCCGGCGTCCGGGTCTCAGAGACCTTCTGCGGCAAGGTAAGGCGCCAGTCGGTTGTTGGGGGCTTCAGCAGAGCCCGTGTCTCGTCGGGACCGCCGCCGCGCTCGTATAGCAGCTCAGAGAGGCCCTCCTGTCTCCGCAGGGTAAGCGGTCTCTACCGCCTCAGGACTTCGGGGCTTGTAAATTTTCAGCTCTTGCGCTCCCCAACAGCCAAGCAATCATGGAGTCTTCTTTGGGAGATTCGGGAATGCGGGATGGCTCTGATTTCTCCGTTAATGTTGGAGTCAGGCCGGAGCTTCTCTAAAATGCGGCCGTGTCAAACGCCCCGCCCCCGGAAGTCTGGAAGTAGTCTTTAATGGCCTGCCGCAGTTCTTCTCTGTGCTGGCGGTGCTTCAAAAGGGATTCATTGAGACGCCAGTGGCATTTTTTAGTGCGAGTTTCCCCTAGATTTAGAGAGAGCATCAGGGAAGAAAGGTCCCCCGACCAGTTTAAATAGGGTTGATTAAAACCGTGCCTACCGACGCAATACAGGTATGTTCCCGAAGAAGTAATCGAGACGTGAGTGTGAGCCGTATGGGGGGAATAGAAAGTGTATGTCCGCTCAGTTGGATGTGCTATGCGCCACAGGTCGTACAGATCGAACTTCCGTATGCATGCCCGGAACTCCCTCGCTAAGGCACTCAAGGATGGGTGTAGAGCTCTGCCCTGCAACAACAACTTGTCCATTTTCTCAGAGAAGAACATATTGAAAGCCCTCCCCAAAAAGGAGTGGGACCCGGGAGAGAAACGGGCCAATTTGATCAAAATTTTGTTCAAAAAATCAAAACCTGCGAGGTGTTTGGGAAATAAATTTACAGAGCGTAAATTTTGCGTCCCCTCATATAGGCCCTTTAACATTACAAAACGACACTAATGGTCCAAGATTGAATCATCAACTCTGAATGGACAAAGACTAGAAACCAAAATAGCAGTACCAGACTTTTTTATCCTGACATGTGAGTAATGAAAGCCTCTCGGATACAAGAGTTTCCCACAATAAAATTGCTATCTTTGTTAAAAGGGGTTTTCTTGTAAAAATACTATATGGGGCTTTTGACCGCTTAAAGATCAGTCAAAAGTATCTTTCTTTTTAAAATTTCAATTCAATCCCTTGACATTCAATGAATATATTTCAGCCATTATGATCAGCGTGGGAGAATGCAGATGTCCACTTACCCAAGTCAGCCGTAAGTCGACGGCCAGTGGAGTCCGACCAGGAAGCGTGTAGTCCTCTCAGCAGACAGGGACATGAGGGAGGGGAAAAGACAAGGACGCAGACACTGACACGCACAAAACAATTAAAAGACATTGGAAAAATCCGCCTCAAGTGAGACTGTTACTAAGGCCTAAGTCGCCTTAGAGAGGGCAAAAGAAAAGTGCCACCAAAAAATTCCCCTCCTAAAAATCGGGGAGGATGGAGGTGGAACTACGAGCCCTCTGATAACGAGGGTTGGAAGCTCAGGAGTAATTCCTGGATTCAAACTACCAGACAGCTAGGTAGGGAGAAACTTGTGGACCACTACCTGGGGTACGCAGACAACGCTACTTTAGCATACAGGGTCGAGAACAGGTGGTGGAGGTATATAGAGTTTAGACCCAAAGTGTTGGATTGGGGGAGATATAAGACAAATTCTAGCGAGAGTAACCTGGCCAATAATCCCCGAGTGGGTAGAGAAAAGACGTTAGTGCGCACAACCTAGATGACAGACCTGGCAGGGGGTTAGGGGTGGGGGGAAGGGACGGAGAGAGAGGGGGAAGGGGGGGGGGGGAAAGGGAGGGGGAGGGAGGAAAGATAGCGAACAGGTAGGGGAGAGGGTGCGCCAGTCTGTCTTCTAAGATCAGTCCTTAATCACCGCCGGCGGCGGAGGTAGAGTATTCCAGTCTCAGTCCAGAGTCCTCAAGTTGGGGGAGTGGAGGCGAGGGCAGGGGATCCGCCCAAAGAGTCTCTAAGCTGGCAACGTCTCCTCTTGCTTCGTGCTTGGCTCCAGATTGGGGGCGGAGATTTTTGGGGGACCGCAATGTCCCAATCCATTATATCAGGAGGCGTAATATTCAGAACTGAGCATAAAGCTTGCAAGTCCTCATATGTCCTGAGAGTTGCGGATTTGCCATTTTTGGAGGCAAAGAGGGCAAATTGGGTACCCCCATCTATAGGCAATGCCTGGTCCTTTAGCAGGGCAAGCAGTGGGCGAAGATGTCGTCTTCTTTGCAGCGTGATCCAGGACAGATCTGGGTAGAGCTGGACTGTGGCCCCTGCAAAGTCTATTTGCTTTTGCTTTCTCGATTGCGCCATGATCTCTCTTTCACAGTAAAATCATGCACGCAAGCAATTATGTCCCCTGGTTGCTGAGACGCTGACTTTTGGGTGCAGCGCTCTATGCAGACGGTCAAACTTTTAAAGGGTGAAGACAGCGGGAGTCCCAGGAGGTTATTAAAGATGGCTTCAAGGACGACTTGAAGGTTCTCCTCTCCTTCTGGTTCCGGCACTCCTCGCACCCGTATGTTGTTGCGGCGTCCCCTGTTGTCTAAGTCTCCAGGTGTTTCTGGGTATCTCAAAGCAGGAAGCCTGGGAGGTCATTACAATTTCTCCAGTGGGAGGTATAGCGACGGGTTATCGTCATGCGGGTGTTTCTAAGGTGTCGACCCTTCAGCCACTTGAGTGAGGTCTTGGCGCATTTGGGGCAATTTCTGATTTACAAGTTTCCTTAACTTCTGCCACTAGGCGCGTGAAATCAACCCTTGTAGGATATGTTTCAAGTAAGTACGCCAGGGCATCCGATGTGTCAACTGGTGTCTGCGGAGAGGGGGGCGGGCCTTGCCGTTTTGAGGAGAAGGGGGCTCCCTGTGCAGCCAGGTGGCCTCTGCATCTCTGCATCAGTGTCGCCATCGGGGGTGTCTTCTTGAAATACTGTCCAGGCTGCCGCCGTTGGGAAAGGAGTGCCGGTGTCTTCTTTGGGGCCTGCTGTTGCCTCTGGGCTTTGGGAGGCATTATTAGGGTCGCCAAGGCTGTGACCGTCGATCCCTCTGGAGACTCCTGGTCTTGACAGGGGGTTGGCAGGGTAGGTATATAGACCCAGGTGGTCAGGGAGAGACCCGAGAGGCCGTGGGGGGCAGTGGAGCTCTCCGGTGCTGCAGGAGTTAACAGGCTGCTCCACTGGGTTGCAGCAGGTGTGGTCAGGGAGAGACTGAGACTCCGTGGGAGGCAGGGTGAGCTCTCCGGTGCTGCAGGGTTAACAGGCTGCTGAGAGACTGAGACACCGTGGGAGGCAGGGTGAGCTCTCCGGTGCTGCAGGGGTTAACAGGGCTGCTGAGAGACTGAGAGGCCTGGGAGGCAGGGTGAGCTCTCCGGTGCTGCAGGGGTTAACAGGGCTGCTCCACTGTGATTGCCGGAGGCCCGGCCAGGCAGGGTCACTGATCTGAGCAAGCTGTGGGGAGTAGGGAGGTGCCGGTCTCTCCAGCAGGAATGTCGGAGGGGGTTCCGCTCAGGCCCGCCAGGTCTTGCACTGTCTTAGAGTCTGCAGAGGGCTCAGTAGATAAGCACCGGCTGCACTCCGTTGGTGATGGAAGCGGCACTTCCGGCTGCTGTGAAGAGGGAAGATGGCGCCTGTCGCGTGTCAGGTCAGGGATCCCGGCCATGGGGGTGCTCGAAAAATACTCCGCAATCCCTCTGCTGCGCACCGGAGTGAAGCGGAGAGCAGGAGCCTTCTGTGAAGCTGTTCGCCGTCGCTTTGGTGCCAGGATGGCGCTGGATTCTCCCCCGAAAAGGTGCAAAGCTGCGGAGCTCCTCACCCTAAGCCCCCCTGGCCCTCCAGGGGGGCTTTCCCGGTTTCCGGGCCCCCCCATAAAAGCTCCCTTTGTATTTAAAAATTTAAATACAGAAATTTAGTAGTCACCCCCGGTAAAAAAATTTTGGATAGGTCCAAAAAAAATATTTTTATATTATCCCATATACTTTTCCCAGCAGGTGTTTTTTTCATTTTTGGGTGAGTCAAGCTGCCCACGTGCCGGGAGTAAAAAGGGGGACCCCTTTTGGCCCCTCCGAAAGCGATGGAGTAAGAACGCCGGGGAAAGGGGAATCTAAGGGGCCCCGGGTTTTTCCCACCAGACCCGCCCCCAAAGGGCGGTGGGACTTGCGGGCGGCGGGGGGGTTACCGGGTCTTTAAACCCCCTTGACGTGACTTGCGGGGTGGCCCGGGCCAATGTATTCTTTGGTGCAAAATTTCAATAGGAAAGGCTCGTATCGGGGGACAAAAAAAGGTCAGGGCAGGCTGCCGGGTTTCGGGGTCAGGGAAAGGGGCACTAGGCAGGGATGCCCCAAAAATGGGGGTTTCGAGGAAGGGAAGCTAATGGTACAGTAAAACGGAAAGTCAGAAAAAGGCTTGTAAAGGTTTTTTCCCTCTATAGGCAAAATTTTGCACAAAAAGATCCGGAAAAAGCCCCAGGAAGGGGCAACCCTTAAATAAGGGCAGTGCCCGGAAATACCCCAATTCCCGGTGAAAGGGCCCCCTTTTAAATCTCGCAGTGGGGCGGGGGGGCCTTAGTTTGTCGGGGACGCGCCCCGGGGGGCCTGGGGTGAGACTGCAACAGGGAGCGGGGCCCGGGTTTTAAGAAAAGGGGGAGGGGGGCCGGGCCCGGTAGGCCGCCCCCCGCCCAAAATTTGGGGGGGGCCGGGGGGGCCGCTCGTGCGGCGACCACGGGGCCCCCGCGACCCGGGACGGGGGTCGGGGGTCCCCCCGTGACAGTACCCCCCCCCCTTCGGCCCCCTCCCCCTTGGGCCTTTGGAGGAACCTCGAATTATGTCACGATCCAAGAATATTGCCCCAAAGGCTCCCGGGGACCTCTCCTGGGGGCCCCGAACCCCTTCCAGTAAATTGAGAAAAAAAACCGTTTCCCCCTCTAAACCGTTTCAAATCTAGAATCTCCTTTACCTTTTAAAGACTTTCGGTGGAAACGGCCTCAAGGGGGGAGGGGGCAAGTACCCGAAAGAAGGTTTAAAAGGGATGCCCGGGTTTTTTAGGGGAACATGGAAGGATTTTTTGGGGACCCTCATAGGGGGGGGAAGGCGGAGCTTGTAGCTACGGGGTTTAAAATTTGCGCTTGAGCCCTTTGAAGGGGACCCGGGAAGGGGGGGGGCCCCCAGTTTTTTAGGCTGGGGAACCTTTGGGAAAACGTTTTAAAATTTAGCCGACAACCATACCTTGTCACCTGGGGGAAAAGTTTGGCGGAGGTCTTCGTTTTTTGTCGGTTTTGAGCCTTGGTGCGGGAAGGCCTGGGGGAAAGCAAATTTGGTGAGTCTGTTTCCGGGATAGCTGCCCAGGCCCTTTGGACCGCTTTTAACAGCGGGGAAACCTCTGGGGGGCACGGAAAGGGGGGGGGGGGGCGGGGGTGTCCCCGTAGCCCAAAAAAAGAAAGAGCACCCCCAGCACTCCAATTTCCAATGGTTTTTAACAAAAAATTTCGGCCCCAGGGAAAACAAGTTTGGACCAACACCCGGGCGTGGGGAAAGACAAAGTGGCCCGCACTTTTAGAAAAGAACCCGAAAGGTTGGGGGGTTTTTGCCCTTTGGGGCCCCTTTTCGGGGAGAGTAGGGCCCCCGGCCCCCCCCGGGGGAGGGGGTTGAACCCCTCGAAAAAAAGGGGTTTATGGGGTTTTGGCCGGAGAGCACGGGCAGAGGCGAAGGCACTTTTTTACTTAGAGAGGCTTCCTCGGGCCCTGGTGGCCAGAGCTTGGGGTTTACGTTTTCTTGGTTTAAAGCCACAATGGGGGACACCATTTAGGAAAAAAGTGGTATAAATTCCCCGGGTAATATTGGCAAACCCCGGAATCTTTGTAGGGCTCGGGGGGCCCACGGGGTGCGGCCACTGTGGGACGGCAACAACTTCGCGGGGCCCCTTTCGTAGGCCCTTGTCAGAAATGATGAAACCCGAGGAATGGTAGCTTTTTGCTGATGAAATGGCACTTCTCAAGTTTGGCTTTATGGGGGGTTGGGCCCCCTTAGACGTCTGGGGGCCTGGCGCACTTGAACTTGAGGGGATTCAAGGTCGGGGGGGGAAAACCCAAATGTCGTAAAAGATACACAACCCCCGAAAGTGTACAGGAGGCCCCCGGAAGATGTCATTAAACGAATTTGGAAGACGACCGGGGCTTTTCCCAGGCCCAAAAGGGGAAAGACCGGGGTACTCGAAGTGCCCGTGCGGGTGTTAAAAAGGGGTTTCCTTCCATTCGTCCCCTCCTTATCCGTATGGGGTTTTAAACCCCCTTTCGAAAGGTCCAGTTTAGTAAAAGGACCTTGGCACCCTTTTTAGCGGTAAAAAATTTCCGGGGATCAAGGGCAGGGGATAGGGGTTTCCCTTTACCGTGATCTTGTTGGGGCCCTTTCGATAGTTTTTATGCAAGGACGCAGGCTTCCACCTTCTTAGAACGGGGAAAAACCCCCGGCCCCCCCAAGTTTGGGGGAGGGGATTGCGGAAAAAAACCCCCCTTGAGATTCCCCTTTGATATTTTAAAAAAACATAGCCAAGGTCCCAGGTACCAAACAGGGGGTAAACCCTCCCCACGTGGAGAAAAGCCCCGGGCAGAAATCAATAGGACAGTCGTTTATGGGCGAGGGGGTGGCAATGTCTCAGTTTTGTTTCCCAACTTTGAAACATCTGCGAAGGTTTTGGTTATTTTGCAAAAGGGGCCCCCTCAGGGGGCCCTTGGGAACCCCGAAGAAAGGGGGAAAGGAAACCCGGGCCCGGAGGTGCCACCAAACAGCGAGATTTGGACACCCGAACCCCAACAAGGACTTCCCCCTTTCTGCCAATCGAGCCCCGGGAGCGGGGGTTGCACCACGGGGGGACCCAGGAGAAATGGACGGGGAGGAAGGGGGTTTAGTACTTTAAAAAAGAAAGTCTCCCCTTATGCAGCCCCCCTTTACTTGTAGGCCCAAAGGGGCTCATTTTGGGAAACCGAATTGGATCCTTGAGAACCCTTCCACTGACCGAGGAGATGAGTGGGGGCTTCCCCAGGGGGACCCGGGGGGATTTTTATGCTGGGATACCGGGGAAAGCGTCCAAAAAATTTTTCCGGGCCAGACCCAGAGCCCCAGGAAACAGAACCTGAAACTGGGCCCAGGCCCCGGGGCCCACCCATCACGGGCATGGTCAGAAAGAGGGGGAAAGGGGGTTGCCCTTTACCTAGGGACGCCTCTCCTACGTATCCTGGGGCCCCCGTTTTCCCCCGGGCGCTGAAAGGGGCGTGGGCAGGATTCGGAAAGGGGCTGCACTGCCACAGTACAAAACAAAGAAAAATTTCCCCAACTTTTTTTTTAGCTCAAAAAGGGGGAAAGGGGGGCCCGGATCCACCTCCAAAGGCCTTTTCGGCGGAAAGGTGGGAGGGCAAAGAGGCGGCTTCTGAAAAACTGGGGGGAGACAGGAAGACGAAGGGGGCTAGCTTGCTCCCGTTCCCGCCGGAGTTCCCCTGGGGTTTCCGAGAAAAGGAAGTCAATCCCAGTGGCCCGGGGGAAAAAGGTCATCAAGGAAGACGGGAGATCCCGGGGGGATAGGGGCATCCTTGGGTGCGGGTGGAAAGGGGCCCCCCTTTTTGAAGGGGGCAGTCAACGCCGCTTTAAATTCCCCGAAACCGGGAGGCCAAAGTGCGGAAAAAACGGGATAATCCCCCACAATGAGTCCCCCCTTGGGGCAAAATTTTGAAGGGGGGGGTCCCCCCCGGCAGACGGGAAACCCGGGGGTTTTCCTCGAAAACGCTCCTGAACCCTTTGGGGAGGGGAAAGAAGCCCGGGTTTGTTTGACCGGATCGGCCCCGTCCCCCAGAGGGGGGTACCCAGGCCAGGCTTTCCCCCGGGGAAAAAGGGTTTGGGACGAAAAGCCACCTTAGACCGTTTGGTTGGGGAAAAAGGGGGTTTCCCCTTTAAATCAAATTGCAGGGAGCATTGGGGATAAAGCCCCTGCAGGCCTTGGGGGTCTCCCCTCGAATTTGGGCCCGGGATAGATAGAAAGGAGGTGGCCGCGGTTTTGGGGCCGGAACCGGGGGGGGCAGCGGGAGCCACGGGGGCGGGGTTGGTTTTCTGGGTGAGCGGCTAGGGGCTTCTGCCCTCATGGGGGGGATTTTGGGTGATTTGCTGGGTTCCTTAGCGGGGGTGTTTGACTGCTGAGCCCAAACTGGCGGTGAGGTCACGTCAGACGGCAGAGGCACCTTGGGGGATCCATGGCCGGGTCTTACGTCACGTGCCTTGGGCGTTTGAATGGAAACCCTTTGGGCCTCCGAAGCGATGGTGGGAAGCCCCCGCCCGGGAACCCGGGAAACTAAGTAGGGCCCGGTTTTCCCAGAGCCCGCCGCAAAAACGGGGGTGGACTTGTGGGGGCCGGGGGTTTTACCAGGGCTTACCCCTGACGGACTTTTTGCGTTTGGGAGCCAAAAGGTTTTAAACGGGTGCGGAAAAAGGCAGGCGGCTCGTAGTCGGGGACAGGCAGGGAAAGGGCAGGGGAGGCGGGACCGGGTTTGTGGTCGTGGAAAGGCATAGGGGCAGGCAAGGGGGGCAAGATGCATGGAGAAACGGAAACTAATGGTTCGGGACAACCGGGAATTTAGAACAAAAGGGTTTTAAAAGCTTTTTTCTAAGGCTGGAAAAAGGCCTAAAGAACCGGGGAACAGCCCCCCGGGGAAAGGGGGAGGCTTTTAAAATTTGGGCAGTGACCGGGAATAGCCAATTACCCGGGGCACTGGCCCTTTAAATCTCGCGTGCCGGCGCGCCCCCGCGCCAAGATGTCGGGGGGCGCGCGCACCGGGGGGCTGAGACTGCAACAGGGGCGCGGCGGGAAGTAGAGAGGAGCCGGGCCCGGGCCGGGTTTAGCGCGCCCACCGCCCGGCCTCGTTTCGGCGACCCGGGTTTTGCCCGGACCCGGGACGGGGGGCGTGGGCCCCCCCCGTGACCAAGCTTTGTTCATTTGAGCTACTTTGGGAGTTAAAATTTTAATTTCAGCAATTATGTCACCACAGGGGAATTGGAAAAGGGGCCAAAAAAATTTCCTTTTTATTACCCCCTATACATTTTAAACAGGTGTTTTTTTTACTTTTTGGGCAGTCAAAAGCCCTTTTTTTTTAAAGGCTACTTTTTAGTTAATTTTTAATACAGCAATTTTGTAGTAAACCAAAAGGTGAATTTTATTGGGGGCCAAAAAAAACCTTTTAATTTTCCCGTTTTCCCCTTTTAGACAGGGGTTTTTTTCACTTTTTTTGGGGGGTCAAGCTTTGTTAAAAGAGCTTTCTTTGTAGTTTAAAATTTAATAAAAGCAATTTTTTTTTGATTTGAGGGATTTGAGAATGTTGTGGGTTTGCCGTCTTTTAAGAGAAATTTTCCCAAAAAGGTCATGTTTTTGAATTTTTGGGGGGATTTTTGCTGGACATGAAACTATACTACAGGGCCTTTATAAAAAAAATGTTGTTTTTAACAGACCCTTTTTTCTTCACAATTTTCAAGAGGGGCTCCCAAGGGTGATGGTGCTGTCAGAAAAGGGGAAAAGGTTGGACCCTGTTAATGGACCTATATTGCAAAATGACTGGTTTTTGCAAAATCTTTAAAAATAGCTAGCAAACCCTGTATTTAGACAACCCCTTTTAAAAACAATTAAAAAAAGGGAAAAAAAAGACCCGGTGGGATTTTCCCTTTCCCATTTTAAAAAAAAAATTTTTTTTGAATTAAAACTACTTAAAAAAAATTGCAAGTACAAAAAAAGCTGGTTAAAAAAAAAATTTCCCCTTTTAATTGTACAAGGGAGGTACAGGGAAAAATTGACCAGTTTTAAAGGTTTTTTTCAGAGGACCCTGGGTTGGGGGACGGACAAAAGAACAAAATAAAGATTCAATTTCCCCCAGGGACGTTGAGTAAAATGAGAAAAAAAATGCCAAAAAAAAAGGGCCCCGGGGGTGGAACAGGGCGTTAACCACATTTTTTCCAATTAAGCTAATTGGGCCGCACTCATAGGGGGGGGCAAGGCCCCCGGGGGTTTTGACTGGTATGAAAAGGCTGGATTTTCCCTCCACTTCCGCACTCTGCTTCAGCACGACTGTTACGTTGCGGCTC
Organism: Phyllomedusa bahiana; assembly: GCA_025379985.1. Lineage (NCBI taxonomy): Eukaryota > Metazoa > Chordata > Amphibia > Anura > Hylidae > Phyllomedusa > Phyllomedusa bahiana. The sequence continues at coordinate 144,113 of JAODAL010000885.1, forward strand.
TAAGGGCATTTTAACCTGCGTGTTAATAGAGACCACACCAGCCTGCTCTCACCGACCCACTGAAACCCCGGCCCCCTGGCTGCTGAACTGCATTTTAATATGACGACGCTAGCCGGGGCTCTCACCACACCCACTGTAAGCTGTCCCTGGCAGGGGACCACCGCTTTAACAGGGGGGTGATGGCAGCACTGGCTCTCACGTTGGGGGGCAAAGGGAGCTTCAATTTCCTAAAAAATCGTTTTTTAAAAAGGTGTTTTTTGGGGGTTTAAGTATTCAAAAAGGGGCCCAGGGCGGAAAACCAAATTTTGCACAATTTGAGGCTTAAACTTTTTTGGGCGGGAGTCACTAGGGGGTCGCATCATCTGATCTCCGGGGATCTGTCCTAATCACTGAAGAAGGTTTTTGGAGGAAAAATAAACCATTGAATTGATTGCTGAACACTCTCAGAACCCAGGAGGGCAAATGTCTTCTCAACAAAAAAGTGTTTTGGGATGATAAGGACTTTTTATTACTTATGGGGTTGGGGGACAAATTTAACACACTACACTGTAAAAAAACTTTAAAAAAACGCAGGGGGGGTTTGTTGATTATCACATTTGAAAAAAAAGCAAAATGATAAAAAGTAAAACCATAAAAAAACTTCCCTAAATAAATTCTGTAAACAAATGTCGTTCCCAAAAAAATAAAAAATTGACAGTCACTGTAAAAAATAGCATGTCCACTTTTGATCTGTGGATAAAACAGGTTTAAGGGTCATGGTGGCCCAGGACAGGTATGGTCAATGTCCAGTAAACTAAAATGGTGGTTAAAAAGACTCTTTTTCCGGCACTTTTAAATCTGGGGTCATGCGGGTTTGGGGGATGCTGCTTTCCAGGACAGGGAAATTCAATGTCCAATTTTCAAGTAAAATGATGGTTCAATCATACTGCCTCTGGCACTTTTTAATTTTTGGGTCATGAGGTTTTAAGGGGGCTTGTGTGGTACAAACGGGATAGTGAATGGTCTGTGATTTTTTTTCTGTGGCTTTTAAACCTAAAATGGTTGCCTAAGAAGTAGCCCCCCATTTTACTGTTGTGGATGTTAATTCCAGCTTCTCCAGCCTGTTTGGGGGTAAGAAGAAGGGGGTTGTTGCTTCCCCTAGACTTTTAAAGGGCACGTGATAATCATATCGACTATTTAATATCTTTTTGATAATTCCGACATCAATCGACCCTTGACGATAGTCAAAGAATCGCTCATCACTACTCATTAACTAATATGACACTCACTAAATGGATCATGGATGACCCTACCCTGGACCTCTCTACCCTAGGTAAGGCACTCAATAACAGTTGTAAGCAGGGGCATTGTGTTACGTTTTTAGCGCAGTAGGGCTGGGGTTTTTCCGGGATTTTTTTCACGCCCATGGAACTGCGAATTTATTTTTTCGAGAAAAAAATTCTGTTCCTGCATAATTTTTCTCCACCTAATCCTTTCCCTCACCTCAGCATCACTGCAAAGAAAAAACAGCTATAAAATTTGCATTTTTCAAAAACGTCACCTACTAAACAGTTAATACCCTTTTAAAAAGTCACCAAAATACACCATAATGGAGCAAGCATACCAGATAATGTTTGTTTCTAAAAAAAAAAAATCCTACAAACCAAGACCCAAAAAATTCTACTTAAGGCTCAAAACGCCAGACATTTCCTTCCTTTTCCCCCTCTTCTCCACCAGCCAGACCGCCCCGAGACTTCTTTCCCACCAAACTCATCTCTGCAAATTACAACACAAAAAATTTTAGAACCTACTTTTTTTAGCACCCACTCCCTAGATAGGTAGGCTACAGATAGATAGGTAAATGGCTCTAGGTAGGCAGTATTTAAGGAACCCCGTTTGGTAGGCAGCCCTAAGGGATAGGCGTAGGTAGGGCCCAGGTTTAAATAGGTATAGGTGGGCCACAGTTAGGCTGTAGGTGGGCCACAGGTAGCTAGGCTATAGGTGGGGCCCACATAGGTAGGTAAATAGGCTATAGGGGGCCCCAAATAGGCAGGCAGGCTTTAGCTAGGCTATATGGGGTCCATTTAGGCAGGCAGGCTTTAGGTAGAATATAGGGCCCATATAGTTTCATAGTTTGTAAGGCTAAAAAAAGACAAGTCGTCCATCTAGTTCAGCCTGTTGTGCCAAGGTGTATAGGCAGGCAGAGTTTAGGTAGTTATAGGGCCCCATATAGGCAGGTAGAGTTTAGGTAGCTAGAGGGCCCCATATTGATAGGGGCCATATAGGAAGGCAGGATTTTGGTAGCTATAGGTATTAATATAGACAGGCAGGGTTTAAGTAGCTATAGGGGCTATATGTGTAGGCAGGAAGGGTTTTAGGTAGGGTATAGGGGCGATATAGGTAGGCAGGCAGGCAGGGTTTAGGTAGCTATAGGGGCCAATTAGGCAGACAGGGTTTAGGTGGCTATAGGGGCCATGTATGTAGGCAGGCAGGACTTAGCGTAGGCTATGGGGGGCATATATGTAGGCAGGCAGGGCATAGGTAGTCTGTAGGGGCCATATGTAGGCAGGCAGCGCTTGAGTAGTCTATAGGGGCCATATGTAGGCAGGAAGAGCTTAGGTAATCTATAGGGGCCATATATATATATATATATATATATATGCATGCAGGGCTTAGGTTAGAGGGGCCCCACATGTAAGCAGGCAGGGCATAGGTGGTCTATAGTGGTCCCATATAAGCAGGCAGGGCATAGGTGGTCTATAGGGGCCCCCTATAAGCAGGCAAGGGCATAGGTGGTCTATAGGGGCCCCCTATAAGAAGGCAGGGATATAGGTGGTCTATAGGGGCACCATATAAGGAGGCAGGGCACAGATGGTCTATAGGGGCCCTATATAGGCACTCAACATGGAACCAGATGAAGTGCATTATAGCACGAAACGCGTCTTCCTTCTTTTATATGTAAATAAACAAACTTTTACTTTTAATTCTAATGTCAGTAGTCAAGCGCTGATTTGGTCTTGTTAAAAATACAAGAGGTGTCTGGTGAAACAACCTCGATCTATATAGTATCCTACTGCTACCTCCTGGCTGGAAAAGCATAATCGGGACCCACTGCAGCAGACTTCAAAGGACCTACTTTCTGGCTCCAAATCATCTAAAGCTCTAGGGAGTGTTGTGCCTCAGTTAGCACAACTCCCAAAGGTTAGTGTGATACTAACATTTTGTTTTTACTATTAAGACAACTCTTATTACACTAGTGTGCACAGTTTCTGTGTCTCCCCTCCCCTGTTCTTTCGTATATAGGCATATAGGCAGGCAGGGCACAGGTGGTCTATAGGGGGCCCCATATAGGCAGGCAGGGCACAGGTTGTCTATAGGGGGCCCCATATAGGCAGGCAGGGCACAGGTGGTCTATAGGGGCCCCGTATAGGCACTCAAGGCACAAGTGGTCTAAAGGGGCCCCATATAGGCAGACAGGGCATTGGGTAGGTTAAAGGAGGCCCCATATAGGCAGGCAGGGCACAGGTGGTCTATACAGACCCCATATAGGCAGGCAGGCTTCGTTAATATAAAAAAAAAAAGAAATCACTTACCTGCCCCACGCTCCCTCGCAGCTCAGCTCCCGGGCAGTCTGTGTTCGGCGCAGGTGGCGCGATCATATGACATCATCGTGCAGCCAATGTCAGCACTGTGGGCTGGCGCCTGCTAGGCTTAAAGCCTAGCAGGCAGATTAGCGGAGTGGGTCACGGCCGGCGCTCCTCTCTGCTAACACCAGACAGTCCTGCCTTTGAATGCTTGGACCGGAGGGCCCAGGCGTATAGAGGCAGGATGCGCCAGGCCCCGCAGCTCCGCCAGCAGTGAACTGTTATGTTCACTGCCGGCGGGCGCAGGAGCCGGCACAGAAGCCCCTGCACGGAAGCACTCAGCTGTATGTATTCGGGGCACCAGCAGTTTTATACGGGGCTTGTGCCCCGGATAAAAAATACTAGCAACGCCCCATGTTGTAAGTTACTATCCACCATCAGAGACTGGGAAATGTAACTTCAGCTTTATTATAGGGCCTATATCACTCCAATTAGGGGTCACAACATGGGTATCTTCGACACCGATCGTTGCTTCCGTTACGGGGCCCCAGGGGTGTATATTTTTCATTGCCTATGGAGCTGCTCAGTCATCCAAGCATTTTGGAGGCGAAGAAACCATCTAACCCGTTATGGGCCATATTTGGCCACATAGATACTCGGAGGGCTCCTTGTGCACCAGGGAGTAAAAAACTCTTGAACATGTTGTCGGCGGTGAGTGTCAAAACCATCTTAAACACCTGGATACATGATTCTCCCCCCTCCGTTTAAAATGTTTTTAGAAAAACTCTCCTATATAATGAAGATGGATTGGGTGGAGGCCGCAGGCAGAAAGGAGACTCACACACAAAAGTTCTTCGAGGTTTGGGGGAGCTTTATCCCATTGGTACCAAAGAGAATCCAGCACACCATCAGGGACTGCTTTAGCCTATCCACTTTTCAAATGCAGATGTTGTTGGGTGATCCACCAGTTTGATGCTGGGAAGAGACGCGAGGCAGGGCCGCGCTCCGCTCTGGGAGATGGGGCCTTTGGATCGAGTAGTTGGACCAAGCAGATCGATTAGACCCGAAGTGAGGGAGTCAAAACACGCGACTGTGAGGAGGAGGTGGTGATGGGGGCGAGTCTGGAGAACTGAGGGGAGGGAAGTCCACAGAAAGTATTTAAAATGCTATGGCAGATTTGATATATTGTCACTCGTATTTGAGTGATAGCAAGCAAGATGTCCACTCTGTTCTCTGAAATGTATGGTATATTTTGACCTGAATGTTCGGTGGGAGGGAAAGGGGGTAAAAGTTTGAAAAGTTGCATTCCGGAGTGTAACCTCGTGGATTCTTTTCTACATGGATGTTTCGATGGATCGATACACTTATGTGACTTTAATATGTATGATTTGTTCATTTATTGTATGCTCTGGAGTGCGTAATAAAAAGATTTAAAAGAAAACAAAATTGATTAAAACACCAACAAAATGGAGATTTAATGTGACACTGAATCTACGAAATACAGGTTGTCTGAACCTGTAACAAAGTGTTTTTTTGTGTCTTCTCTGGTAGCTAGGAGTGGAAAACATGACAAATGTGTAAAATACATATTTTTTTATATTTACCACAAGTTGAAAACAAAATAGAAATTACCCCCAAAAAAACATTTTTGGCAACAGATTTCTTTTATTCACATTTTAATTTTTTTATACACACATTTTAAAAATGTATAATATGAAGAATTTAAGTGCTTTGACTAATTTATTTTAAAGTATATGATTTGAAGGGTTAGTATTGCAAAGCATTCTTGTTCCAAGATAATATTGAAGCTGTTTAACTGTTGTAGGAGTGCATCTGTAAAAAATAAAACAGAAATAGATTAATATTAACTTATTTTAATGTTCTCCACAATGGTGCACATTTCCTTAGGTTTTAATTTACAAAAGCCATTTTCATAGTTTCATAGTTTTTTTAAAGGGCCCAAAAAAGACGAGACTCCATCCAGTTCAGTCGGGTTTTGCAAAAGGGGTTGATCCAGAGCAAAAGGGAAAAAACCCCCCAAAAAAATAAAGCCAATTGTCCTAAATTTTTGGGAAAAATTTTCCCCCACCCAATCCCGGCAATCGGAAAAATCCCGGATCAAAAAACCCCCCTCCAGGAAACCCAGACCTATAACTTGTTATTTATTAAAAGCTCCAAAATGCAACCAAAAACCCCTTTTGAAATCGTTAGTGAATTCCCCCCATGACAAGTTCCCGGGAGAGAGTTCCACGTCCCCACTGCTCTTTCAGTAAAGAAACCCTTTTTTTATTTTTTGTAAAACTTTCGTTCCTCAAGACGTAGAGGATGCCCCCTTTTTTCTAGATACAGTCCTGGAAAAAATAAATCTTAGGGAGAGCTCTATATTGACCTTTATGTAATTTTAAAAAAATTTATTTTTGTTTCCCCCCCCCCTGTCCCCTTTTCCCCTAAACAAATAACCCTAATCTTGCTTTAACCTTTCCCCGGGCCACCCAGTCCTTTTAAATTTTTGTTTTCCCGCCATTTTACCTGTTTTAACTCTACAAATTCCCCTTTCCCTTTTGCACTGGTGCCCAAAACTGAAAACAAAAATTCCCCTGTGTGGTCAAAACCCGTGACTTTTAAAAAATGGGAGAATAATGTTTTTCATCATGTCCTTTTATTCCCCTTTTTAAGCACCCCATGATCCCATTTTGCCTTTGGGAAACGCCCGTCTGAAAAGGCCCGCTACAATTAATAACCCGTCCCCCCCAGGGAATTTCCCCAAAACCTTTTCCATTTCCCCTTTACCCCCCGCCCCTTTTTTCCATTTTTGGTCTAACCAGTGACTTGTATAATGGGGGGAATAATGTTTTTCATCATGTTCCCCTATGGGCCCCCTTTTAATGCACCCCATGGGTCCTATTTGCCCCTTTGGGAGCTGCTGCCAGACACGGGTGCTACAATTTAAATTTACTGTCCCCCCAGGATTCCCAATCCCCTTTTCCATGTCCCCCTTTTACCCAGCCTTTTTTTTCCCTTAACCCTGTAGTCATTTTAAATTTAATTTTTTCCCCCCTAAGTGCAAAACCCTTTTTTTATCTGTGTTAAACCCCAACTTCCATTTCCCTGCCCAGGCCTCCAAAATTTCCAAAACCCTTTTTAAAACAAAATTTTTCCCTATTGTGTTGATTAAATTTACAGGGGCTTTGTATTTTCTGCAAAGATTGATAATTTTAAATTGAATCCATGTGTAAATTTTGTTAATGAAAATGCAAAAGGATAGGGCCCAATACTGACCCTTGTGGTACCCCCCCCAAATAACAGCAATCCATCAGAGTATGTCCCCTTAATTACTACCCTTTTTTTTCATCAGGAGCCAGGTTTCTTAAACCCCCTTGCACACTTTTTCCCCCTCCAAGCCTTTTCCAAAATTTCTTACCAACCTTTTAAGGGCACCGTATCAAATGCTTAGAAAAATCTAGATATATACATCCAAGGGTTTTACCCCGATCCATTTTAAACACTGACTTTTCCCCATAAAGCTGATTTAAAATTTGTCCCCGAACAAAGGAAACCCATCCTTCAAAAAAAATTTCTGGAACGGGGTTTTTACATTTATTTTCAGTGAGTACCCAGGGTACATCCCCTGAAAAACCTTCAAAAATTTTTCCTACAACAGAGGGCAGACTTACCGGCCCAAATTTCCTGGGTCACTTTTTGACCCCTTTTTGAATATTGGACCCCATTTCTAAGCGCCAATCCTTGGGAAAATACCCCGTTTTTAAACGCCATAAATATTTAAAGAGATTTGGGGCCATCAAAACATCACTTTAACTCCCTTAAAGGAAAAACTGGGGGAGCCCCTCGGAAACCCGGGGATTTGTCTATTTAATCTTTTTAAGAAGGAGCTTTCACTTCTTCTTTTTAAAACAAAAAAACTTTTAAGTTGAAATTTCACATCCCTCGTTCAACAAAAGCTCATCCCCCCTCGTAAATACAGTGGAAAAAAAAATTTTTTAAAAGGAAAAGCTTTTTTTTTCAAACGCCCTTTTACTTCTCCCCCCCAAAATTTTTCAAAGGGGTAACATTTTTTTGGGTTTTTAACTTTTTTCTATTTTAAAATAATTTTTTAAAAAAAATTTTGGGGGTTTATTTTACTTTCTATGGCTAACATCTTTCCGTCTCCAGCTTTGCTTCCTTTATCTTTTTTTTACACACTTTTATTTTTTTTTTTCCCCAAAAGCTTTCTTTAGTCCCTTCACAACCTCCTTTTTTTAAGTAGGTTAAACGCTTTTTTTTTTGTTTTTTATTTCCTCTTTTTTCAAACCCTTTTTAAACCACAAATTTGGGGGTTTTTCCCTTTTTTAATTAAATTTTTTTACCCTAAGGGATGTACCCCACCGTTGGGACCTAGGATGTTTTTTAAAAAAAAAACCAAATTTTTATTAGTTCGCCCTATTTTAAAAACAATTTTCCCAGTCAATACCGTTTTGGCCCCCAAAACAGAATAAAATTAGCCTTCCTAAAAATTTATTTTTTTTTGTGGCCCTTGACAAAAAAACCCCTATTGAAAAATAAACGGAAATTTTTAAATAAGTCCTATTTCCCAGGTTCCCCCCCCAAAACCAGAACCTTTGTTACTCTGTCATTTTAAATTTGTCAATATTAAATATAGAAGGGGCCCTTTTCCCCCCCAGTCCGGGCTTGCACCATTTGGCAAAAGGGAACTATCATTTTTTTTTACAAAAACCTGTTTTTCCCTTTTTGGGGAGCTACAGGTTTTTAGATTCCCAAATTTAAAGCTGGATATTTAAAAATCGCCCATAATAAAACCTCATTCTGAATTTCCCCTCATCTATTGCCCAACCCCCCTCAAACTAATTTTTCCCGTTTCCCTTTTTGGGAAAGAAGGATTGGATGACATCAGAGGTGCAAAAGAAGCACTTATACTTGTCCTCTGTTTTGGACCTCCCACGGGGGGAGGGGAGGGAGGGTTGCGGGCGAACACAGACAGGCAGGCAGGCTTTTGAAAGGAGAGTGTATATTATGCAACCCAGACTCTGCTTTGAACCTGCATTTAAATGGCTTTTTTTTTTTTACCAGTTTATGGCCAGCACACCTCGCACCTAAGGTGAAATAGTACCTTTTTATTTTGTGCAGCCCAGTTTTGTTCAAAGACCCACCTTGTACTTATATTAGGATACAGAAATGTGCTAGTAATTTCACTTTGGCGCAGCTCATTTTTGTTCAAAGACCCATCTTGTACGGATATTACCATACAGAAATTTGCTAGTAATTGCAGGTGTATTTCATAGGTGCAAAAACCACCTATTATTAACAGTCCCACAATTTTAATTTCGTTGTTTTTCATTTTGGGGCGCAGTCCAGCTTTGTTCAAAGACCCATCTTGTACTTATATTACCATACAGAAGTTTGCTAGTAATTGCAGGTGTATTTCATAGATGCAAAAACCACCTTTTATTATCTGTATACATTTCAAATAGGTGTTTTTTTTACTTTGGTGCGGCCCAGTTTGTTCATAGAAGCCACCTTGTACTTAAATCTGAATACAGAAATTTTGTAGTCACCGCAGGTTGTATTTATAGGTGAAAAAAAACCAACCGTTTTTTAAATCCGTAGAATTTTTAAATAGCGTATTGCACGTGGGGCGGTCCTAGTTTTTTTCAAATTAGCCCGTTGTACGGACAATTCTGATAGAAAAATTTTCTAGAAAACTGTTCTCGCTTGTCATTGCTGCAAAAAACGCAATATTCTCACCCGTTTAACTTTTGAATAGTTTTATTGCCCCTCGTTGAATCTCAGTTTGGCGCCCTTGCTTGATAGTCTGTTGAACACTATCAATTCCTAGTCCTCCTGGGCAGTTGTAAATCCCTGGGACTGAAGGAAGAACACTTTTGATTTTGTCTTACAGTTCTTCCACCAGACCGCATTTCACAGGTATTCGCTTAGAAACATTTCCAGTTTCTAATCCTAGTTGGCTGTAGAACTTTAGAGGGAGTGAAGAATAGCTGTGATTTGCCGTCTTTGGATAAGAGAGTTTCAAAAACTCTTTCCATACCTTCTTAAATTTTTTATCTTTCTTTAACATGGAGCGAAATGCAGGTGGTTAGCGAGCAAAGGGGGGGTAGGGGCATGGAGGTAGAGGTACGAGAGAAAGGTGCCCCCTTCCAGTGCTGGGGACAACACGCATGCCAGCGGATCGTCGGTTGCAGGACCGTCAGGCCTGTCATCGCTGGGTAAGGGCCCTGTGAATCTCCATAACGAACAGCGTCGCCAATCTGTTCTTTAGTGGTTAATGCAACCTGCATCCAGCAGTTTTATCTCCTTGTCCTCCCAGTCACGGCCACAAATGTCATCATCATCATCGTCAGCATCCGTCCACATGAAGCAAAGGCAGCCCACATGTCAACTCATGTACCCACCACTGTGGATAATCCATTTCCTGAAGACCTCTTTGATGACAAAATGCGGTTGGGGTCAGAAGGCAATTCCAAAGATCAAGAGGCCAAAGAGGATGATTTTGTCTGCTTTAACGCCCAATCGCTGATGCCATCAGAGGAGGAGAAGGAAGCCGGTCATCCCGGGCGGTCGGCAACGTCTTGCAGTGCCTGTTGCTTGTAGCCCACAGCTCCTGGATGCAGATTGTCAGGACGAGGAACTCACCTGTGTTGATGTTGATGATGATGATGACGACATTACGGATCCAACATGGTCTTTTCAGCAGAATTTGCTTGCGAGCGCTTCATCACTGGACGAGGAGGAAGACGATGGGGTAGTGTCAGTACGGGTGGTGTCAGTACAGGTCCTACCAGCGACGGAGGAGGAGACGGACAAAGATGCGGACACAAAGCCTTTCTCTCCGTCGAATCCACAAGGCCCGACAGTTTCACAACTTTATCGGTCTTCATTAGGCAGTGGTTCAGGGTCGAGGGCTAGTGCAAGGCGGCACCTCAGCTCTCAAGGTGCATCATCTAAGGCAAGTCAGGGCTGTGTTGAAGCTGTGCCGGAGGAAGCGGAGGAGGTATTCCTGGACACCGACGTTACTGATGTCCCTGCCTTGGAAAGAGGTTGGCACGGATTTGAGGCGGAGGAGGAAGATGAGGAAGATCAGTTTGCTAGTGCCCCTCGACCAAGAGGCTTGGGAAATCAAGGCTCCATCTCTCACATGAGTGCTTGGATGCTCCATTTCCTCCAACATGATCCTCGCATTAAGGCCATCAACCAAACGAACAACAGTTACTGGGTGGCCACCCTCCTCGATCCCGGTACAAAGCAAAACTCAGCACTTTCCTTCCACCCACCCAACTAGAGAGTAAAATGCAGGAATTGGAGAACGTGTTGATTGATCAACTGGAGACATCTGTTGCGTCTGCTTCACGTTCTTCAAAAGTCACGGTGGAACAACGTCAGCAACGTGATAGCAGTAGAGTGCCAAGCAGCCGTAGCGGCACCAGCAACAGTAGGCATTGTGGCAGAAGCCTAATGAGTGACCTCTGGCAATCTTTATTTACCACCTCACCAACGCATGTAATGCAGGGCAACTACGACACCGGACTGGTTAAGATCATGGTGCACTACTATTGGTCAAAAACCGATGTTTTTGGATATGTTCCGGCCCAATTGATTTGGGTATTTAAAATGGATGAATGGCCCCAGGTCGTCGCCCGCCCTAGAGGGTTTTCCTGCCCGCAGCCAGGGCTATCTGAGGGACCTTCAGCACAGCTGGAGGGGTCATTACAGACAAAGATTGGTTTCCCCCCCCGTAAGTTGATCGTTTACTTTCATCAAAAGAAAAGGCATGGATCTCTGATAGTTGCCGAGGTCACCGATTAGTTCCCCTCACTTCCATTCCTCTTCCCAAAAAAAAGGGTCCTCTTTTAAAAAATTTTTTTTTAAAAAGATATTTTTCCTTACTGCAATTTTTTTCTCAGTTCCCAAAAATTCATTTTGTGGTTTTGCGGTGAGGAGACGTAAAAAACACCAAAGGTTTTATGAAAAAAAATATTCCCTTTACTCATTATCTTTAGAATTTTTCGCCTTGTCAATGGTTTTTGGGGTCAGGTGTGTGAGTACAGCTATAATCATGGGCCCTTTTGGGAACCGAAAAGTGGCTTCTAAGTGGGATTTTCACTCAATTTTTAACAGTGGCTGGGGGAAAATCATTTTTTTTTAAATTTTTGGGGGGCATGTTTCTTTTGAAAAGGGAGTATACTACCCGGTCCTAATTCTAAAAAAAATTGGGTTTTTTAAACAAGGGCATTTGGTTTTTCCCCCAATTGTTAAAAAGTGGCTCAAGGGTTTATGTTTTGAAATTTATGGGGGGTTTTGCTGTCAAAAAACAGGAATTTGGCCCGGCCCCTGTTAATGGACAATATTTCAAAAATTACTTGTTTCTTTCAAAATCCTTTTTTAAAATAAACTTTTGGGGAAACCCTTGGGGTGGGGGACAACCCAACTTAAAAACAATTAAAAAAAAAGGGGAAAAAAAAGAAAGTTTTGGTGGGATTCCCCTTTTAACTAATAAAAGTGTTTTAGAATTAAACCTACGCAAAAAAATTGCATGTACCAAAAAAGGGGTGGGGACAAATATTCCCCCGGGAAATTTTAAAGGGAAAAGGGACAGGAAAACTTGACCCGATGGGAGGTTATTCATTTGGGGAAAGGGAGGAAGGACATGGGTATGGTACACGGACAGGAAAAAGGAAAAAAAAAGGACAATTTCCTCCCGCCAAGGGTTTTGGTTAAAAACCGGGGGAAAAAGAAAGAAAAAAAAGGCACCCCGGGTTTGGGGAAAAGGAGCGGGCCCAAAACCCCAGCATTTCCAAGGGGAAGCTCAATTTTGGGCCGCATCATACGGAGGGGGAAAAACGGGTTTCCCCAAGGGCTTGACTGTGTACTGGGGGAAAAGGGTTGGGGGTCTTACCTCAACCCTTCCCCACTCTGCTTCAGCACAACTGTTTTCGTTGCTTTCGTCATTAAGGGATTTTTACCGTGTTAATAGGGACGGACGCCAGGGGGGCTTCACCACACCCACAAAAAGCTGGCCCGGCAGCGGGGAACCCCGGGGTTTTAACAATGATGAGGCAGATGGCTCCACCGTTAGGGGAAATCAGGAGAGCTTTAAAATTTCTCAAAAAATCAGAACTTTGAAAAAGGTGATTTCTGTGAGGTTTTAAGAGTGCCCAAAAAGGGGCTCTAGGGGGGGCACAAAGCAAAATTTTGAGGTTTAAAATTTACTGGGCGGAGCACTATGGGGTCGCATCATTTGATCTCCGGGGGGTTCTGCCCCCAAAATCATGAAAAAAGGATTTGGACAAAAAATAAAACCCAATGAATTGATTGGCTGAATCATTCAGAACCGGGAGGAAAATGTCTTCTCAACAAGAAGGTTTTGGGAAAATGTGGGGGACATTTTTTTAAATTACTTATTGGGGGTGCAAAACGAATTAAACATCACACGTGTAAAAAATACCTTTAAAAACTGCGGGGAGGGGTTATTTGTTTTATCACACTTGAAAAAAAAAAAACTGAAATAATGTAAAACATAAAAAAAACTACTCAAAGTAAATTTGAAAAAAAATTTCAAAAAACCAAAAAAAATTAAAAAAATGCGTACAAAATAGCATAGGCCACTTTGGATCTGTGGGTCAACAGGTTTAGGGCTCATGCGTGGCCGGGACAGTATAGTAAATGTCCAGTTCAACTAAAATGGTGGTTAAAAAAGACTCCTTTTTTCCGGCATTTTTTTAATTGGGGGTCTGCGGGTTTTGGGGCCCCATGCTGGGGCCCCGGACAGGTATAGTCAATGCCCAGTTCAACAAAATGGGGGTTCAAAGACTCCTTTTTTTCCGGCACTTTTTAAATCTGGGGGTCATGCGGTTTGGGGCTATGGTGTGGCCCGGACCCAGGTATAGTCAAGTCCAGTTCAAACAAAATGGGGGTTGAAAAGACTCCTTTTTCCGTCACTTTTTAATCTGTGGGTCGGGGCGGGTTTTAAAGGGTCTGCGCTTCCAGGCTGGATGGCAATTCCATTAAAGTAAAATGAGGGTTCAAAATAATACTGCCTTCTGGCACTTTTTAATTTGGGGGTCAGCGGGTTTAAAGGGTCATCTGTGGTAAAGGGGGGATAGTAAATAGTCTTGCAGTTTTTTTCGGTGACTTTTTTTCCTAATTGTTTTTGGCCTAAAAGGGTAGCACGATCCATTTTTTTGTTGTGGATTTTAATTCCACTTCCCAGCCCTTTTTTGGGTGAAGAATAAAGGGTGTTGTTCCTCCCCCAAAGACTTTAAGGGGTAAATCGGCGAAAAATTATTATGGTATGGCATGAAAATTTGCCGATATGCTATCGTCCTACGAAGTTGACGCAATACTCATCACTAGTCACTGTATGTCATAAAAGATTGAGTTAATGGTTTGTATTTTTGTAATGGTATTGTTATTTTTCAGTCACTTGTGGTGGTGATATGTGATATGGTGTTGTGGTATTATTCAGTCACTTAGCTGGTGATAAGGCACGGTGTTGCGGTATGGTCACTATGGGTTAGTGATATGTGGTTTAGTGGATATTGGTACTATTAACCCTTTGGGTTCTGGTTTTGTATAGCAGTATTATTTGGTAATGTATGACTTTTATTTAGTAGTTTTTAAAAAGCACAATTTTGTTAAACTTTTTTTTATTTTGGATTTAGGGGATGGGGATGCACCCGTGTCACATGGCACATTAGTTAAGGGGGGGGGGGGGGGGGGGGGGGGGGGGGGGGATTTCTTCACTCCGCTCTGAGTGCAATTTAGCCTAGGAATGGCCCTGGCATAACTAAAGAAGCCTGGGCCACATAGCAAACTTTTGGTTGGGCACCTAAAGCCTCCCCCCCGACCACGAACATTAGTAAGTATATATACTCCATACAGTGACCATATAGTGGTACAGTGGGGAAAAAAAGTATTTAGTCAGCCACCCAATTGTAAATTCCCCCTACTTAAAAAGATGAGAGAGCCCTGTAATTTACATTTAGGTGGACCCAACTATGAGAGAAAACAAAACGAGAAAATCACCCTTTATTTTTAAATCACTTGATTCCAAATCAGTTTGATTGGAAATTAAATTTATTTGCAAATTAGGGGGGAAAAGAAGTTTTTTGGGCCAAAAACACAAGTTCATCTCAATACTTTGTTATTTTTCCTTTGTGGGGAATGACATAGGGCAAAGTTTTCTGTAAGTCTTTACTGTTCTGGAAAGTTTCCCCTTCCTCCCCCTGCAAATCTCCTCTAGGGGCAGTAAGTTTTGGGGGTGTCCGCGAGCAACACGGACTTTTTAAAACCCCCCCAAAAGTTTTTTTTATGGGGTTTAGATCTGGGGGACTTGGGTAGGCCCCAACTAGGACCTTGAATTGCTTCTTATGAAGCCACTCCTTTTTTGCCCTGGGGTGTGCTTTGGGTCATTGTCATGCTGAAAGCACAGCCCCCGTTTCTTTTCAATGCCTTTGCGGTGAAAGGGGGTTTCACTCAAAAACTCACGTTTATTAAACCCTTCAATTTTCATGTACACGGATCAGTGTCCCTTGCCCCTTTTTGCAGAGAAACAGCCCCAAAGCATGATGTTTCCACCCCCATGCTTCACAGTAAGTATGTTCTTTGCAACTCAGCATTCTTTCTCCTCCAAACACAATGTTTGTTTGTAGGTGACCAAATACTTATTTTCTACCCCTAAAAATTTTTAAATAAATTCTTTCCAAAAACAGCCATGTAATTTTTTGGATTTTTTTTCTCATTTTGTCTCTCAAAATTTAGGTTTTTCCCTTTTTTCAATTTAAGGCCTCTCCATCTTTTTTAAGTGCACAAAATTTGGGGGATAAATATATATTTTCCCCACTGTTATACCCTGTACCAGGGTTGCAGACGGAATTTTTTCCTCCATACATGACCATATGGGGGTAGTACAGTGTAAAAAGGCTCTGCTCTGTTTTTTACATCCGCCCACTCCAGGAGGTGGTGCCACTCTTCCAGTGCCAGCTTTATGGCAAGTAGTTCATGATCCCTGATGGTGTATTTCTTCTCCGCAGGGCAAAAGGTTTTGGAGAAGAATCCACACGTGACAGTCTTGCCTTTAGGACTTTTCTGCTGGAGGACCGCTCCAGCACCCACCGATGATGCATCAACCTCGAGGAATAAGGGTTTCTGTGTCTGGCTGAGACAAGATAAGTGCAGAGGCAAATGAAAACCAGCAGAATGCTTCCTTTGCCGCTGGTCTGGGGTTACCAATTTTCTTGGTGTGCGCCACAACGGTCCCACCACAGTAGAAAAATGCAGTATGAATTGGCGGTAATAGTTGGAAAACCCCAAGAAGCGCTGTATAGTCCTGAGCCTGACTGGTCAGGGCCACTGTAGGATGGCAGACAACTTGGCAGGGTTCATGTGTAGTCGTTGTTTAAAGATGATTTACGCGAGTAAGGGAACACTGGACTGATGGAAGATGCACTTCTCAAGCTTGGCATACAGATGGTTGTTTCTTAGATGTCTAAACTCCAGGCGCACGTGTGCGATGGGATTCTGGGTGGGGCAAGAAGACCAGGATATCATCCAGGTAAACAACAACACAAGATTAAATTTATGAATTCTTGAAATACCGAAAGGGATTTCTAGGTATTCGAACTGCCCATCTCGAGTATTGACGGCTGTGTTCCACTCCTTGCTTTAATGAATTCAAACAAGTTTATAAGCCCCCTGTAAGACCTATTTTGAAACAATTCTGGCTCCTAGAAGATTGTCAAAAAGCTCTGTGATTAGCAATAATGGGTACCAATTATTCACGGTTATTTTATTGCGACTGCAATAGTCAATACAAGGGCGTAGTGATCCTTCTTTCTCCTCAACAAAGAAGAACCCGGCACCGGCTGGAGAAGAAGCCTTGCAGATAAACCCCTTTTGGAGGTTCTCTTGTATATAGGCCGACATGACCTGAGTCTCTGGTACAGAAAACGGACAGACCTTGCCCCGGGGAGGACTAGTACCGGCCAGCAGGTCTATAGGGCAATCATATGAGCGATGAGTTGTAAGGGTCTCAGCCTGCTTCTAAGAGAAGACGTCCGCAAAGTCCTGATAAGAAGCAGGCAGAACTGGTAAAGGATTGAAAGGTGTCAGTGGAGAAGTGGGACACACCAGGAGATGTGCCACTAAACAGCGAGGCTGGCAGTCTTGTTCCTAAAGCGTTACTTTGCCTGTCTTCCAGTTAAACATAGGGGCATGGCACTGCAACCATGGAAATCCAAGGAGAATTGCTGAGGAAGAAAGGGAGAGAGATACCAGTTCGGTGTGATACTGAATAGTCACTTAGAATTTCACAGCTAACAGAGGAGATGGCCAGAGGTTTGTCTAGGCAGACCACCGGGAAGCGATACTTAGAGACCAGGATAGCATCCATGAAATTCCCAGCTGATCCAGAGCTTCTGTTGCTGCTGGGTGGTGAAAAACTGCTGCATCATAGCGGATAGTTGTTGCACCTGTTGGGTCTGCGCGGTGATCTGACAGGACTGCTGGGTCACCACCCGGGAGACATCTGGGTTATCCAGCACGTTGGTGGGATCCATGCCAGGATCCAACTGTAACGACCGGAAGTAGTGGATCCACTGGGCCACCATGGGCAATGGTATAAGATGCACCAGGGAGCGGCGTCTAAAGGGCTGCTGGTTTTCACCAGAGCCCACCACAAGGCAGTATGGTCTTGCTGGAGCAGGTGATCCCCAAGTTGCTACCCCAGGTGCGACTTGCATGCGGTGGCAGCCGAGGTGTGTGTGGTACAAACTCGTTAGACAGGCTCGAAGTCGTAGACAGGCAGGAAGGTCAGGCAGCAAGGTTCGTTGTCAAGCGACGTAAGCAGGAGGAACTAGTACACAGGAAGAGCAGAAACACTAAGAAACACTGTTCACACAGAGGCTAAGGGCACTATGGATCCGGCAGAGTAGGAAGGAAGAGGCAGGGTTTAAATGGGGTCAATGCCCAGAGAAAACAAATCTCCGGCACGCTGGGCCTTTTAATTTAACTGAACTACTTAGGGGATGGGAGCATGTGAGACAGCCAGCAGGAGCAAGGAGAGGTGAGTAAGGAACAGGGCTGCGAGTGTGCACATGCAGGTCGCGGCGGCACTTGCTACAGCTGGTTCAACAGAGGTACGGGTGCGCCCATGATCCGGCTTGTGGGGCCCCCATTACATTGACATTGGCAATTTTTTTCTTCTGTATGAAATAAATTACGTTATATTTTAATAGAGTGGACTTATGTGGATACAGTGATGCAAATTATATGTAACTTTATTTTTTTTATTTGTAAAATGGCAAAAAGAGGATGTTTTCGCATAAACATGTTCAAAACCCTTAGGGGACTTGAACATGTGATCACTTGATTACCTGTAGCTAGCAGTGGTTCTTGGCTGTAAACATAAGCATTAAGGTTTGGAATTTGCTACTTAAAATTTGCATCTTTACTTGCACAATTTATTTTTAGTGGTGGCTTTTGCATAGGTCAGTTGTTTTGACACAAAACTGGACTTGTAAATAAAAGCTTACTTTTGTTATATATAACACATTTGGAATATTAACATAAAAGTATTATAGTAGGGAAAAGTAATAAGCGCAAATAAAATTTCTTTAAAATAACATACAATTTCAAATTCAGCTGGTCCAACTAGCCTGGTAAGATCATCATATTCATCTGGTGACATTGGCAGAAGTGATTCTGCAGTCTGAAGTCGCGATGGATGTCTAAAATAAAAAAAGCAAGGTTAAACTATAGCCATTTAATATGTAACATGTTAAACGGGTAACAGTCCCGAGTGTGTGACAGATCTCCGCAATGATGCACGGCAGAAAAACAGCAAAAGTATAGTAGAAGGAAAGCTGGCATCCACTTCTTATGCAAAAAGAGTAAAATCCAGTTTATTCCAAAATGATTAAAAACAGGCACTGAACATTTTGATCAATTAAGAGTAGAAGAAGCATGGCAGTAAAAAAAGAGTCGGTCTAGCCTACGCGTTTCAAGCACAAGTGTTCTTACTCATGGCCAGAAAGACATTGTTTAAATAGCCATTAAGAGGATAATCCCTCTGAAACATAAAAAATACCATATGAAAAAAATAAAATAATAAAAACATATATTATACATTCACACAATAAAATTAATAGTGTAATATCAGATGAGATCTATAGTTTCATAGTATTTAAACTCAGAATCCAAAAAGCTTCTCTGTCTAGAAGGGTTCTTTTCCAATCACCACTTTGTATAGGATTATTAAACCTTTCTAAACCAGAGAAGCTAAAGGAACACCAATCGACTGCATGAACAGAAGAAAAATGTTTGGATAGATTTGAAGGATTCTGTGCATGCATATTGGAAGCAGCCCTGATATGTTCATGCATTCTTGTTTTTAATTTATGAGTAGTGCAACCCATGTATGATTTTTGACAAATAGAGCAGGACACGGAGTATACCATATAGGTTTTACAATTAATAAACTGTTTAATTTTCCTAAGTCTCTTGTCTAAAATATTTTTTTTCTTTTTTCTTTACAGCAAATTTGCATACACCACATTTGCTACCAAAACACTTGTAAAACCTCAACAAGAGAGCCAATTACCATGTGATGTACTGCGTTCCTGAACTAAACTAGGTGATAATAGTTTGCCTAATATTTTTTGCAGAAAACCTGTAACCATTTTATATATATAAGAAACGTGTTAGGCACCTTCTATTGAAAATGCATTAATTCAACTATAAATTGCTTATAGATCTTGTTCATTTTCCAGTTAACTTGCACAGGAAAAATATTAGTCACCTGTATTCTATGGCATATGGGTTCATTCAACTATAAACTGATCATATATCATGTTCATTTCCTATCAATCATGTGCAGAAAAAGTGTTAGGCACCTATTTCTATGGAATATGTATTCCTTTGAAAAATAAACTGCCCATATATCTTGATCATTAACCAGGAAAAGTTTTAGGCACCTGTTTCTTGAAATATGTATTTTTTCCACTATAAACTGCCTATGAACTGCCATTCATTCCCCATCTATCATGCACAGGAAAAGTGTAAGGCATCAGTTTCTATGGAATATGTGTTTATTTCACTATTAAACTGCCCATGTATCATGTTCATTCCCCAACTATCATGAACAGGAAAAGTGTTAGGCAACTGTTTCTTTGGAATATGTGTTCATTGCACTATACACTGACTATATCCTGTTAATTTCCCATCTATCCTGTGCAGGAAAAGTGTTATGCACCTGATTCTATGGAATATGTATTTATTCCACAATAAACTGCCCATTTTTCCTGTTCATTCCCCAACGATCTTGCACAGGAAAAGTTTTAGGCACCTGTTAATATGGAATATGTGTTATTTCCATTATTAACTTATTTTATATCCCCTTTATTTCCCATCCATCACGCACAGGAAAAGTGTAGATACCTATTTCTCTGTACTATGGGCCACATGTATGAAAACGGTCAAGGTCTAAAACTCACTTTGTTGTCCATAACAACCAATCAGAGCGCGGCTTGCATTTTTCCAGAGCACTATATGAAATTAAAGGGGTGCTCTGATTGCTCAGCAAAGTGAGTTTTTGACCTAGACAGTCCTATGTGGCCCTATGTGTTAATTTAACTATAAACTGCCTATATATCCTGTTCATTTCTCACCTTTCTAGCACAGGAAAAATGTTAGGCACTTGTTTATATGGAATATATGTTCATTCCAGTATAAACTGCTCATACATCCTATTCTTTCACCATCTGTCATGCACAGGAAAAGTATTAGCTGCCTGTCTCTATGGAATATGCGTTAATTCCACTATAAACTGTTAATCTGTCCTATTTATTCAGGCTTCATCTTGCACCGGAAACCTTGTGTGCCTCTCCTCAGCTCTTTATTACTTAGAAATAATGTTCATTTTTTGGTTCATTCCTTATCTTAATACCTTTTAGTATGACCCTGGTGCACAATTTTATTTTATACATGTAGAAAAGATAGAAGAAATGCAGTTCAAAACATTTAGGGCGACATGTCAGAAAAGAGGCGCCGCCACGCCACTTTTAAGATGCATTAAATGAGTGCGTGGTGCGACTGAATAAATGAAGTTGTCAAAAATCTGGTGTCTGGTTTACCTTGCATAGTATAATTGAAGCACCTTATCTAGGCGCATAGCAAAATGTATTTGATGTGGCAGGGCAATGAAGGGTCTACAGACTTCAAAAGGGTAAAGATAGTCCGAAATGTGCATTTATGTATATGTGTGTGTGTATATATATATATATATAGATATATATATATATATATATATATATATCTATATCTATATATATATTAGTAAATGGAATGGCGGTCTGACAAAGAATTCCCTTTATGCCTGGCCTCCGCCGGCTTTATTCTCTAACACAGGATAAACGTACAAAGCATACAAAATAAACCCTAGGCCGTCTAGCCCCTCACTACATATAAGTAAAATCCCTGTCTATCCGTGGCACGGCCTATCACCGAGCACCACCAAATGCTTTACCCAGTCTCCTGCTCGGGTCCAGCTTCTCTTAAGCCTCTAGGGGCCAGAGCCTCTCTCTCCAGCTCTTCTGCTGCTCCACACTTTGGTAGTCAACCCCGCCCCTCCAGCAGACCAATGCCAACACAACAGCGGCATTACTGGGTCAATAAATATGTATTTATATAAAGTAATGTATATACAGAAATCCATACAAATAGATGTAAGACAAGGTTCCATGGAAAATACTTCTACATAATGGTCATACAGTGACCACATAATACCGCTGCAATTATTACCGTACTGTTACTGACCAAACCAAGACTAATATTATCAATGATACCATTATACAAAGATCAAAATATATTCACACACACCAAGACACATCACACAATAGTGACTTAATATATTGCCACACATGACTACATTCTCACCATGTGACTGAATAATACAGCCATATTGATCCTGAATATAAGCCATTACACTCCTACCAATATTCCTCACATATAATGACAACATGGCGGTAGAAACCAGTGTACCCAGGCTCTGCAGACATATAAGTGATTACAGTACAATCAAATTTAGTGACTCACAGTGACGTCTTCTCTGTTGGGAGTCGTTCCCTTTCGCCAGTCCTTCCACACCACCATGAATAATACAGCCATACTGTTCCTGAATAGAAACCATTAAACTCCTACCAATATTCCTCATATTCTCTGTTGGGAGTCGTTCCCTTTCTCCATTCCTTCCAGTCCACCATGACCACTTCTCCCGACCTCGTCCCTGCAGAATTAACCACACAAACATCTTAGACTCTGCAATTTTCAGCACTCTCTTAACAATTCCCACCTTGTTCAAATCTCATGGGGGAAATAGGGGGGGTATGGGGCAAATACACAGTGGTCGGTGGGGTTTTAGAGTGTTAGGTGAGGGTTGTATTTTGTGTTGACACTAGGTCACAGGGGAAAGAGAGGAGGTAAAGGCCAAAGCTTACAGGCACAATCTCCTAGATGGAGACCGAAGACCAACCCCCCAGAGATTGTAGTGTGGCTCTGGCCTATTCTCCATTCTCTGCACCCCCAGATGATCAGCCACAGCCATGACCTTCAGGGGTGCATGGGATGGAGTTTAATACTATTGTATTCGTTAGACTACATCGGACAGCAAGCATCTCTTGTTCTAACTTACATGGTCAGCGAGGGCCGGTGTCAGGGAGTTTATTTAAATAAACTGCTTTTTCATTTTTTCTGTGTTTTTTTTCCATTTAATTCCCGTGGTAGTAATGGTGGTGCCTATCAGATGCCTCCATTACTAATACTTGGGCTTGGTGTGAGCCTGCGGCAGTTTTTTTCACCCCAAGGCTGACACTAACCCTGTGTCACTATTACTCCAGTACCCAATGCACCAGGGGTACTGGGAAAAGCTGGTTAACCATCAGAAGCAGACCCTCTAAAGTGATAGTAACAAGAAACACCGCTGGCTGACACCAAGCCCGAGTGATAGTAATGGGGAGGCGTCATCCAGATACTGCCATTACTCTCACTGGAATAAAATGAAAAAAAAAATACAGAAACAGAAAACACACTTTATTAATTAAAACACTCCCCGACACCCGCCCTCATTAACCATTTTATTAAAGAAATAGATGCAACGCTGTCCAACGTAGTCCACTGAATCCGTCATAGTACAAAAGGGAAACCTGTAAAAAAGGAACAACCACTCTACAAATGGGTCATCATCCAGCTTTCCGGGATGCTTAATAACCTATTCAGTGCCTGGGAAAACTGGATGACATCCTCCAAAGCAGAAAGCTGGGTGCCTGCTGTGGGGGATTGGTGATAATAAGCTTCTCAGGGTGCTGAATAACAAGTTATAGTGTCTAGGATTCTGGAGAGGGGTCATTGATCCAGGATTTTCCGATGTGCCGATTGGAGTCGGGAAGGAATTTTTCCCTAATGAGGACAATTGGCTTTACCTCATTGGGGTTTTGTTGCCATCTCTCTTGGATAAACACCTTAGCACAAAGGCTGAACTGGATGGACGGTCCTCGTCCTTTTTTCGCCTTACAAACTATGAACACTATGAAAATATTGAATTTTAGCCTAGCTCAGTGCCTTGGAAAACTGGGTGACATCCCCACAGCAGTTGTCCAGGAAAGCTGAGTGGCAACCATCCCCCACAGCAAGCACCTAGCTTTCCTGGATGTCTGCTGTGGAGGGATGTCACACAGCTTTCCCACATGCTGGATAGGTTATTCAGCATCTGGGAAAGCTGGGTGACATGGTTCACAGCAGGCGTGCAGGTCAGCAGGGTGCCTGCTATGGGGTATGTGTGCCACTCAGCTTTCCGGGACCCTGGATAGCTCATCCAGCGTGTGGAAAGGGAAAGGAGGGAAAACAGGTGGGGGGGGCGGGGCAGAGGAAGAAAGAAGGCGGTGTCGTGGGGGCAGGGGTCAGGGAAAGAGTGGGGGTCTAGTGGAGGGTCAGGTTCGTTCAGAGAGGAAGGGGTCGAGTGGAGGGGTCAGGTAGGGAACGGAGGTTCAGGCAAGGGGGGCTCGAGTGGGGGGACAGGGAGGAAGGGAGGGGGGCTGAGTGGTGGGCTAGGGAGGGAGGGGTGGGGGGGGTCCAGTGGAGGGACAGGTAGAGAGGGGTGGGCCGAGTGGACGGACAGGTAGGGAGGGGTGGCCGAGTGGAGGGCCAGGGAGGAGGGAGGGGTGGCCGAGTGGAGGGACAGGGAGGGAGGGGGGGCCGAGTGGAGGGACAGGGAGGGAGGGCCGAGTGGCGGGACAGGGAGGGAGAGGGGCCGAGTGGCGGGGCAGGGCGGGGAGGGGTGGCCGAGTGGAGGGACAGGGGGGGAGGGGGGGCCGAGTGGAGGCCCCACAAACAGTGAACTGTAAAGCGGAGTCCCAGGTATTCAGGGCACATGCCCTGAATCCCCGGGAGATCCTCGAAAAATCGGGATTCCTCCCTTCCATCCTGGGACAGTGGGACAATGGTTCCAAATCGGGATTGTTCCGTCCAAATCGCTATGATTTTGCGACATATTCCCTAGCGTGTACTAAGCGCCTGGAGACAGAAGTTACATGTAAGCGCTGGGGAAATGAAGGGTGAATGTGGGCCGGGCCAGAGCGCTATAGACAGGGCCGGGACAAGACATTTTGGTGCCCTAGGCAAATGGATCAAATAGCGTCCCCCTCCCCCATTGGTATCACTGTGTACAATCCAATTTATTAAAATACTACATCATTCATCTTGTACGCTCAACACCGTAATAGAAAAACAAAATAATTTTATGCCAAAATTTTGGGTTTTTGGTCATTTTCACAACCCCTAAAATTGAAGATAAAGTGATCAAAAAAATCACATGTTTCCCAAAATGGTGCCAATAAAAGTACCCCCCCAGCCCCCCCCCCCCCCCCCAGTCTGCAAAAAAGCCCCATCAATCAAGTCCACAGGAGTATCAACAAAAAAAAGTTATTGGCTGAAAATTTAAACAATAGATTTTTTTTTTTACAGTACTAAAAAAACATCATGAAAACTGTACATGATTTGATCAAATGCAGATTACAGATAAAAACATCTTTGATACCAAAGTAGTGAAACGCTGTTAAAAAAAAAAACCTGCAAACATGACGCAGGTACTTTTTTATTTCACATTTTGCCACACTTATAATTTTTTTTGCGGTTTCCCAGTATATTCTATGGTAATATGAATGACATCATTAGAAAGTCCATCTTGTCCCGCAAAATAAAATCCATCATTTGTCTATGTAGATGAAAAAACAAAAAAGTTATGGCACTTAGAAGGCGAGGAGGGAAAAAAATAAAGAGCCATGTTATTATAACCGGCTGTCAGAAAGGGGGTAAGAGTATTTATTTTCCGTGGCAGAGGTGGTGGTATAGGGGGCAGCAACGAGTTCAGTGATGGCGAACCTTTTAAAGACCGGGTGCCCAAACTGCAACCAAAAACCTACTTATTAATCAAAAAATGGCAACACAATAATTTAATCAGATTATTGAGGTGATGTCTCTATTACCCATAGCAACCGATCAAAGCGCAGCTTTTTTTAGTGCAGGCTTTTTTTTTAAAGCAGACTATAAGACATTACAGTGTACGTATGTAATATGCACATGTTTGTTTACTGTATATTGCTATAATGCATGTGTGTCTTATTTATATGTATGTATATATATATATATGTATGTATATACCGTATATACTGAAGTTATAAGCCGAGTTTTTCAGCACAAAAAAATGTGCTGAAAAAATCCACCCTCGGCTGTTATACTCGAGTCACGTCGGCACTCGCGGCGCCGGCCAGGGACACTTCATTAATATGCGAACTCTCAGGGAGCGCATATAAATGAATGACGAGTACAGCCGTAAGCGTCAGGCACATGCCGTGGCCCGGGCGCTGTCGGCAATCTCTTCCCCTGTATGCGACTACTCCAGAGCGCATGCAGGAGAAGATATACCACTGTGGAGCAAAGAGTGAGCGCTCCGTGCTCCGCAGTGGACTGATGACATCACCCGCCTGTGCCGAGAAGATGGAGGAGAGCGCACGGGAGGTGGAGCAGCGGGGATCGAGGTAAGTGGTTGTTTTTTGTTTTTTAATTCCTGCATAAACCTGCTATAACACTGCTTATGGGGGACCTTTATCTGGCTATAGCTACCTAGGGGACCTATTACCTGCCTGATAGCCTGCCTAGGGGGTCTTTACCTGCCTATAGCAATGCCTAGGGGGACCTATACGTGCCTATAGATGAATGGGGGACTTTACCTGACTATAGCCTCCCACATAGGGGGACCTTTACTGCCGGATAACGACCTATTAACATGACTAGGGGACTTTTTTTTTTTTCAATCAGTGTTTTTTTTGGAAAAATACAGAGATCACACATATTAAAACTTCTGTTAAGAATAAATATTCATACAGTATTGGACATTTCGTTTTATCATTAATGTTATGAATTTGTTAATAAGACAAAATCCAATTGAAATGTGTCCACTCGGCTTCTTCGTTTTTCTCTTAAATTCTGATTAACTGTAGGATTATAATTACAACTTTAAACATATCAACTTTGTCTATGCGTACCTACCCCCCCCCCACCTTAGACTTCTATATCTAACTTTCCTAGATTTCCACATAGTTTCTCGTAAGATGATAGTAGAATATTTAAAGGTTCAATTTTTCTCATAATTTCCTGTGTGATCACAAAGTGCCAGCTATAAATTTCTTTCCTTTTTCTTAATAAAGTTTCCCGTCAATTGTTCTTTTTTGCCTTTCATGTGTCTAGCTTTTCTAAAAAGCTAGTAATTGTTTCTATGAGGCATTCACTTAGCTATGTTCTGGGGTTTATCTTCAGCAAGGTATGAGTGCATGTTACGCTTGGCTGCTTAAACAGCGCTAGATGTATCCCTTTAATTTGTAGGACTTGTTTTCCTCCCGGTCACTTTTTTCATTAGGCTCAATAAAGTATTGAAAAATACAGCTTTGTGGATCTAAAGGTATTTTGACCTTCCCATATTTTTCTCTATGTATTTCCCCACCTCTTCCACCATAAACTCTGTATTGCTGTGCAGTCAGAGCAGTGTATCAAACTCTGCCCTGGGCTGATCGCATTTTGGAAATGCCTTAATATTCTCCACCCATCTTTGTTTTTCTCAAATGGAATGTTCAATGATAATAGCTCTAAGCGCGATCTTAATATTGAGTTGCCTCCAGATTTGCACAGTGGCCTTTTTGACTAATTCCATTCCTTCAAAATTTTTATATGTCAAATATAATATTTAACTCTTCTCCCATTTGTTTAAAAATATTTGTTGATGTCCCCACAGAAGAGACCACGCCAGTAATTGCCATAAATCTTTGACAAGTGCCTTGCCCTCCAGATATTTTCATATTCTGGGAATAATTCTTCTGGATCCCTCACCCGGCTAAAATTTTCCAATTTTGCTCTTAGAAAACTTTATATTTGACTGTTTGCAGTATGTGATTCTTCCCCATACCATATCTGTTTTGTACGCTTACCAACTCATGAAGCCATCCCTGTCCTTTCAAACAGATCCTCCAGCGTGGAAATCCTCTATGCCTCCATTCTCTTATGAGCTTGTTTCTCTCCCCTGTGGAAACCCAGGGAGGACCAACCAGCGGTAACCCTGGTTACAAACATTGGTCTTCTATACATTCTTACGGACCTGTCGCCTGTTGCCTAACGTATCTCGAAAAATGATCATTCTCTTGACATGACTGGTAGCGATCTATATGGGGTCAGGAGGAGTGCTTGTAAGTTCAGGGTGAACCAGTTGACTTTCTGCAAGATTATTGAAATAAAACACGTGTCATGGACCAATCTAAGACGTTGCCAACCACATTGCTGCTATGTTGTATAAACTAAACGTTAGGTAATGGTGCCACCTACCTGATTTTCTTATGCATCAGTTTATCTAATGCTATCTTGCCCTGCATTTTCCTAATGAATGTCCCATAGGCGCTCCTAAGCCAAAATTGATGTATTTGTGCCTCAGTAGTACTGGTATGGTTCTGATGTGGGTATAATAAGTCGCAAAAGCTTACCATTTTATTAATCTGTATCATCCCATTACTGATATGCAAATTTTGCCATTTTTTTAGTTCTTCCACAGTTTCTTAATAAGAGGTATAAAATTAAGATGATAAATAGTGACGCACTGGCACTATTTTAATACACAAGTAGTTGATTGTGATGTTTCAGTCTCTACTCCCAAATGTTTCTTCCTAGCCCACTTTGTCTCCAATCCCTAAACTGACTTTTATTTTATTGACCTTGTATCCTGAGAAGACCCGAAGGTTTACTGAAACCCTCCATTACCCAGCCCACTTGATTATTTGGGTCCTCCATAAAATAGGAAGCATTGTCGTCTGACAAAGCAGAATAGTTTTGTATTTCTCCCCAATTTTTTATTCCTTATAATTATCTTTCTCCTTAGAACAGGGCCAATTGGTTCTAAAGCCACATTGAGAGGAGTGGTGAAAGGGGGCACCCTGTATTGTGCCTTTTTGGAGTGGAAAGCATCAGACATAATTCCCGGTGTAACTAATCTTGGCTGAGGGTTACGGTACTAGCTCCTTTATAAGTTTCTAAATTTCATACCAGTAATACCCATTTGCGACTTGAACAGTTTACAGCCACACCAATGTATATTGTCGAATGCCTTTTCGGCATTTAGGCTAACAATGCTGGTTTCGTAAGCTTGTCCTTTGATTTTTCCGCCGCGATTTGGGCAGTCATTACCATTCTTATGTTTTTAATTCCTGATCTCCCCTTTATGAACCCCATTTGATGATCCCCAATAAGCTTGGGGAGAATCAAAGAAAGTCTATTCGCCATAATTTTAGACATAATTTTCACATCTTGGTTAATCAGAGAAATTGGCCTATAGGAATCTGGCATTGTGGCTATCCTCCCTGGTTTATGTAACACTTTTATATATGCTATGTCCCCTGACAGAAGCATTTTCTCCGAACGAATGACTTCTTCAAATACCTCTCTAAGCCTGGGTGTGATTTCCTCTCTCAATAGCTTAAAGAAGTCGCTAGAGAAGCCATCGGAACCAGGCGCCTTGCCTAATGGAACTATATTTACTATTTTGCCATAGGCAAACTTAAACTCTATCAGTTCTCTATCTATTAAACACTAAAACGTAACTTTTATTATATCTAACTCTTAACCTCTATACACACTATTTAAAAACCTGATCTCTATCCTCCTCATTTAACCCTTTTTGCTTCTGAAAGAGGGAATAACTCCCTTTCTATCCTCAAGTCTGGTGGAACCCCACCTATTAACAGGAGAGCCTTATATCTATAGCAAAGTGCTAGCTTCAGTAAGGGATCCCAAGCCAACTACTTGGGCAGTCGTCCCTAATCTCATAGACACAGAAACAAATAAGGCCCCCTTGTGGACACCGTCTGCAGCAGGTGACACTTGTAGACAGAGGTGAGAGATCACAATTTAAAACGTCATGCCTGACCTCGCCGACATGTTTCGCCAGCTAACCTGGCTTTATCAAGGCTTAGAGGTGCACTACTGCTGCTAAAAGTGGTGTACTTGAGCCAAAAGTGTAGCTTAGTAGCTAGAAAGCGCTAAATCTATGATACGCAGTAGGACAGGTTAATCGTTTCAGGCGCAATTTATGCTACTAATGCGCACAAAAAAATGGCACCTGGGCGCCAAAAATCATACATGTTGCCCTCAGTGTGTCCAGGTCCGCTTGCAATCTATGAACATCTTCCTTACATTACACTATACTACATAGCTTGGTATAATCTGCAAAAATAGAAACATTGCTATTAGTCCCCTTCCTATTTCATAACTGTTAGTCAGGGTTCCAAAATAGCATATGTATTTAGTGACTCTGTGGTTCTGACTTGGCTTGTTTGTGACTTTCCTTCTAGTCTGCTGCGTACCCTGACTCTTTTGCCAATACAACAGCAGATACTGGTATCATCATATTTTGTTGTAATGTTTAAAAGATCCATAAAAGTTGCATTATTAGCATACATTCATGGTCAGACAGGCAGTAGGTAAGAGCAGGCAGAGCTCATTGCCATATCAGAACTGGATGGGACCCTAAAAAAAATCTATGCTGCAAATTTTCTTGTAAATTAAAAAAATTGCAACTAAATTTATAAGCCTCATAATGTTGTTAAAAAAACACATTTAAGAAAATGATGTTGCTGTACAGTAGACGTGATAGATACTATTTAGAAACTATTTTGTTTTGTATAACCATTTGTCTCACACGAAGACATTTTTTAAGTTTGAAAATAGTAAATGTTTCCAAATATTCATGACATTTAGATATTTTTCACAAACAAACAAGGATTGTTTGGACCAAAATTTATTATTAACTTTAAAGCACAGTGTGTCACGAGAAAACAATCTTTGAATCATCTTTTGAATAGGTAAAGGTATCAAAAACTTATTCCCACATAAAGTGACGTCAGATTTAAAAAATGGGGCTCTGTGATATAGGTCAAAACTAGCTGTGGTGGTAAGGGGTTAAAGTACAATGTTTTATTTTTCTGTGAACAAAAAAGCTTATGTATGGAAGAAGAAAATTAGATAACATCTTATATGTAAGTGACAAGTGTATAGGTTGAATGACGAGTGGTAAATGGCGGATGTTCCAACTAAATAGAGTCCAAATTAAATAAACTGTTGGTAGAATAGATTGGATGCAGAGTGAACATTGTTGAGGGAAAACCAGCCCACCCGCAATTTGTCGCTAGCACCTAATTAAACTATTATATTTGGTTATTATTAAAATCAAGTCACAAGACACAGACATCATCAAGTTTGAGTTCTGCATCAGGTATCTGAGTGTACAATAAATCACAGACTACAATATATGCTATGCTAAAAAGGTTAAACTGTTAAAAAACAAAAATCTTATAAGTATCCATGGCTACATGGTTGAAAAAAGAAACACATCCATAAAGCCCAACTGTGTCACTGACCATACAAAATAAAGTACTGATATTATATGGTATGGTCAATGGCATGGTTAAAAAGTAAATCTTGTCTTGCAAAAAAACAAGCCCTCATATGACTAGGATTAGGGACTACTCCATACTCTAGTCATGGTTTTGATATATACTTTGGCTCTACTTTCCTGCTTCTATATATTTGGCATGGTTTAAGTTGCTTTCAATTGGCAAAAAGAAGAGCCAACATACTTCTCAAAACCCTGACCAGAGTGTGGAGTGGGTCACCCCCGTGGTGCAGCTCTTCGGTGCATATTAGGGGTATAAAATAACTAACTTAACCTTTTTCAGAAGTATATACAACAGTTGGCTCATGTTTTTTATATTGGATCAGATAGTGGTCGGGGAGAGTTGTGGAAATATTCGTTGCGGAGGCAAATCTTATTGATTTGGGTGCTGAGTAGAGATCTCTGCTACTGAGTTGGCTTTGATAAATTGTGGATAATCCATCCTTATTTGAGTTATATTATTATTTAGCCAGTCAGTCAGTAAGGAAACATAAGGGAATGTATTTTATTGGTGACTTCTGTAAGGTAGGTGTATTAAAACTCCTTTCAAAAAAATGTAGTAAAAATTCAGAAAAGATTTACCAAATTCTTGTAACTTGCATTTGCAAATTAGATATGGGGGAGCTTTAAATATACTTTGGGGAAATTTATTGTAAAATATATTCCTATGGGTAACAAGTATAAGCAAATAAAACTAAAACCAATATGGCTTCTACCTTCTGTTAAGAGGGCAATAAACAATAAAAAAGGGCATTTAAAAAATATAAGTCAGAAGGGTCGGCATCAGCCTTTGAAAATTATAGAGAGCTTAATAAAATCTGTAAAAAAGTGATAAAAACAGCTAAAATTCAAAATGAAAGGCAGGTGGCCAAGGACAGCAAGACTAACCCCAAGAAATTCTTTA
This sequence comes from Phyllomedusa bahiana, assembly GCA_025379985.1. NCBI lineage: Eukaryota > Metazoa > Chordata > Amphibia > Anura > Hylidae > Phyllomedusa > Phyllomedusa bahiana. Next base: position 175,644 of record JAODAL010000885.1, read on the forward strand.
AGTATATAAATGCCAAAGAGCAAAAGTCAGAGCAAGTAGGACCCTTAAAAACCTGTGATGGGGGGCTGGTGACCAAGAGAAGGCAGAGGTACGAAATAGGTTCTTCAACTCAGTATATACTATCAATGAGATAGTAGTTGATGGGTGTGGGCCAAGTGCAGATGTAGGTGGTGCCAGAACTGTTAATACATCATCTGCTATAATTAATTGTCTCAATGTAGAAAAAGTCAAAGCCAAGTTAAATAAACTGAATGTGAACAAGGCTCCAGGCTCTGATGGCATTCACCCAAGAGTTCTTAAAGAGCTCAGCTCGGTTATTTATGTGCCCCTGTACATGATATTTAGAGATTCCCTGGTGACTGGTATAGTACCAGGAGACTGGCGCAAGGCAAATGTAGTTCCCATATTCAAAAAAGGTTCCAAGACTTGCCCAGGTAATTATAGACCAGTATGTTTAACATCTGTTGTGGGAAAAATGTATGAGGGGTTCATAAGGGACTATATACAGGAGAATGTTGACAAACACAATATTATTAGTGATTGCCAGCATGGATTTTCTAAGGACAGAAGCTGTCAGACCAATCTGATTAGTTTTTATGAAGAGGTGAGTAGAGGTCTGGATAGCGGGGCAGCTGTGGATATTGTGTTTTTAGACTTTGCAAAGGCATTTGACACTGTCCCGCATAATCGTTTGTTAGGTAAAGTTGAAACCATTGGGTTAGAGATACCAGTGTGTAATTGGATTAAAAACTGGCTGCTGGATCATACTCAGAGAGTGGTGGTAAATGACTCCTACTCTGAGTGGTCTCCGGTTGTGAGTGGCATGCTGCAGGGTCCTCTTATTTAATGTATTTATTAACGATATAGTGGAAGGGATCAATAGCACGGTTTCGATTTTTGCAGATGACACCAACCTATGCAGGGTAGTGCAATCTATGGAAGATGCTCATAAATTGCAAGCAGACCTGGACACACTGAGTTCTTGGGCATCCACTTGGCAAATGGGGTTCAATGTGGATAAATGTAAGGTTCTGCATCAGGGTAGAAATAATCTACAGGAATCATATGTCCTTGGGGGAGAAAAACTTGGAGAATCGCTTGTTGAGAAAGATCTGAGCGTTCTTGTAGATCATAGACTACAGAACAGCATGCAATGTCAATCAGCTGCCTCTAGGGCAAATAAGATATTGGCGTGTATTAAAAGAGGCATGGACTCGCGGGACAAGGATGTAATTCTGCCGCTGTACAAAGCATTGGTGCTTCCTCACTTAGAATATGCTGTTCAGTTCTGGGCCCCAGTTTATAGAAGAGATGTAATGGAGCTAGAGAGAGTACAAAGACGAGCAAACAAATTTATAAGGGGAATGGAGCATCTTAGTTATGAGGAGAGATTAGTAGAATTGAACATTTTTTAGTCTTGAGAAAAGACGGCTTCGGGGAGACATGATTAATTTATATAAATATATAAATGGTCCCTACAAAAAGTATGGGGAAAAATTATTTCAAGTGAAGCCCCCTCTAAATACAAGGGGACATTCCCTTCGACTAGAGAAAAAAGGATTCAATCTCCAAAGGAGAAGAGCGTTCTTCACTGTAAGAACTGTGAATCTGTGGAATAGCCTGCCTGAGGAGCTGGTCACAGCAGGAACTGTAGAGAATTTCAAGAAAGGCTTAGATACCTACCTAGAACTAAAGAATATTAATGCGTACGTAGCTATGTAAAATTCTGTATTCTGGCTGGTGGAGGCTCTGGGGTCAGAGATATAGTCTCCACTGGAGCAGATTGGTTCTTGCCTTGTGTGTTCCAGGGCATTAACCAGTGGTGAGGCTGGGCTTAAAGTCCTTGTCTCTCTCCCTCACTCACATTTTCCTCACCCTTGGTTGAACTTGATGGACACGTGTCTTCTTTCAACCGTACTAACTACGTAACTATGTGACTATGTAAGATATGCACTGCAAGCACAATTTCCTGGAGTGATCTTTATACTAAATGGATCTCAAATTCAGTAATGACCCGCAGTACTCTTTGCCATCACTCCATGTGGAGAGTCCACAAGCCATTTGGGAGAAGATGATGTTAAATGGGTTGACTTACTACAAGGATTGCTTTTTATGTTAAAGGTCTTGCAAAAACAAGTCACTTTGCAACTTATGTCCATTAACAGTGTCCTACCTACTCCTAGATATCCCCTCTTGTATAAGCTCCATCAGCTCCTCAGGTCACTACAGCTACAGATCTGTTTGATCCCTCATGATAGGCTGCCAACACTGGTTGCTATAGCTAGACCTGGCTTCAACTGCAGCCTAGTAGAAGCCAGTAAACACGCCTCTGAATTCAAAATGAAACCAATAAAACAGGAATGAGGTAAGATGAATCAATGTAGCCCTTTCTCCTCTAAATGTGTCTTTTGGAGACATTTATGTTGTCAAAAATTGCATAAACAGAGATCTTTAGGGGCTTACTAGCCATTATCAAAAGTTGTAATATTTGAGACATGACACAGTAAACTTGCCTAATGTACTAAAAACATAATTTCATGCCACTCATATTACATAATGTTTTAAACCAGAAATATTCCCACCTTGCCTTGCGACCCCAACTTAAAAAAGGTATATATACTGTGTTCCAAATTATTATGCAAATAATATTTTCTCTTAGTTTCCAAAATTACCTATATGAATTGCAGTCATTGTAATTTTCCAGTCATCAACTATTAGAGTATAATTGAAAGTTTTTTGAACAAACTGCCTATGATAACAGTATATTTGTTAAAAAAAAACTCAAAATGCATGTTCTGAATTATTATGCACAGCAGAGTTTTCAACCTTTTCATTTTTATAACGAAAAAAAAAATTGACATTTGTGAAATTATAAGCATTAGCAGGTTATTACAAACTGAAATCAAACAGTTTTCAAGTCAAAACTTTATTCTAGGTGATGTTATATGTGCACATAGGACCCCTTGTTCGAAATGAGCGTCCATTGAATTTGTCAGGTTTTGGATGGTTTCTGCTTTAATTGATTTGCATGAGGACAGAATACCTTCCCAGTGCTGTTGCTTAGATGTGAACTGCCTCCCGCCATCATAGACACTCCTTTTGATGATGCTCCAGAGGTTCTCAATGGGGTTGAGGTCAGGGGAGCATGGGGGCCACACCATAAGTTTGTCCCCTTTTATGCCCATAGCAGCCAGAGATGCAGATGTGTTATTTGCAGCATGAGACGGTGCATTATCATGCATGTAAATTATCTTGCTGCGGAATGCACGGTTCTTCTTCTTGAACCATGGCAGGAAGTGCTGTTTGAGAAACTCCACATCCATTATGAAGTTCATCTTTACACCTTCAGGGATACTTAAGGGGCCGACAGTCTCTCTCCCCATGATTCCATCCCAAAACATTACTCCACCTCCTCCTTGTTGGCGCCGTAGCCGTGTTTGCATGGGGTGTCCATCAACCAGCCATCCTCCACTCCATCCATCTGGACCATCGAGCGTTGCACGGCACTCATCGGTGAACAAAACAGTTTTGAAGTCAGTCTTCATGTATTGTTTGGCCCACTGGAGCCATTTCTGCTTGTGTGCAGTGGATAGAGGAGGTCGACAGGATGGCTTACGCACAGCTGCAAACCTCTGAAGGACCCTGCATCTTGTTGTTCGGGGGACGTTGGAGGCACCAGCAGCTTCAAAAACTTGTCTGCTGCTATGACAAGGCATTTTTGCAGCTGCTCTTTTAACATGATGTAATTGCCTGTTGGAAAGAGTCCTCAATTTTCCCTTATCAGCACGCACACGTGTGTGCTGTGAATCAGCTACATACTTCTTGATTGTGCGATGATCACGATGAAGTGTCTTGGCAATGTTGATTGTAGTCATGCCTTGACCTAAACACTCCACAATTTGTTGCTTCTCAGCAGCCGACACATCCTTTTTCTTTCCCATTTTGGCTGAAAATGTAGGCTGAGTAATAATGTGGGACAGCTTTTTTAAGTAGTCTTGCCTTTAATTGGACACACCTGCCAAACTAATTACCACAGGTGTCTGCAAATGCTTTCAGTGACATAAAGAGCCCTGACACACATCACCATCAATGAGTTTAACTGACAAACAAAAAAATTCTTACGTTATCACTCCTAAACACTTTTTGCATAATAATTTAGAACACAGTATAATCTAGAACAGGAGTGACTTAAATGAGATACCCCTAACTAGAAAGGGTTTTGTTCCTGAAGGTCATGTAAAGTATTAAAAGGAGAATACTTACGCTTAAACTACAGTGGCAAATGGAAAAGAAACCCCACTGAAATGTAAATAAATAATGAAGAAAGATTGGGAGGTTGTAGTTTACTAGCTAGGTTGAAACACAGCTTTCCTTTTATGATGCTTATTTTCCAACCAAACAGATACTACTTCTGGGGAATTAAACAAGCAAGTTTATCCACCATCCACCAGACGCAAGAATATACCATTGAGTATCGATATTGGTCTGCTGGTCAAACACTTTTTCACTGCTGTGAACTGGGACCTTTTGCATTATGCTTCTAAGAAAAAGTCCAGATACACGTGAATCTGGTCAATTTTACATGAAATGGGACCTTGTTGGCATGGCAAACAAAACAATACATCCCTATCTCTGAAATTCCGAAATTTAGCCTCAGAGTGGGCGGCTTTAGGAGTACTCTGATTGCCCTTTCAACTGTTAACATGCTAGAGAACTTACGGATTTACGGATTTTGGCACTAATAAAGTTCTCGTCTCTGATGCTAAAAATACTTTTTTTTATGGATTTTGGCACTAAAATACTTTTTTATGGATTTTGACGCAAAAATATGTTTAACGGATTTTGAGACAAAATATTTTTTATTTACGGATTTTGGCGCTTTTAAAGTTATCTCACTTTTGTCACTAAAAATACTTTATTTAATGGATTTTGCCGCTAAAAACCTGTTTTTTTAATGGATTTTGTTGCTAAAATCTGTAAAAACTGATTTTTAGCGTCAGAAGCTAGATACATTTATTAGCGCCGAAAGTATTTTAGCGCCATAGTCTGTAAAAAAATTATTTTTAGCGACAAAAGCGAAATTAGCTCCAAAATCCGTAAAACAACTCCAAGATTACATATAAATGCAGTAATGTGCTTTACATCCCCTTCTGTAGGGCGGAGTTACATCCAATGGCTTGATTTATGCAGACATTAAAAACCAGACTTGAAGACAAGCAAAAAAACACGCCAAAAAACGCAAATCGCGGCAAAAAAATGATGTTTTTTCAGCAGCCTTTGACAGGCAGAATGAGCGTTAACATTCAGGATCCTTGGAAGCTGAGTGTTAAATATACAGATATAAAAACAAAGTGCTCCTGACAAGGTATATTTATAATAATAGTAATAATATTAATATATAAAATTGATTACTAATAAGGACTAAACAAAAAATGAATATAAAATTATGAAGAGAGCACTAGGAGAGCGCATTATTATTGAATTAATTCCTGGACCTCATTTAGCCCATAGGGCATGACCGTGTTGAGCTCGTACATCCAGTACATTTCCCTGTTGATAAGGGACTGTAATCTATTGGAGGCACCTACTGGTATGTGCTCAATAAGTTGGACAACATATTCTAAATGGTCCTCATGTGCATGGTCATTTACAAAGTGTTTGGGGAGGCTGTGGATAAGGCGCTTATTTTTAATGTTAAAGCGATGGTTATTTAAAGGGGTTTTATCGTTACAAAGTTCATGTCTCAGATTATGGGGACAGTAAAAATAAGCACTTTTGTAATTGGGTTGCATTACATCTGTCACTTGGTTTAGCAGATATCAGCTTTGCTGTAAATCTGTCTTCTATTTCTGCTGTTGCTGGTCAGAACGCCCCCTGGTCGATTCCTGTGCCCTAGACACGCACCTTGCACTGTGATTGGCTGGCTGACATTTCATTCAGCCTGTTGGGATATGCCCCTAGACAGGAAACGTCATGGCCACGCCCCCTGCGCTGTGATTGGCTGCCTGCACACTCTGTGTTTACTCCCCTCTGAGCTGTTAAAATCGATAGTGAAACCAGAGTCTGCTGGATTTATGTACATTTCCTCAGATCGAATGCAAGCCCTGCCTCCTTATGACATCATCATCTGTAGTGTATAACATAAGGATTCAACACTGTGTCTGTATGAGCTGCTTGTGTAGTACAGTGCATAGGTGATCAGCTTGGCAAGATAGAGGTTGGGAGTTCAAGTCCCATCGTTTTTTTTTTTCTTTTATAAATTGTACACATATGTAAAGATATGAAAATATATGTGTAGACATCTATAATTTTATATATATACACACACACACAGAAAGCTCCCCTATATAGTGTCCCATCCTCACAGTCACACCAAGCACTTCCAACATATGTGATACAATGCATATACTCTCGGGGATGAGACATGATATATATACACATACATAGCTCCCCTATATCATTATAGAGATTGACATATATATTTTAGGTCTCTCTACATATGTGTAGAATTTAGGGGGGGGGGAGAATTATACCCTGTGAGAGGACTAGAACTCCAAACCCCTTCGTTGTAAAACCAACACTACCATTACACCATCAGCCCAAGCCAGTTACAGGTTGAGCAAGGTCTTCTCTCAAAGCTGATTTGCTTCTCCCCCCCACTGTTTTCACTCATATCACTGACAGCAAGCAGAGATCTTTACTTGAAGCTGACATTTGTCCTTGGAGTTGAGTAAAGGTCTCTGCCTGTTGTCAGTACAATTTGGTTGAATACCACTAGAACAGAAGTTAAAGCTGCTGGCTTTCAGTGTGTAAACTAAGAGATATAATAGATATAATAGGTGCTTGCTGCAGCTTGTGGAGCCTCAAGGCTGCAGACATAAGCATGCAGGAGGCTACAGAGCTGTTATATCCAGACAACCCTCTGCATCCCCTGCTTCAAACAAAATGATGATGTCACAGTTCTTCAGTGAGGGGAGACACGCCTCGTGGGAGGGGAGACACGCCTGCTGAGAGGAAGAACACGCCCCTGGATTTCAAACTCAATCTGAGAAAATTAGCAGAACAGCACGAGCAGCTCCAACGATAAATCCCCTTTAAACGCTTAGACAATTTTGTTGTTGTCCTTCCCACATACTGCTTCTTACAGCTGCATGTGATCAAATATATTACATAGGATGAGTTACATGACATATGTGACCGGATTTTATATTTTCCCTTTGTGACTGAAGATTCAAAAAATGTTTTACATAGCAGGGAAGAACAACATTTACATTTAGGGAAATTACATTTAAAGACACCCTTTTGCTCGGTTTCAGATTCATTTGTCGCATGTTTCCGTAACCTCGATGGAGCCAAAATGTTTTTTAAGGTTTTAGCACGACGATAAACCAGGTTTTTCTGGTAGGAGGGGTTTCAACACTGGGTCCAGGGTCAGTATGTTCCAGTGCTTCATTAACAGATTATTCAGTTCTCTGTGTTGGGAGGTAAAAGTGGTGATGAACGTGGGTTAATGATATTCTGTTTGGAATTTTGGGGTATTTTTGAAGATAAAAGTTGTTTTTGTGTATGTGAAGATGCTTTATTTAGAGCTTGGTTTATGAGATTACTAGGATAACCTTTTTGTTGAAATTTGGAGCAGATGTTTGAAGCCTGTATAGTAAAGTTGTTATCAGAAGTACAGTTTTTTCCTGACCTGGCGAAATTGGCTGTACGGGATGTTTCTAAGCCACTTGCGGTGATGACAGCTTTTAAAGTCCAAATAGTTGTTTGAATCGCATTTTTTTAAATGCGTTTTGGACAAGATGATGTTGTCCTCAGGGTAGAGGCAGAGGTCTAGAAAGACAATTTCGTTCTTACTGTAACTCATAGTGAACTGTAAGCCCCAAGAATTTTTATTTAAGAAATCCAAAAAAGCCAACACTGTGCTTTCAGGACCTTCCCACAAAAAAACTAAATCATCAATAAATCGTTTTAAATATTTAATATGAGAAAAGAAGGGGTTGAGATCTGAGTCAATGTAAATGGATTCAAAAAGGCCCATCAGCAGGTTGGCATAAGATGGCGCAACTTTTGTCCCCATTGCAGTACCAACCTGCTGATGGTAGTGGGTGGTCCCATTTTGAAAAAAGTTGTTGTGCAATATAAGGGATAAACCTTCCAACAAAAAAGATTTTTTAGCAGCATTAATTTTAGAATCCATGTCTATGTAAAATTTTACAGCCTCAAGTCCAAGTGAGTGCTTAATATTAGAATATAAAGCAGTAACGTCGCAAGTGACAAAGAGAAAGTTTGTATTCCATTTTTTACCGACAAGGTCACATATGACCATATCTGAATCTCTGAGGTGACTGTTTAAACTTGTAACATATGGTTGCAAGTGTACATCCAAAAAATGGGAGAGATTAGAGAGAGCAGAATTTACCCCTGATATGATGGGTCTACCAGGGGGATTTCGCTCATCCTTATGAATTTTTGGTAGATGATAAAATAGTGGCACAGAGGGGTTGGAAATAGTTAAAAATTTTCTTTCATTGTCACTGTTAGTACCTTCATCATATGCATTTTTGAGAAACGCTGTAAAATTTGTTTGGAGGTCAGTATACACTGTTTCAGGAACCACTGTATAATAACTGGGGTCTTGTAAAATCCTTAAAGCTTCCCCATTATATTCCTCATAGTTTTGCAAGACCACTGCACCGCCCTTGTCAGCGTTCCTGATAACCAGATCATGATTGGACATTAAAAATTTTAAAGCCTTATTTTCATTTTTTGTCATATTTGGGTATTTGGGATATTTGATTTTAATATTTCTTAGTTCTGTGGAAACCAAATCTTGAAAAACAGATAAGTAGCTTCCCTGTGCCCATATAAGGAAGAAATTGGATTTAGCTTTAAAAAGTGGTTCTGTATTTATAGTGGAAGCAGGACTACAAATATCAATAGCGGATTTACTGGCGTTATCGGTCCTATTATTCTTTTTCTTATTAGCAAAAAAGCACATAAGGGTTACTTTTCGGATTATTTTTTGGAGGTCCTTACATACAATAAAATGATTAATCGGATTATCAGGGCAAAACCCCAAACCCTTCTGTAATATACTTGGTTCATCCTGCCTATATGTAAATGTTGCTCTTCCCTGCTATGTAAAACATTTTTTTAATCTTCAGTCACAAAGAGAAAATATAAAATCCGGTCACATGTCGTGTAACTCATCCTATGTAATATATTTGATCACATGCAACTGTAAGAAGCAGTATGTGGGAAGGACAACAACAAAATTGTCTAAGCGCTTAAATAACCATCACTTTAACATTAAAAATAAGAGCCTTATCCACAGCCTCCCCAAACACTTTGTAAATGACCATGAACATGAGGACCATTTAGAATATGTTGTCCAACCTATTGAGCACATACCAGTAGGTGCCTCCAATAGAATCCATTCCCTTATCAACAGGGAAATGTACTGGATGTATGAGCTCACACAGAGTGTGAGGTCATCACCAGACCAGCCCACATTTACAGCACGCCGTATTACATCCTGTTTTTATGTAAGCCAAACTTTTTTTTTTTCTTGGATGTGCTCCCTCTGGTGGCTAAGAATGGGAAATATTTAAAATATTTTAATATTTACAACAAATTGAATGAAAGAAAAAATATACTAAAAATTTAAACATAAATGAACACACAATATTTCATCAATAAAAATATTATTTTTTTTATGACAGATTCCCTTTAAAGTAACGAACCACCATTCCGGTTCAGAATAGCATTCAGAGCGGTGCCCGTTACTGCCCGATTGCTGTCTGTACTGTGCATTGGTCTCAAATCGTTGGCTTCTAATGGTTGCTAAGCTACCTGCTCTACCTGACTTCTTCATCATCACTATCACTAATCAGCTTTTTTTTTTTAGCAATAATTTTTTTACCCACAGTTGCGCCAAGAGTTTATCACTGCTCAGTTGTTAGCTGCCTCTGAGCGCTGGTCAGTGACGCATATCACTGACCAGCACCTGCAGTTTTTTTTTTTTTTTTGCAGTACAAGATTTTTTTTTTGTGATAGGTAAATGGACGTTTAGGTAAGGTAGTACCGTGGAATTAATGTTAGGGTAATACTTTTTACTGTGATGTTCAGCAGTGATATTTTTCGCTGATGCTCATTCAATAATTTTTTCGGGAAAATAACAAGTACTTTTTTGTACTTCTAATTTTTTTTTTTTAATCACATTTTAGAGCATTAGGCTAATTTTGCAGCAATTGTGCAAGTTCAACCACTTAAAAACATGAGAGAGGCCTGTAATTGACATCATAGGTTGACCTCAACTATGAGAGACAAAATTAGAAAACAAATCCATAAAATCATATTGTCTGATTTTAAAAGAATTTATTTATAAATTATGGTGGAAAATAAGTATTTGGTCAATAACAAAAGCTCATCTCAATATTTTGTTATATATCCTTTGTTGGCAATGACAGAAGTCAAACGTTTTCTGTAAGTCTTCACAAGGTTGGCACACACTGTTGCTGGTATGTTGGCCCATTCCTCCATACAGATCTCCTCTAGAGCAGTGATGTTTTAGGGCTGTCGCTGGGCAACACAGCTCTCCGCAGGTCATTCCCTAGGTCCCTCTGTGTGATTCTGGGATTTATGCTCACTGTTCTTGTGATCATTTTTACTCCACGGGATGAGATCTTGCGTGGAGCCCCAGATCGAGGGAGATTATCAGTGGTCTTGTATGTCTTCCATTTTCTAATTATTGCTCTCACAGTTGATTTCTTCACACCAAGCTGCTTGCTTATTGCAAATTCAATCTTCCCTGCCTGGTGCAGGGCTACAAGTGTTATTGTGGAGGGTGACTGTTTGACGTTGTGGACGGGTGTCTTTTAGGCTATGTTCACACGGCAATGACTGGGACGTATTTCAGCCCATAATCCGCGCCGTACTGCGCTCAAATATGGGCGCAATACGTCCCAGTCATTACAGTAATCTACAGTTCTCATAGAGAACTATGGATTACGTCTCCTCTCCCCGCTCGGACAATACACCGAGTGGGGAGAGAAGTGACATGTCAATTATTCACGGCGTACACGCGCCGTGAATAATGAATGTCTATTGGGCCGTGAATAAGCCGTATGAATCCTGCCTTATACTGATAAGTTTAAACAGGTGCCATTACTACAGGTAATGAGTAGAGGACAGAGGAGCCTCTTAATGAAGAAGTTACAGGTCTGTGAGAGCCAGAAATCTTGCTTGTTTGTAGGTGACCAAATACTTATTTTCCACCATAATTTGCAAATAAATTCTTTCCAAATCAGACAATGTGATTTTCTGGATTTGTTTTGTCTCTCATAGTTGAGGTCTGCCTATGTTGTCAATTACAGGCCTCTCATCTTTTTAAGTTGGAGAACATGCACAATTGGTGGCTGACTAAATACTTTTTCTTCCCACTTTATATATATTTTTTTTACTAATGTTGAATTTATTTAGGTAATTTTTTTTTCTTTTTTTTTTCAACAATGTTTTATTTGGAAATTACAGAGATCACACAAACTGTAAAACATTATATAACAATCGTTTTTTCACATTACAACGCAGGTTACATGGCTTTAAAATACTAGAAAAATAATGTGACACTGGTAGCGTCTGATGTATGTTGTGTCACTCTGTTCTCTTCACCTTTTATCACTTTACTTTACCTTATTAGCCCCAATATACTGATTTGTTGTTCAACACAATTATAAACTTAACCAGAACATTGTCATGCAGTATCCCCTCCACCTCCAGCTCTCATACTGTAATATCCAGCTTCCCAAGATTACCACTCAATTTTTCTAGTAGATAATAAGAGGAATATTTGAAGGGTTCTATAATATCGATAATTTCCTGCCTGTTATAGGTCTCTTCAATAAAGTGTTTCCATTTCCTTAAAAAGTCTCCTGTCATTTTTTCTTTGTTTCTTTCCGTATCTAGTTTTTCTAGAAATAGCAGCTGTTTTAGTTATATCTTGATCTCGCTTAAATCAGGAGGCTTCTCCTCTAACCAGTGTCGGAGTATGATCCGCTTTGCTGCTAGTAATGCCAGATGTACCCCTTTAATTTTGCATAATTTTTCTACCTCCATATCCCTGTCCGTGGGCCCAAGTACATAATGAAAAATGCAGCTCTGTGGTTTTAGGGGAATCTTAGTACCCCACACCTTATCTATGAAATGAGTTAACTCCTCCCAAAAGTTTTGTATATGTGGGCACTCCCATATGCAATGCAGTAATCCCCCTTTTTGCAGGCCACACTTCGGGCAAGCTTTAAGATAGCTTCTACCTTCTTTATTTTTGTCAAAGGGGATATTGAAGGCATAAATCGCTCTATGGACAATTTTAAATTGGGTTTCCCTCCATATTTCCCTTACAGTTGCTCCTTTAACTATTTCCAGTCCCTTTAAAATTTTGTCTGTGGGTTCGGGATCACTAATTTCCTCTTCCCATTTCTTGAAGACCGTCATTGCTGTCCCCACAGAGGATATTCCTCTTATGAGGGGAACATAGCCCCTTGACGTTCCAACTAATAATTTTTAACATGGCGACAATTGAATCGGACTATTTGACTGAAGTGGAGTATGGTTCTGCACAACTTAACCCACCCAACAACTTTAAACTGTAAAAACCCAAATCATTGAATTCTCTCCTTCACTCCTCTACCTCTCCTGTTGCTGACTTCACTTTTTCGTGGATGATCAGAACAAGTGTAGTTCTACTCACAATCATCTGTGTTCTCAATAAAGAAACCCACTCCTCGCCCCTCCTCCCCCCACAATTGCAATACAACAATCTGCTCCAAACATGAAACTTCAAACATGCCTATCTAAAAGGTCCTTGTCTGTGACCCAATGTGCCAAAAAATAGCTCAATAAGATGAGTCTGCCTAAACAGCGACTACAATCTTCTGAATAGAGCCGTTACTGCTCGCAAGGAAGTGAAAACTCCCTCATAGTTTACTTCTTCCTTGGTTGCCGCAGTGATCCTGGTAGCCTGGTATGTTCATCTGATGGTGGCTCCCCGATTCCTTGTAGGGAGTCTATGCTTTCTGCATCCTCTGAATCTCCATTATCTCCCCGCCTTGGAGAGTTGTGAGGGCTGAACATGGTCGCCAGGAGTTTTTCCGCTTCTTCTGGGGTGCTGCATAGTGCTGGTTTTCCATTTTCTGGGAAAATTTTTAGAACCGCCGGGTACTGCAATACAAATCTCACCCTTTTCCTAACTAAGGCTGAGCATATGTCCTTGAACGAACGTCTCTTTTTAGACACCTCGACTGAGTAATCCACAAAGATTAGCAACTTTCTCCCCTCAAGTGTCACCTGGCTGCTGTTTTTCCTGTATGCTTGCAGAAAAAGCGATTTTTCAGCAAAGTCCAGATACTTGACTATTACTGGCCTTGGTTTGTCTGGACCACCATCTTTGGAGTCATTTCTAGGGGGGCCTATTCTGTGTGCCCTCTCCACTTTCAGCTGTCTGTCTATGCCAAGAGTGTAGGTAAAGTTGTCGAGCAGAGGTTTGGTACTTCAGAGGGTTTAACTGACTCAGGCACCCCTATTATTCGTAAGTTGTTCCGCCTTGAGCAGTTTTCCAAGTCCTCTACTTTAGCTTCCAGTAAGGATCTCTTTCTCAGTAATTTGTGCAGCGAGCTTCTGGACCCTAAAATATCGTCCTCTACACAGCTCACTCTCTGTTCAAATTCAAGTAATTGCGCAGCTTGAGTAGAGACTTCTGCTTGCAGGGCAGAGAGTGTTGCTGCAACAGAGGCTGTGACTGAGCTGGTTACTGTGGCCTCTAAAGCTGCATTGATTCCTGGGGCTATTAAGGTAGCTACTTTGGCTGCTAGGATGTCACAGTCCAGGGTGAACCCCGGAGTTACCTCCTCCCCACTTGCTTCTCGGTCCTCCTCCTGAGAATCTTGGGCCATCTGCTGCAGAGCCCTGCCACTTCTTGTGGCGCGCAGGGTGTCGGGCGCCATCTTGGACGCCATGCTGTCTAGTGGTTGCGGGAAATAACTACTCCGGCGGCTCCTTTTATTTACCTTCAATGTGATCAGTGTCACTGTATGTCACACCAAGCTACCTCACAAGTTTCTGTCAGGGAACTAGCAGTTTTTCAATATGTGCTCTTTCTTCTATATTGATGATTGATTTTAGATTAATTGTTTGTGTACAGAGCTGCAAGGATAATGTGTTTTATTGTGATGAGCTTGTAGCCCTCTATAGACAGTCTCTTTCTAAGCAAGGCTGTGCTGCCAAGTGGCTTATTTGACAATGTGCCACAAACTAAGGGGTTAACTTGTTGAAGTGCTAGTAAGTAATCCCTGCCAGTCTTGGCTTCTTGTCTGTTTGTTCAGTAGACAGATAAAAAAGATATCCTGGGCAAGGAGACCGGCCAGGGAAATTACTCGCCCGCAGGGTCAAACATATCCAAGCCAGATCTAGGATTGCTTCCCTCATAGTAAACGACCGCAAAATTACTAATCCCCAACATATTGCGAACTCTTTCGCCCAGTATTATGAGTCTTTATATAACCTCAAAGATGACCCCACTCTACCACCCGCTAGTACAGCGACTATTCAATCCTTTCTCAGCAAAATATCCTTACCAACCGTTACCAGTGAACAATTGACACACCTCAACTCTCCTATTACCCTCCAGGAACTGCAACAAGCCATTAACCAGGCCAAGTTGAATAAATCCCCAGGGCCAGATGGGCTGAGTGATGAATATTACAAACTCTTCCCTTCTCTTCTTAACTCACACATGCTGGAAACCTTCAATTCTTTTATTGCTGGCAAATCACCCCCTGCAGAGATGCTGACAGTCACAATAGTGACCATCCCCAAACCAGGCAAGCCTCAAGATGTAGTTTCTAACTACAGGCCCATTTCTCTACTGAATACGGACATCAAATTATATGCCAAAATTATTGCCAACAGGGTAAACATAGTCCTCCCCACTCTAATTAATCCTGACCAAGTCGGTTTCGTGAGAAATAGACAGACTAGGGATGGGATCAGACGAGTCCTTAATCTCTTGCAATTCCTTAACTCAGATAAGTCCCCTTCAGCCCTGCTTTCCCTGGATGGAGAGAAAGCTTTTGACCGGATTAGCTGGTCCTTCATGAGAGAAGTACTGTGTAAATATAGGTTCACTGGTCCCATCTACGATGCAATCACCGCTCTGTATACATCACCCTCAGCAACTGTGTATTCTTCAGGGTTCCTCTCGAATTCATTTAATATTACGAATGGTACCCGCCAGGGATGCCCGTTATCACCCTTAATTTTTGACCTGTGCATAGAACCTCTTGCCGAAATGATCAGACAGTCCTCTTCCGTTGCAGGTGTTGACGTCTTTGGTCATACTCATAAGGCCAGCTTATATGCTGATGATATTCTCATCATATGTCGGCAGCCGGAGACGTCCATACCTGCATTGCTGGAGATACTCCAACTCTATTCAGAGGTCTCTCTATACAAACTAAACATAACTAAATCTACTATTCTACCCATTAATTGCCCGCCATCACTCCGAGCTCGCTTATCTCACCTCAATTTTATATGGTCTGATTCCTCTCTTACATACTTGGGTGTCAAAATCTTTCCTAACCTCTCCCAAACGATAGAGTCCAATTGGGATGACCTCTACTTAGCATTGTCTGCTGACATCTCCAGATTTCGTCAATTTCCTCTATCTTGGATAGCTAAAATTAGTCTCACTAAAATGCTCCTTCTCCCTAAGTTTCTGTACATAGCAAGAGCACTTCCATTTATTATTCCGGCAAGCTATCTACATAAACTCCAAGCCCTTATTCTAAAATTTATATGGGACTCAGGTAGACCCCGTTTCAAAAAACAATACCTCTACAATCTAAAACAATATGGAGGTATGGCGGTTCCCAACCTATCTGCATACAACGTTTCATCTATCTTAGAACCAACATTCTACCATTGGAACACCCCCTATCTCCATCATTGGACCATTATTGAGAACCAAATCTTGTGCTGGGGATCTATGAAAGATTACCTACTGGCCATGCAACTTGGGTTCCCACCACTTCAGTCTTCACATTATAGGTTAGCTACTGCGCAACACTTGGTCACAACTTGGCACCAGTACATGACACAGAAATATAAATTTTCCATCGCTAGGGACCAATGCCCCCTGTCAACGTTATATGGTGCTATCCCAGACACTCGCTTAGACCTATGGATTTCAAACGGGATCTTAATTATTGGAGACCTGTTTTCTGACGGAATTTTCAAATCGTTCGCAGACCTTTCCTCCCAATATTCCTTACCAAAGTCACAATTTTATGTGTACCTGCAAATCAGGCATGCGATTTTCTCTTTACCTGGATCATCTCCCTCGCTGCCAAAGACACCATTCTACCGATTTCTTTTTGGGAGCACTCAATTCACGAAAGGGCTCACAGCAGCTTATGCCACTATAATGATGATGGATGTAGAAACCAAACCTGACTATGTCCTCAAATGGGAACAGGAACTTTCTAAGTCCTTCACCATGGAGGATTGGTGGGCTGCGGCAGCCTCTACTCCCAAACACTCAAAATGCATTAATCATTTAGCACTGACAAGGAAGATTCACCTTCGTTGGTACCTTACCCCGGTTCGCACTGCACACATTTTCCCAGGCTCCTCTAGAATGTGCTGGAGGCGATGTGGTGGTGCTGGCTCTTTGCTACACATGTGGTGGACATGCCCTGTCATCCAGGCTCTATGGGCGGAAGCTGAGCAGCTGACACAAAATTTGTTTTGTCCACAGTTCAGCCTCATGCCAGAACTAGCACTATTAGATATGTCTATGGGAGACATACCATTCCCATACCGTACGGTTATCCAGCACATCCTCATTGCCACCAGACTTACCATAGCTCATCACTGGAAATCCACATCTTCCCCGAATTTTAGGGAAGTCATAAACAGGGTTAATACCCAATACCATAGCGAACTTTCCCTTGTGGTTCCTCCTCACTTAATCCAGAAGCAAAAAGACAAATGGAAAATCTGGGCAACTTCAGCTTATGCGACATAGTGTGACATTACCACATTTTTTCGGAGTTGTGCATACTAACTATTACCTATATCTAGTTGTGACATCTGTAGAATGGAGAATGAATTACCCTACTGGAGAATTCATGTGTTTAGGTACATCAATTTAACTGACGATACATGGCTTACTTTTCTTTTTTGTTATGTTATGTACTTGTTTGTTTTTCTCGTGCATTGTTTGCATTCCTGCAGTTTACCCTTTTTATGCCTGTAAGACAATATTAACTCACAATAAAAATCTAATGTTAAAAAAAATAAAAAAAAAAGATATCCTGGGGTTACAGCTTGGAGCTGGGAGTACTTCTGTAGTAAATCAGGTCAGTTGCTGCAGCCCTGTTCAGAGCACATGGGCCTGCTCCCCCTCCCTGTCTGTTACAGAGCAGTCACTGTGAAAGTTCCTGCAGTTAATGATCCACCCGACTCTACCGCGGCTTTGAAACAACTCATTAGGAGCATCGGAGCAGCTTGTTGCCCCTGGCACTTAAAAGTGCTGATTGTAAAGTCTTACTGTGCGAGGGTGTGGGGGGGGGGGGAGGTGCTCAGCGTCTGCTCATACACGTGCTGGAACTGGAAGTCGGTAATTTTTTTTCTTACAGTACATTTTTTTTTTTGTCCAACAAAATTTTTTTATTGCCCCTCACGTGACTAAGCACTACACACACACCCACACTGTCAGAATATATTGTACACATACACGTGTATAAGCACAACATACACCCCTGTCATAGTTTTTTTTACACATACATGTGTTGAAGCACATACATTTTACACGCCCCAAAGTAAAATGTCCCAATCTTCCCAGAGACGCTACTCAGCGGAGGAGGCATATGCTTTCCTGGCCTCGGATAGCGATTCCGTCAGTGATTCGGATGAGGATGAGTTTGAGTTCGCCTCGTCTGAATCATCTGAATTATACTCCGCTAATGAGGGTCCCTCCCATAGACAACCTTGTAGGTCAGAAGATGTGATCCCCCACAAAGTAGTGATCCCATATGGACTCCCGCCCCAGATGATTAACAGCAACAAATCCCTGACTTTGTGGCCACCCCAAGAGTCCATATAGGCGCTATAAGCCTCACTGAAATAGATTTTTTAAAAATATTTTTCTCTGAGGATCTAGTAGATGTCATGGTGGCCCAGCAGTTTTTGGCCCTAAACCCCACGTCATTATTAGAAATCTAATCTTGCGCAAGGCGTGTCGCTGTTACTGTGAAAAGGTATGGAATAAATACAGGATAATTAAATACTTATGACTTTCACCTTATACCTCTAAATGCATTACCTATAAAAAATAAAAAAACAAAAACACCTGTGGGGTCAAAATGCACACTTTACCCCTACATGAATTCATTGAGGGGTGTAGTTTCCAAAATGGGGTAACTTTTGGTGTTTTTTCTCTGTTCTGGAACTTTGGGGTCTCTACAAATGCGACATGAAGGCCTCCAACTAATCCAGCTTATTTTGCACTTCCAAAGACAAATAGCGCTCCTTCCCTTCTGAGACTCACCACGTGCCCCATATATACTTGATGACCACATCAATGCCTTACTCAGAAGAAATTGGGCAACAGGTTTTGGGGTGCAATTTTCAGGAAAATTTTTAATTTTCACAACCTCATTCCAGAAGTTTCTGTGAAAATCCTGTGGGGTCAAAATGCACACTATACCCCTAGATGAATTGACTGAGGGATGTAGTTTCCAAAATGGGGTCACTTTTGGATTTCCTTTGTACTAGAACTTGCTAAAGCAACATGAGGGGCTCAAACCATTCCAGTTTATTCTGCATTGCCAAAGCCAAATAGTACTCCTTCCCTTCTGAGACCCACTATATGTCCCAAATTGTCCTTATGACCACATATGAGGTATTGTCCCTCTTGGAAGAAATTGGGCAATAGGCTTTGGGGTGGTTTTTCTCCTCCTTTTTTGTGAAAATGAAACATTTTAGAATAATTGTTTATTTTTGGGAAAAACTGTATTTTTTTCATTTTCACAACTGGATTCTAAAAATTTCTGTGAAAAGCCTGTGGTTCAAAATGCATACTATACCCCTAGATGAATTCACAGAGGGATGTAGTTTCCAAAATGGGGTCACTTTTGGAGGATTTCCTCTGTTCCGGAATCTGGGGGTGGTGGGAGGCTTAGCTAATGCAACATGAGGGTATCCAACCATTCCAGCTTATTTTGGATTTAGATTCTGTTCATGTTTATGTACAAAATACTCACACTTCAGATACTGAAATTAGTTCAGTTTTGATGTATCCTATTCGATCAGGTCCATCGATATCCATAGGTTCAGTAGCTGGAAAACAAAACAAAAAAATGTACATTAACTATAGACCAAGTTCCAGAATCTGATCCTGAACGCTTCAAAATGTTATGTGTTGGTTCTGTTAGTGGCTTCACAGAAGGTAAATTTGTTCTCAGTGTTGTTTCTTGTTATAAAAGCAAAAAGGTCAACTCTTAGCTACCTGAACAATCCAAAGCTAAACTTTCTAGGTACTGTAGTCAACCCCTTCCATTTATTATTTTTGTTGTCCACTTTTGAACCTGTGAAGCTACACTATGTGCATTGGTGACAAAAACTATACACAATATTCCATGTGCGGTCTGGCTAGTGGTTTGTATAGCTGCATAACAATGCTTTCATTGTGTACATCTCAACAGCTTTTAATTGATCTTATTTATCTTGGCAGCTGCTGCCAAGAAGTAATTATGACATTAATCTTCCCTTCCCACGTGTATTGCCTTGCATTTATTTTTAGTGTTAAAATAAAGATCTGCTACTTCTTTGCCCTAGCATTCATCTTATCCAAATCCTTTTGTAACAGTATGCTGTCAAGAAACTGTGTAAAACCTCTGAAAAATTAATCCTCTACCGACAATGGACATAAGGGGACATCTTATTGTTGGTAAGGACTTACTCGCTGAGCCCACTCAATAGACGGGTGCTGGCTGATTATTACAATTGGCACCCACCGTTAACAGTAGTGATGAGCGATTGTGTCAACTATCGTCACTGGATCGATAGTCGATATCGTCAAGTATCATGCCGATATCCGATATCCGATAATAGACCATTAAAGTCTATGGGAGAGGAACAACACCTTCATTCTTACACCCAAACAGGGGAGCAGAAGCTGGAATTAACATCCAGAACAGTAAAATGGATACATGCTACATCTTAGGCAACACAATTAGGCAACAAGAGTCACAGAAAAAAAAACTGACAGACTATTCACTATAGCTGTCCTGTACCATAGCATGACCATTAAACCTTCATGACCCAAAAATTAAAAAGTGACAGAAGGCAGTATTACTTGAACCACCATTTCAGTTGAACTGCACATTGACTATCCCTGTCCTGGACCGCAGCATGACCCTTAAATCTACATGACCACAGATTAAAAAGCGCTGGAAAAAGGAGTCTTTCAACCACCATTTTAGTTGAACTGGACATTGACTATGCCTGTCCTGGACCACAGTATGACCATCAAACCTCCCATTACCCACGTTTTAAAAAACTCGGGAAAAAGGAGCCCTTTAAAACCCACCTTTTTAAGTTGAACGGACATTATAAAACGCCTGGGCCACCAGCAAACCCCCAGACCTGAAAACCCCCCGATTTTAAAAATCCCAAAAAAGGGGATTTCCTTTTAAAAAAAACCTTTTTAGTAAATTTTACTTTGAAATCCCCGCCCTGGGCCACAGCAGGGGACCCTTAAACCTGTCTGCCCCAAAAAAAAAATTGCCTAAAAAAAAAAGTCTTTAAAACCACCTTTTAAAGGGGGAATTTGGGACATTGACAATACCTGCCCCTTGGGCCCACGGGCATGACCGTTAAACCTTTCTAACCCCAGATTAAAAAGTGCCAAAAAGGGGGTTCTTTGAACCCCCTTTTTTTGTTGAAGGGAATTTGGGATTTTAAAATTTCCCGGGGGGGGGGGAACCCGCAAAAGGGAACTTAAACCTGTTTTACCCACAGATTAAAAGAGGGGGGAAAAAAGGAGTCTTCAACCCCCAAAATTTTATTTTGGATTTTGGACGGGTTTGGGCCGCAGGTTGCTTTAAAACCCACTGAAAAACAGAAAAATTCGACGCGTTCGTTATTTAGTTTCAAGGGCCGACCCAGCGATGACGGGC
This sequence comes from Phyllomedusa bahiana, assembly GCA_025379985.1. NCBI lineage: Eukaryota > Metazoa > Chordata > Amphibia > Anura > Hylidae > Phyllomedusa > Phyllomedusa bahiana. Next base: position 196,886 of record JAODAL010000885.1, read on the forward strand.
TTGTGGCCGGGGCAACCGAAAAACCGGGGCTTGTGTTTTTGTTCCCCAGCACGGGAAGGAGCCCCTTCCCCTCGTACCTCTACCCCCCATGTCCACCCCATTTTGCTCGCTTACCCCCCTCATTTACGTCCATTTTCAGAACGTTTAAAAATTAAGAAGGAAAGGAAAAATTTTGACAGACTTAATTAAAAGAGGGGAAAATTTCACAGCTAGTTTTAACTCCCTCTAATTTCCTACAGCCAACTGGGAAATTAAAAAACTGAATTGTTTTTTTACCGATCAAACCCTGTGAAATGCGCCTTTGGTTAAGGGAAACCCCAAGACAAAACAAAAGGGTTTTTTTCCTTCAGGTCCCAAAAGGGAAAAAAATTTTCAACTGCCCAGTAGGGGCAAGGAATTGAGAGTTTTCCAAAAAAACATCAAACAAGTGTGCTAACCCCCGCCCAAATGAGATTCCCCCCGAGCGCAATTTAAAAAAAATTTTAGAAGTTACAACCCGGGTGAAAAAATTTTTTTTTCAAATACAAATGAGAACAGTTACTAAAAATTGTCCGGGCAAGGGGCTATTTTAAAAAAAACTAGGGCCGCACCCGTGCAATTACAGCAAAATTTTAAAAAATTATAAAAGGGTTTAAAAAATGGTGGTTTTTCACCCAATTTAAAAAACCCAACAAATAATGCAAAATTTATGAAACCAAATTTAAGTAAAAAGGTGGGTAAATTTTAAAAAAACTGGGGCGAAACCCAAAATGCAAAAACAGCAAATTTTAAAAATTTTACCCAAATAAAAGGTGGGTTTTTTAAACCCATGAAAAAACCTGCAGTTACTAAAAAAATTTCCGGAAACCTAATAAGTACAAGGTGGGGTTTTTTGAACAAACGGCTGCCCCCAAAGTGAAAAACACCTATTTAAAAAATTATTCGGAAAAAAAAAGGTGGGTTTTTTCACCAAGGGAAAAACACCTGCAGTTTTCTAGAAAAATTTTTGTATCCTAATAAAAGTTCCCTTTTGGGGTTTTAACAAAACTGGGCTGCGCCAAAAATAAAAAACACCTTTAAAAAGTTATTCGGAAAAGAAAAGGGAAGGGGTTTTTTCACCTAAAGAAATACCCTGAGTTAAAATAAACAAATTTTTGTATCCCCAATTAAGTACAAGGGTTTGGGCTTTGAACAAAACTGGTGCACAAAATTTTAAAAAGGGACCCAAATTTTACCTCAGGTGCGAGGGGCGGGCCCAAAAACCCCCCCCCCCCCCCCCCACCCAAAAAAAAAAACCAATTTCCCAAAAGCAGGGTTTCAAAGCAGAGTTGGGCTGCACAATTACACTTTTCCTTCCAAAAGCCCCGCCTTGGGTGTACAAAAGGGTAGATGTTCTTTTAAAAAATTTTCTGTCTAACTAACAAAGTGCTAAAATTCCTAATCTACCTATGTTCTAATGTTCATAGCTAAAAGCATAGTTGTCTTGTATGAATAAAGAAGAAACTGTGTCTCTGAGCTGAGCTGTATTGAGAGAGATCTAGCACACATCCTGCTCTAGTGAGAGACACTGAAACACTGATGATGAACAAGAAACGCTGTTCTATGCAAAACGAGATCATGTGATTTTTCCAGCCAATGACAACCATACACATCACAGTCATGATTTTGCACACCCAGCTCACCCGCTTATGCTCTAAGCTGATTTGCTGGCCGCTAAAATGACAGGAAATGCCGAAAATGGCGCGTTAGTAATAGATTATGCGCAGATTCTCAACTAAATATTGCGTGATCGGAAATTTCCGATCAACCTAAAAACCATGCCGATTTCAACTTTGTCGATTATAATCACTTATCCCTAGTTAACAGCAGAGATTGGAGCCAGCTTGATCCCTGTTTAACTGTGCTGATTGTGATGTACATTCCGCCCTCTAATCAGCCCCCCACGAGATTGCTTGATGCCGATTGGTTACTATGGCAGATGGAAGCTTGATGAAGGATTCCATAGCTTCCATGTTAACGTGTCTATTACTTTCTGCCCAAGGTAGGAAGTAATATAATTGCCATCTTGGTACATCCTTCTGCATTATTTAATACAGAAGGGTGTACAAGTGATCTAGCCCCCTATTGGTAGAGTACCCTAGGGAAACTAAATGTATACGTGAAAAAAAAAGTTTTAAAAGTATACAAATAAAAAAAAATAAAAAATTACCCCCCTTTTGCCATTTTGCAAATAAAAAAAAAAATGCACACACCGTGTCCATAAGAGTCCAGTCTTTCATCATTTATTCCATCTGCAGAATGCCATAGCAGAAAAAAAAAATGCCAAAATTGTGGGTTTTTTGGTAATTTTCCATCCCCAAAAAAGTGGAATAAAAAGTAATCAATAAGTCCTATATATCCAAAATGGCAACAATAAAAACTACACTTCAGCCCGCAAAAATGAGCCTTCACTCAGGTCCAGAGGTGGAAAAATAGAAAAGTTATTGGTCACAGAAAATGGCGCTGCAGTGCAAATTTCAGTAATAGAGAATGTTTTTATTTATTTACTTTTTTACTTGCTAAAACATATTTGACATCACCGGAATCCTACTGACCTGCAGAATACAGATAACATATCATTTATAATGAAAAATGAACAAAATAAAAACAAAACCCTTAGGCCGTGTTCACACGGCTTATTCCCGACGGATTTGTGAGCCGTATTGAGCTCACAAATCCGCCTTTAATAAGGGGCGGGACGGGGGCGGGCCGGGGGCGCGGCGGGGCCCCGCCCCGGCCCCCATAAAAATGCATTGTTTCCAGCGCTCCCGCCGTAAATAATGTCCCCCATGTCACTTTCTCCCCCCCGCGGGGGTTTTTGTCACGGGGGGATGAGGAAACCCCCACTTTTTCTCTATAGAGCAGTGGATTACCGAAAATGCAGGGAGGATTGGGGCGCCGTACTGAAGCCCAAAACCCGGGCGCGGAGTAGGGCGCCAACCGCCCCAAATAAGCCGTGTGAAAGGCCTTACAAACATGGTGCCAGTACTCTTTTTTCACATTTCACCCTACATTTCAGAGTCAATGGCACCATTAAAAAGTACATCTAATGTGTTTGTAGATGTAAAAATAAAAAAAGTTATGGCTTACAGCGAGGAAAAAAATTAAGAGACAAAAAATTACCGTTAAACAGTAAAACCGATTTTTTTCAGCACACAAAATGTGCTGAAAAATCCCCCCCGGTTTAAATACCGGTCACGTCGGTGCCGGGCGCTGCGTGGCCCGTGGGCCAAGGGGACGCTTCAGTTATACCCTCCTCGGGGACGCAATAACGAATCCCATCAGCGCAGCGTTCGGGGCTGGGGGGCCCCATCGCTTCAGCTATCTTTTTTCCCGCAGCACCCCTGGGGAGCGATGCAGGTGAAGAGTAACCCACTGGGGGCAGAAAGCAAGCGCTCCGTGCCCCGCAGTGGACCCGGGGGGCTTTTCCGGCACGGAGCTGGTATACGCTGCGTGCGCGGCCTAATACGTCACCCGCCTGTGCCGAGAAGACCGAGGAGGCCCCGGGGAGACGGAGCACGGGGATCGAGTAAGGGGGTTGTTTTTTTTTTTAAAAGATGCCTATACCTTCCCATACCTGCCTAGTTATCTTCCTACCAGTCCGCTATACCTGCCCTATCCTCCTATACTATCTATCCCTGCCTATACCTGCCCATACCTCCCCTAACTATCTATACCTCCTATACCGCCTAGTATTTTGCCTATCCCTGCCCATCCCCTCCCTAGAAAACACTATACCCCCTATACTGCCTATACCTGCCCTATACCTCCTATACTTTTAAAACCCTCCTATACCTCCCTATAATCCTATCCCGCCCTATACCTGCCTAGTACTATTTTTACCCCCAGTACTGTTATCTCCCTATACTGCCTATCCCTCCCTATACCTCCTTTTCCCATTATACCGCCTATACCTACCTGTAATGCCTATACCTGCCTAAGTACTCCCTACCTCCTGTACTATCTTACCCTCCATACCTGCCTAACTGCCATCCTGCCAGTACTGCCTAAAGCCTCCCCCCGCCTATCCCTCCTAGTACTGCCTATACCTGCAGGGGACTTATAAATCCTAGCCTGTTAGGGGGACCTATGCCCCTTTACACTGCATTACCTGCCAATAGCCTGCCTAGGTACCTAAATCTGCCAAGCCTCCCTAACTGCCTATTCCTGCCTAGCACCTTACTGCCTAACCCGGGGGAAACCCTTTAACCTGCCTATCCCACCTAAACCCCTATACCTCCTATCCCCTGCCTATGAGGCCCCTATACCTCCCTATGGGGGCAATTGCCTGCCTTACCCTGCCAGGGGGGACTATAGCGTCTATACCAGCCTAGGGATACATTAAACTGCCTATAATGCCTATAACCTCCCATGGGGGCTTAAACCCCTAAACCTACCTAATCTGCATGGGGCTGAAACTGCCTATACCAGCCTAAAATCTGCCTATGGGGGACTTTAAACTGCCTTCCCCTGCCATGGGGACATATTTGCCTAGGGGAAAAATTAAACCCCTATGTAATTTTAGGGTATCTATTTTTATTTTTAAGTTTCACCATAGCGCTGCTTTTTCCCCCCCTAGGCTTAACTCGGTCAAAACTTTCCCGGATTTTGGGCAAAAGTGGGTCTGGCTTATACTCGGGTCGGCTTATACTCGAGTATATACGGTATGACCTGCTGTCATAGGTTAATAATAACTATATAAAATAAAATTGTGCACAAATTAATCCCTGTGGTAACCTACTAGTAATACAAATCCAGTCTAAGAATGTACCATTATTAACAACCCCAATAAGTAACAGCCAGTTACCCACTTGTAAACATTTTCCCCCAGTCCAAGCATTCTCATTTGAATTACTGGCCTTTTAAGAAAAAACGATATTGACCCCCAAATCACCTTTGGGCCAATTAGAACAACCTCTCAGTAAACTAAAAGATTATTTTGACATGACTGATCCTTTGTAAACCCTTGCTGATACAGAGTTAAGTATTTATTTTTGATGAGATACTCCAGAATCCTTTACATGTTCTTTAATGTCAAACAATTTACCCATAAAAGAGATTAAACTTACAATCCTTACAAGTTTCTGGGATCACTTTTTGACCGTTTTTGAAATATTGGTTATGCTTAGCGCCAATCATTTAAAACACAAATAGCATTTGCAGCCCCAATTATGTTGGTAGGTGAACATTTAAACAATTCCTTTTATAAATTAGTAATCACCTAAGTTTTCGCAGCTAAACTAAATAAATACCGTTAGTCACAGGATCAACATAGTGACACCCAAGATATTACCACTCAACTCTAAGAAAGTAGAAGCCAAAACACATTCTTTTATGCAGAACCCTATAAATCCAGTATACTGGTAATGTTAGATTTTATTGGTCATTAAAATTAATGACTGTCTATCAAAAAATCTAATACAGATGACCACTAACAAATAATAGGTAGATAATACAATAATATAAGAAAATCTTTCAATGGTTATTATACAAAGTTAAGTGGTCATATACATAGATTGAACATTATACAGCAAATCGCCATGGAATTAACCTAGTAAACAGCAAAAAAACATTTTAGAAAGTTTTGCATAGAGCTTTGCATCCAATATGTCTGACCAGCACTGAATAATCAGTTGCATTGGTAGATATGACAATAGAAATCAGAAAATTAAACAAATTCTCAAACAGTATTGTCCTCTTCTGACAATAGATACTGATTTGTGTCAGTTCTTGACTGATTATCCAACCATAACTGACCGTATAGGAAAAAATTTGATAGATATGCTGGTGGATAGCCACTTCTCTGAACCACTAGTAAAACAATGGTTAAACTCTCCAGTTAAAGGAACATGTGGTAAATGTTCCTTTTGTATATATATATCCCAAAAAGGAAATCATTCATTAATCCAACTGATGCAAGAGAATACACGATAAGGCAATTCATAAATTGCCAGTCTACTGCTGTAATTTATGCCGCCCAATGTCCATGCCCTAAATTATATGTAGGCAAGTCTATCCAACAGCTACGGAGGAGAATATCAAAACATATAAAGCTGCATTAATATTCTGACACCCCTAGAATGTCATATTAAAAACCATCATAATAATGATCCTAAGGTTTTACAGTTTTGGGGGATATGCCAGGTGAATTTGGGACCCAGAAATGAAGAAACTGTTATAAGAGGAAACCCGGTGGATATTCTGTCTCAGGACACTAGCGCAATCGCGGTTAAAGGAAGGATTTACCTTCAAACCCTTCATATGGGGCATTTATTACAGGCATACAACTGTTCCCTACTTAAGAAGGGGGACTTATGGGGGCGTGGTTCAGTCTGCACTGAGTGACACCCCATAATGTTGAAACGCCGTAATGGGGAGGGGCGTGGCAATCACATCTAGATGTCAATTGGCTGCAAACATTACATTGACACCAAGTGCATTATGGAAACTGTAGTCCCTGCTTGTTCCCATCTTAGCTTTGCTGGCTAAGATGGGAACAAGCAGGGACTACAGTTTCCATAATGCACTCCCCATAACAATCAGGACCGTAAAACAAAAATGAGTAAAGAATAAATAACTCAGAATAATGACCAATAAATAAGAATTAACTAAGCAGACATTCGGCAGCTCCAGGATGTCCTCTGCCCTCACAAGGACATCGCACAGGTGTGAGCAGCCCAGAGGTCAGCACCTGCTGCAGGGGACAAGCCTGAACATGCATCTCTGGTGGGTAGCTGTTTTTTTCCCAGTTGGATAAAGGATCTTTCATGATGTCATGTCGGAGCCAGTCGGAAGTCCGCTAGAAAGTGTCACAGTATCTGTGGCGAGGAGAACTTTCTTAATAGCAGATGAGTTTTTGTTCTGATTCCACTACTAGGACTGGGGTCTCTTGATGCACTGCTGGGTGATGCTCTGCAGAAAGGGGGCTCTGGGTATATTGTTCGGCGATGAAATGCAGGAAGGGAGTTCTGGGTACACTGCTGCGCAATGCTCTGAAGAAAGGGGGTTCTGGGTACACTGCTGTACATTGCACTGAAGAAAGGGGGTTCTGGGTAGTGTTGATCGAACAGTTCAAGAAAAGTTAAGTTTGAGTCGAACATCTTGATTTTCTCGAACCGAACATTTTACTGTTTGTTTGAGTAAATGTTCGCCATGGCATTTAACATACCATTTTAATAGTTTTCAGTGCTTTTCTTCACTTTTGGAGGCCATCCAATCAGTGCAGAGCACAGAGAAGTGTTAAAAATGTCATTGCTGAGGTGTGGTGCCCTCAATGGCTGCTAAAATCACATGACCATGTTATATATATTTCACTGTATTGCGTTCTGAACGTCATTTTCAGCTCACTCATTTTAAATAGTGGTTGGTTGGTGAAAATTATACTGAGTGGAGAAAAGTTCATTTTTGGCAGTTTTGGGGGTGAAATACCTTTCAAATATACCGTGTGTTATTGTCATACAGATATATATCCAGGAAATAGAGTTCTCTCTGTTGCTAAATCTTACTCAACGCCAAAAAGTGTAATTTTGCCAGATTTTAAGTCCACATAACGCTGAAATATACCAGTGTGTTATTGTGATCCACATATATATACACTTCTCTCTTTTTTATTACATATATCTTGTGCCACGTGCAGAGCTATAATATTTAGCTTTTGAACATGGTGAGAACTAGAGGTGGTAAGCGAGCAATGAGGGGCGTAGGAAGTGGAGCTAGAGGTATGAGACAAGGCATGCCTTCCAGTGCTCCGGACAACACACACGAGCAGATCGTCAGTCGCAGGACTGTCAGGCCGGTCATCGCTTGCTCAGTTCCCTGTGCGTCTCATTACTGAACAGTGTCGCCAATCTGTTCTTCAGTGGTTATCAGACCCTGTATCCAGTGGTTGTACCTCCTCTACCGCTCAGTCATGGCCACAAGTGTCATCATCATCATCAGTCCAACCTGAAGCAAACATGGGTCAAATGTCACAACCCAATATACAAACCACTCCAAATAATCCATATTCTGAAGAGCTCTTTGATCACACAATGCGGTTGGGGTTAGAAGGCATTTTTAAAGATCAAGAGGCCAAAGAGGATGATTTTGGAGATGAAGCGGAGGAGAAGGAAGCTGGTCCATCGGCAGAAATACCGAGCAGTCAGCAATGCCTCACAGTGCCTATGGCTTTTAGCCCGCAACTTGAGGATGTAGACTGTGAGGAAGAGGAAGTTACCTGTGATGATGATTACATTGCAGATCCAATATGATCTTTTGAGCAGGAGCTGGTGAGCGCATCATCAGTGAAAGAGGAGGATGATGGGGTAGTGTCAGTGCGGGTCCAGCCTCAGAAAGGAAGAGGGCGGTCGCACAAGTCCGCTGACATTTCTCCGCCAGCCGTGGTCAGTGGTGGAACACTGCTACTAGGTTTTCACAGTCGAAGAGGTCCAGGACCTGCGGAGCCTGGGCCTTTTTCGATCAAGCCTCAGATTCGCCGACCGACGTCGTATGCTGGATTTGTCTTCAACACGTCAGTAGAGGAAAGAATGAAAAGAGTTTAAGCACCATGAGCATAAACAGGCACATGGAATGCATGCATGGAAAGCATGAACTGCTGTGGAATAGTCGCTTGGAGAAAAAAGGCCACACAGGCCTGGGCTTCCAACCACCGTGACATCTTCTGTCTCCTCCACCACTTCCAAGCCCAAGCAGTCCTCTGCTGACGATGTGCCTGAGCAGCATGAGCAAGCACCATCCCCAGTTCCAGATACCATCGTCCTATTCCCACCACCACCACCAACAAACCCTACACCTTTCCCTTCCAACAGTGTGACCAGCAAGCTGTACAGCATCAAGTCCGGCAGACAGCCTTCTGTGTACCAGGTGTGAGAGCATAAGAAACGCTTTCACCCCAACCGTCCCAAAGCCAAAAGCTTTAATGTCGGCATTGCCAGACACTTGGTCTTGGAAATGTTGCCTTTCAGCCTGGTGGACACAGATGGGTTCCGCCACGTTATGGCCCTGGCATGCCCCTAATATCAGATGATGAGCAGGCATTTCTTCGCCAGAAAAGCTGTCCCTTCCCTGGCCCACTACATTGCAGAAAAAATTTTAAGTGCGTTGGCTGCATCTGTGTCCACCAAAGTCCATCTGACTAAAGATACATGGACTAGTAAGCACGATCAAGGGCGTTGCATCTCACTGACTGTTCACTGGGTGAGTTTGGTGGATGACAGTGCCTCTGGTGATGGGTCTCGGCCGACACTCTTCCACACTGCTGGGATGGTGCAGAGTCCAGATCCCCAACCTTGACGGGTAGCATCACGTGCCAAGAGATCGGTAGACTTAAGCACATCCCATGCCTGGCACACGTCATGAACCCGGCTGTGCAGAAATTTCTCAAGCGCTAGCCGAGTCTGGACTGTCTGCTGAAGAAAGCTCAAAGTCTTAGCTCACATTTCCGGCATTCGCATCCTGCTTTGGCACGACTGGCAGCGTTGCAGCATGATCTGGGCCTCCCTGTTAACCGTCTGATATGTTATGTGGCAACACATTGGAATTCCACCCTCCACAGGCTCCAGCAATTGTGGCAGCAGCGTAATGCCATTATGCAGTATGAAATGTCACACGGCTTTAGTAGCAGTGGTGCGGAACTCAGGGTATTGACCAATAGAGAGTGGAGACAGTTGAAGGATCTCTGCACCATCTTTGGCAGTTTTGAAGAGGCCACCAAAATGGTCATTTGGGATGATACCCGTTCTGGTTATATTTTTATTGGAACAAGCGTTAGGCACTCTGTGGCAGCAGGTCCCAACAGTGATGGGGGAGGAGGAGGCGGACACAGAGCCTTACTCGTCAGAGGATGTAGAAGGCCCGACTGTTTTGCAACTGTATAGGTCTTCTTTAGGCGGTGGTTCTAGGTCCAGGGCGGGAGCAGGACGGCAGTTCAGCTCACAGAGTAGAGCGCATGAGGCCAGACAGGGCTTTGGTGACGGTCAGGATGAGAAAGTGGAGGAGGATGAGGAGGCAGGGGTGGACACCACCAGTATCGATTACCCATCAGTGGTAAGAGGTTGGCACAGATTACAGGAAGAGGAGGAAGATCCCGTTAGTGCGCCTCGACCCAGAGGCTTGGGAGATGGCAGCAGCATCTCACAGATGCAAAGTGCTTGGATGCTGCATTACCTGCAACATGATTGCCGCATCAAGGCAATAAAAATGAACAGTGATTACTGGGTGGCCATCCTCCTTGATCCACGTTACAAAACAAAAGTGAGCAATTTCCTTCCACCCACACAAATTGACAGTAGAATACAGGATTTTGACACAATGCCCATTGACCAACTTGAGACATCTTTTGTGTCTTCACATTCTAATGTCAAGGTGGAACAACATCAGCAACGCGGCAGCAGTAGAATGGCAAATAACCACAGCAGCATCAGGCAGTGTGGTAAAACCCTACTGGGTGACATTTGGCAATTGATTTTCACCACCTCACCAATGCCTGCAAGGCAGGGCAGCATTCAGACACATGGAGACCGCCTTAAGACCATGGTCCATGACTACCTGCAGCTCAATATCGATGCTTTTGGACTTAATCTGGACCCATTCAAGTTCTGGGTATCCAAACTGGATGAATGGCCTGAGCTTACTCAACACGCCATAGAAGTTTTATCCTGCCCAGCAGCCAGAGTTATCTCGGAACGCATATTCTGCATAGGTGGCAGGGTGATAACTGACAAACGTTCCCGTCTTTTCCCTGACAATGTGGATCGTTTGACATTTATAAAAATTAATCAAGCGGGGATCTCTGACCATTTTATTGCCCCGGTTGCCGATGTCACTGACTAATAAACTGTAGCATGTCGTCATGACAATGTGAAATACACATTTAAACTACACTACATCTCATGTCTGTAAATCCTGTGCCTGCTGCTTCTACAAATTGTATTCTACTGCTGCCAACAGCTAGATTTTGTCTTAGTGCTGAATTTATTTTGAAATATACACCTGTATGACCTTGATATGCACTGCCTACACCTCTTACTCCTTAGCCCTCCAAATCTTTATTTTTTAAATGCCTCCACCTGTACTACCACCAAATGTACTAAGTCCTTTTATCCTGAACCTTGATAATTCCCATTGGCATATTCTTGCTTCCACCAAAGGTACTGCCACCTAATCTTGTTGAATAGGAACCTCGCTGTTCTCCATTGCCATGTTCTCGCTGCAATCAATGGTACTGCCGCCTAATCTTGTCGAACCGGAACCTCCATGTTCCCCATTGGCATGTTCTCGCTGCAGATGGTGCAGTGGTGTTCCCTACTGTAATACACTTTCTCACAGAGAGAGAACTGGGCTCAATTTGGGGGGCAGTTACTGCTAATAGCCTCAACCATCGATGGGGTGCCACTTTAGTCTTGCAACTAAAAGGGAGAAGACATCCACCATTACATAACACCACATGGTATCGGCCATTTTAAGTTATCATTATCTCTCACTTTACTGCACTGTTATACCTTGGCTAAAACAAAGGCGACTCCCTCCTGTAGGAAACCAAAGGTAACATTAAGCATTATCTACAGCAGCCCACCATAATTAAATTGCGACATTCCTGGCCATACCAACTACAGCAGCCTGTTCTGACTAATGTAGATGACTTAACTTCTCGCACGCTCCCTTCTCCTAACTGTCCCACATTGGAAACCTCATTTATATCGGACCCTGCACCAGCATCCGATAGCAGTATACCTGGTGCTGGCACACATAGCTGTGCTCCCTCCCAATCTGACAACTTACTGGACTTACTATCCTCAATTGTTTCTTATTCGCCTATGCCGCCTAAACCGCATAGAACTCCAAGAAAATTAAAGAACTTAGCACGTTCCTCAACAATCAAACTGAGATCTTGGTCAGATCCAAAGGAGGAGACAATAGACTCAGCCCATCTTGCTCAAAAATCTCCTGATCATCACTGGACCTCATCCTCTGAGTTTTTGAAGGGCCCCCTGATCAGGACGTCACGGCACCATCCCAGGCATCAGACTGGAAAAATGATCTCAGACACTTACCTACCAAAAACTACTTTAACTTCCTGGTCGCCAAACTTAAAGAAACCTGCAAAATGGAAATTGAGGTGTTCAGCTCGGATCTTAAGATAATGGCAGATAGGGACACCCAAATAGGGGTGGAGAAGCTGGAATTAACATCCACAACAGTAAACTGGATACGTGCTACATCTTAGACAAGACAATTAGGCAACAAGAGTCTCAGAAAAAACTGACAGACTATTCACTATCCCTGTCTTGTACCACAGCATGACCCTTAGGGCTTGTTCACACGACGTTTTCGTGATCCGTTTTACGGATCCGCAAAACGGATCTAACAATTGTCAGTGTGATTAACATTGAGTTCAATGGCAAAAGCGCATCGCCGTTCTCACGGGAGAATGTCAATTCTTTTTGTGTTCTACGCAAGTGAAAGCCCATAGGAGATAATGGAGTGCGCTTTTTGCACATGTCCAAAAGCGCTCCACACTCCGGGTACGTATCAGCGGCGCTTTGCATCCGAAAGTGGATGCGAAAAGGCCAGTCGGCGGCTGGACGGGGATCTGCGCGACTGTGAATGGCTGGAAGGGAGAGAGAGAGAGAGAGATGAACTGGACATTGACTATAGCTGTCCTGTACCACAGCATGACCCTCAAACCTGCATGACCCACAGATTAAAAAGTGCCGGAAAAAGGAGTCTTTGAACCACCATTTTAGTTGAACGGGGACATTGACTATGCCTGTCTGGACTGCAGCATGACCTCAAACCCTGTTGCCCCACAGATTAGAAAGTGCCGGAAAAAGGAGTCTTTGAACCGCCATTTTACTTGATCTGGACATTGACTAACCCTGTTCTGGACCGCAGCATGACCATCAAACCTGCATTACCCACAGATTAAAAAGTGTCGGAAGAAAGTAGTCTTTGAAGCAGTATTTTAGTGAACTGGACATTGACTATGTAATATATCCTACATATCCTGTAATGCAGCATGACCCAAAAACCCGCACAGGTGCCTTTATGGACCATCAGCATAAAATTTCGCAATAAGAAATAAACTATATTAAAAACAACTAGTTTTCCAATACTGCTGCGGCTTGAGGTACTTGCCATTCTACTGGTGAATTGTTCCACCATGACATTAGAATTTTGAAGCAAACTAAAAGATGTCCCAGTAGGTCAACGAGGCCTGTCTGAAAATCCTGCATTCTACTGTCAAGTTGGTAAAGGGGAAATTATGATCAAGGCAGGTGAGGCTGTAAACGTCGATCACGCAGGTTCAGTTAGCGGGGCCCGGAGTTCAGTGGGTACGGTGAGAGCCAGGGCTGGTGTTCGTCATCTATTAACACGCAGGTTCAGCTAGCAGAGCCGGAGTTACAGTGGGTGCCGTGAGAGACAGGGCTGGTGTTCGTCATCTATTAACATGCAGGTTCAGCTGGCAGGGCTGGAGTTACAGTGGGTGCGGTGAGAGCCAGTGCTGGCGTCCGTCATCTATTAACACGGCAAAAATGCCCTTATGATGCAGCAACGAAACAGTCGTGCTAAAGGGCAGAGTGCAGAAGCGGAAGTGTGAACTAAGACCATTGACCCTTTGGTCACTGTTGACAATTGTGAAGAACAAATGTCTTTTGAAACCCACAATTTTTAAAATGGACCTGTAGTATAGTTTGTATTTCACAGCAGCATGCCCCAAAAAATGATAAAAAATGACTTCTCAGCAACTGTTAAAAATTGTGAGGGAGAAATGCCACTTAGAAGCCACATTTCTGTTCGAAAGGACCTTGATTATAGCTGTATCTCACAGCACCATGACCCCAAGACCATAGACATTGCGAAAATTTTTAATGAAGAAGCGAGTAAATGGAATTTTTTTTTTTCATGAAACCATGTACAATTGGTGTCTTTTACAGTCTCCTCACCGCAAAATCAGCAAAATGACCTTTTGGGAACTGAGAATAAAAATTGCAGTAGGAAATGATCATTTAAACATTTTTTTTTTAAGAGGACCATTTCTTTTGGATGCGGAATGTGAAAGACCAGCAACTAATCGGTGACCTCAGCAATTGGGGCCACAACATCATCAGAGATCCACGCCTGATTCAGCTTGATGAAAGTCAAATGATCCACATTATCAGTGGAAAGCCGGATGTGTTTGTCTGTAACGACTCCTCCAGCTGTGCTGAAGGTCCGTCAGATATAACGCTGGCTGCTGGGCAGGACAACACCTCTATGGCGTGGCGAGCGAGCTCGGGCCATTCATCCATTTTGGATACCCAGAAGTCGATTGGGTCCAGAACATATCCAAAAACATCGGCGTTGAGATGAAGATAGTCGTGCACCATGATCTTAAGCCGGTCTCTGTGTGTTGTTTGTGTGCCCTACATTACATGCGTCGATGAGGTGGTAAATAAGGATTGCCAGAGGTCACCCATTAGGCTTCTGCCACAATGCTTGCTGCTGCTGCTGCCGCTACGGCTACTTGGCACTCTACTGCTGTCATGCTGCTTACGGTGTTCCACCGTGACATTTGGGGAACGTGAAGCAGACGCAACAGATGTCTCCAGTTGATCAATCAGCACGGTCTCCAATTCCTGGATTTTACTCTCTTTTAGGGTGGGTGGAAGGAAAGTGTTGAGTTTTGCTTTGTACCGGGGATCGAGGAGGGTGGCCACCCAGTAAGTGTTGTTCCTTTTGATGGCCTGAATGTGAGGATCATGTTGGAGGAAATCAAAGCACTCATGTGAGAGATGGAGCCTTGATTTCCAAAGCCTCAAATCCGTGCCAACCAAGGCAGGGACATCGGTAACGTCGGTGTCTAGGAATACCTCATCCTCCTCCTCCACTTCCTCCGCCTCAGCTTCAACACAGCCCTGACTTGCCTCAGATGCTGTACCCCGGAGCTGAGGCGCGCCTTGCACCGCCCTGCACCCGAACCACGCTAATGAAGACTGATAAAGTTGTGAAAACTGTCGGGCTTCTGGATTGACGGAGAGAAAGGGTCTGTGTCCGCATCTGTGTCCGTCTCCTCTTCCGTCGCTGGTGGGACCGGCTGTTTCAGTGTGTCCAATGATCGTTCCAGAACTAAGATCACCACAATGCTCATGCTGACAAGGGCATTGTCCGCTCTGACCAGTTTGGTGGCTTCTTCAAAACTGGCAAGGATGGTGCAGAGCTCTTTAACCTGGCTTCACTCTCGGTGGCTCAACACCCCGAGGTCCGCACAGCTGTTTGTCAGGCCATTCGTACTGCATAATGGCATTGCGCTGCTGCCACAATCACTGGAGCATGTGGAGGGTGGAATTCCAGCGTGTTGCCACGTCAACAATGAGATGGTTGACGGGGAGGCCGAGCTGACGCTGTAACGCAGCCAGCCGGAACGAAGCAGGGTGCGAACGGCGGAAGTGTGAGCTCAGACCTCGAGCCTTCCTCAGCAGGCAGTCCAGACCGGGTAGTGCTTTAGAAATTTCTGGACGATGAGGTTCATGACGTGTGCCAGGAAAGGGATGTGCTCCAGCATACCAATCTTTAGGGTGGCCAGGAGATTTCGACCGTTATCGCACACCACCTTACCTGGCACAAAGTTCTTGTCACCCAGCCAGCGCTCGGTTTTGTTTCGAAGAGCCGTCCACAGCTCCTGACCTGTGTGTTGACGGTCTCCAAGACAGATTAATTTTAACACGGCTTGTTTTCCCTGGGCACGTAATGCTACCAGTGGACCTTGGGGGAAAGAACCCTGCACCATCCCTGCTGTTTTGAAGAGCGTGCGCCGAGCCTGAGAGCCACCGTCACCACCAGAAACATCCACCCAGCTCACCCAATGAGCTGTCACAGAGATATAGCGGCCTTGGCCGTGCTTACTAGTCCATGTATCGGTGGTCAGATGGACTTTGCAGACAACGCGCTTTAAATTTTAGATGACACATGGCGGGTCAGGGTAGGGATGGTTTTT
The DNA here is from genome assembly GCA_025379985.1 of Phyllomedusa bahiana. Lineage (NCBI taxonomy): Eukaryota > Metazoa > Chordata > Amphibia > Anura > Hylidae > Phyllomedusa > Phyllomedusa bahiana. The sequence goes on from JAODAL010000885.1 coordinate 212,877, forward strand.
CTTGAAAAGAAATGCCCGCTTGGCATTGGTATTGGGGGAAAGGTTTAGGGCCATGACATCGGAACCCATCTTTGTCCACCAGGCGGGGAAAGGCAACATTTCCAAGGCCAAAAAGCCTGGGAATGCCAACATTTAGGCTTTTGGCTTTGGGATGGTTTGGGTTAAAGTGTTTCTTTTGCTCCCAAACTGGTAGACAGAAAGGGTGGCTCCTAGACTGGCCGCTGTACAGCTTGCAGGTCAAACGGGTGGAAGGAGAAGGGGTAGGATGGGTCTCTGGCGGTGGTGGTGGTTCTCAGGCGATGGTGGAGGCTGAAGCGGAGGCTGATCCTTGCTCATGACGCTGAGAGACATGGGCAGCTGAGGAACGCTTGGTCGTGGCAGAAGAGGAGGAGGCGGAGACAGAGGGTGTGACAGTGGTTGGAAACCCAGGATCGGTGTGGCCTTTTTTGGCCAAGTGTTCCCTGCATTTCAACTCATGCATTCGCTGCATGTGACTAGACATGTTGGTGGTGGTTAAACACCTAAGATTCTACCCTCTACTAATGCGTTTACGGCAAAGGCGGCATATGACATTGCTGGGTGAATCAGAGGCTTGATCGAAAAAGGCCTAGGCTTCAGAGGTCCTGGACCTTTTCAACGGCGATAAGCGAGGAGCGGTGTTTCCGCTGATCATGGCTGGCGGAATAATCTCAGCGGACTTGTGCGACCGCCCTCTCCCTTTTTGAGGCGGGACCCATACTGACACTACCCCATTATCTTCCTCCTCATCCAGTGATGATGCACTCGCAAGAAAATTCTGCTGAAAAGACCACGTTGGATCCGCAATGTCGTCATCATCATCATCATCAGCAACATAAGTGACTTCCTCGTCCTGACATTCTACATCCTGGAGCTGCGGGCTACAAGCAACAGGCACTGCAAGGCGTTGCCAACCGCCGGGAATTTTTGCCGATTGACCGGCTTCCTTCTCCTCCTCTGATGGCATCAGCGATTGGCCATCAGAGCAGACAAAATCATCCTCTTTGGCCTCTTGATCTTTGGAAATGCCTTCTGACCCCAATCGCATTTTGTCATCAAAGAGGTCTTCAGAAAATGGATTATCCACAGTGGTGGGTACATGAGGTGACATTTGGGCTGCCTTCGCTTCATGTTGGACTGATGCTGGCAATGATGATGATGACATTTTTAGCCGTGACTGAGAGGACGAGGAGGTAAGACTGCTGGATGCAGGTTGCATTAACCACTGAAGAACAGTTTGTTACTGAGATTCACAGGGCACCGACCCAGCGATGACAGGCCTGACGGTCTCGCAACCGACGATGCGCTGGTTTGCGTGTTGTCCCTAGCACCAGAAGGAGCACCTTCTCTCGTACCTCTACCTCCATTTCCTACACCCCTCTTTGCTCACTTACCACCTATATTTCGCTCCAAGTTCAGAAAGATAAAAATTGAAAAGGTATAGAAAAGTTTTTCACAGTCTCGTATTGAGAAACTTTACTGCAAAGACGGCAGATCACAGATATTATTAAATCCCTCTAATTTCCAACAGCTAACTAGAATTAGAAACAGAATTGTTTCTATCGAATACATGTAAAATGCGGTCTGGTGGAAGAACCATAAGACCAAATCAACAGTATTCTTCCTTCAGTCCCAGGGATTTACAACTGCCCATTAAGACTAGGAATTGATAGTTTTCAACAAACTATCATACAAGTGCGCTATCTGCGCCAAACTGAGATGCACCGAGTGCAATAAAACTATTCAAAAGTTACACGGATGAGAAATTGTGTTTTTTGCCGCAATGACAAACGAGAACAGTTACTAGAAAATTTTTCTATCCAAATTGGCGTACAACATGGCTATTTGAAAAAAACTGTGGCCGCACCACGTGCAATACAGCTATTTAAAAGTTATATGGATAATAAAAGGTCGTTTTTGCATCACTGAAATACACCAACAGTAACTACAAAATTTCTGTATCCAGATTTAAGTACAAGGTGGCTCTTTGAAAAAAACTGGGCCGCACCACGTGCAATACAGCTATTTAAAAGTTATACGGAAAACAAAAGGTGTTTTTTGCACCAATGAAATACACCAACAGTTACTAGAAAATCTCTGTATCCAAATTTAAGTACAAGGTGGCTCTTTGAACAAAACTGGGCCGCACCACGTGCAATACAGCTATTTAAAAGTTACACGTATGAGAAATTGCGTTTTTTGCAGCAATGACAAACGAGAACAGTTACTAGAAAATTTCTGTATCAAAATTGGCATACAATGTGGCTATTTGAAAAAAACTGGGGTGCACCAAAGTGCAATACAGCTATTTAAAAGTTATACGGATAACAAAAGGTGGTTTTTGCACCAATGAAATACACCAACAGTTACTACAAAATTTCTGTATCCAAATTTTGTCTGTATGAATAAAGATAAGAACTGTGTCTCTGAGCTGAGCTGTATTGAGAGACACGCAGCAGACGTCTTGCTCTAATGTTAGACACTGAAAGACTGATGCTGAACAGGAAACGCTGGTCTATGTAAAACGAGGTCATGTGATTTTTCCAGCCAATGACAACCATACACATCACAGTCATGACGTCGCACACCCAACTCACCCTGCTCTATGTTCTAAGCTGATTTGCTGGCCTCAAACTACAGTAAATGATTACCGTTAAGATATTACGGCATTTATCGTATAATCTATAAGATCCGATCAACGTAAAAACCGTGCCGATTTCAACTTTGTCGATTATAATCGCTCACCCCTACTCTTCACAAGAGACATTGCCTCACGCCACTATTGGGGAGCTCAAGCAACGCAAAATACTATATAAATGGGGATTTCCTTTTATACTAATTGCCACCAAAAACCGTAAATCAATGACGCTGAAGTCCCATACAGACCTCCGGCCCTTCTGCTCTTCATTGGACATTGAGCTTCCAACCATCCCTGATTGGGAAATGAGGTTTCCCCCTCCTCCTCCATCAGCGGTCTGGCAAATGGCCACCAACAGTAACAAGAGAAGATCTTCGGGTGCAGCAAAACTATCGACTTCTACTGGAACTTCAGGACTGATTCACTTGAGTATATTCTTAGGGCGCTGGGTTCCCCAGATGGCTCTATGTTATGCAGCAAGTCAGGCTGCTGACTGTTGCTCTTTTTTCGTAATTCATAAACATCAGTTTTACACGTCCTTTTCCAGTGTTCAACATTTTTTTTCTTTGCTGCAGTTCATAAATGTTCATTAGATTTCAGGGTGATGCTGAACGGGACAGGCAATAGGACCGCTCTAGTAATTATTTATTTTCTATTCCCTCCTCCTTTTTTTTCTTTGTTTTCTCTCTTCCGTCTTCCCTTTTTTTTCCTTTGTCTCTGCTCAATTTTTGGTTTCCCTCCCCCCTCTTTTTTTTTCTTTTCTTCCTTCTAACTCTTTTATTTAGGTCCTTTATCTCCTCCTCTCCTCTTCATCATGCACTCCCGAACATCATTTTGTTTATGGCAGAGGCTCTTTGAAGCCCTTTTGAAGTGCTCAACACTTTCTCCATAATAGGGTTTTTTTTTAGCCAAAGTTTTTACTTCCAAATTTTTCTTCTTTCTGCTTCAGAAGGGGTGTGGCTTTTTGAATTTTTTTCTAGAAAGTTTAACCTTGAGGTAGTTTTGGAATTATCTCACCTACCCCAGGGAATTTAGCCTGGGTATTCACCTACTTTGGTATTGTTGTATATTCTTGTTAAATGTGGTATTACATATTGTCAGTGTCTTGTCCATCCCCTTCCTCTCATGTCTTGTCTTTTAGTGGATTCCTTGAGAGGGAAGATTTGAGAGGTCATTCCACAATCGATCTAATTAAAGATGACTAAGTTGATTTCCTTACATGTTAAGGGTCTTAACACTGACACTTAAAGAAAATTACTTCTGACAGAACTTAAACAGCTCAAAGCAGAAATAGCTTTCCTCCAAGAGACACACTTTAATAGAAAAGGGAACTTTAGATTTGTCAGACATCTGTATACAACTATCTATATTTTATCCCAAACGAATAAAAAAAGCAAGAGTAGCCATCTTACTGCCGCGTAATTGTCCCTTTCAGGTTCAACAGTCCATAATAGACAAGAATGGGCATTACATTATCTTAAATGGAACATATCTAGGTGCACTCTGAATAAGGTACTCCTTAAATTGAAACTTTCCCCTTCGTCTACGCTCATACTCGGAGGTGATTTTAACATGGCCTTTTCTGAAACTGTGGATAGATTACATCTTAGAAATAAACCTCTGGACTCGACACAGTTCCGACTCTCCAAAGAATTTAGGCGCCTAATCAGAAAATGCTCCTTATTTGACTTGAGAATAGCCCATCCTCAAGAACATTCCTATACATTCTTCTCATCGCCTCGCTTGTCCCATTCCAGGATAGATTATTTTTAGGGCAACCTCCCTGCCCTAAGTCGTCTGGCATCAGATGAGATTAATGCCATCACCTGGTCAGGCCACGCCCCTATTAGCCTATCTCTGAGACCACATTCTACTCCGATAAGGAACAGTCACTGGCGCTTAAATGAAAGCCTAATAAAATAAAACCCACACGAGAAGAACTGAGACAACATATTTTAAATTATTTGGCGACCAATGAAAATTCAGTCACATCTCTTATAGTTCTGTGGGAGGCGCATAAGGCGGTCATTCGAGGCTGGTGTATTTCGACGGGAACTAGAACTAAAAAGAACTTGAACTTAAGAAAAGAGAATTTACAATCTCAATTGGTAGCATTGGGGTTGTTCAACTAGAGCTAAACTTCGGATTTTTTTTTACATTGGATTACAACTTAAAGGGGATGTATCGCTTCCTTACTTCGGCTCATTCACACTGCTCTGAGCTTCTCAACTCTGTGAATGCAGGGGCGTTTCTTCCCCTCCCAGCTGGATGACATCATCCCCCCTTCACTGCTGGCCTGAGACTCCCCCCTCCCCTCTGAGTCCACATATCACTGTGTCTCTCTCTATCAGTCTTATTTTATAAGAGCTGTATACATACCACAGGCTGCATTCAATCTAATCTGAGCACTGATCTCCTCTCACAGCTGGAGATGTATTACAGCTTTCTAAGAAGGGCACAGATCTGCGTGTATGCAGGAGAGTTAGGCACAGGGTCAAAACTGTCATGTTTTCTCATTGTACAATCTGCTGCAGTCTGTTTCTGCTAGGTGTGGAGACAGAAAAATGCTACGGCCCCTAACTCTGAGTCATTCTGTACAGCCCGTGAATCGACCCAGGGGCTGTACAGAATGTAAATGAGCTCTCAGCTAGTGAATTGCAAGGAGGAGGAATCAGGAGGGATTAGACCCACACTGGATATCAGTGTAAATAAAAACACAAGATAAGGGACAGTGTGAGAACAAGGCAGCTTTGCTAATGACATCCAATTGCAAAGTTGCTTGTTTTCCCTGTCCCCTTATTCTGAAGACCATTTAATGAAACGATAACACCCCTTTAAGTCTTTGGCGCTGGGTAGAGTCGAAAAGTTATTGTTCTACTCAACATATTATGAATGTGGAAATAAACCTCATATGATGCTGACCAGGCAGCTACTAGATGATATGGAGAGATGTAATCCGCATGCTCTCAAGGACAGCAAGGGACGGGTAACGTATGACCCGTATAAAATAGGGCAGATGTTTCATATATACTTTTCAGATTTATACTCACTCCCTGACACCCTCCCGAGGGATTTAAGAATGAGAAAGGGTGTACTGCAGCAGTTCCTATCCTTGTATAACCTACCTACATTGTCTTCAGAAGCGGTAGAATCGCTTAATTCCCCAATAACATATGAGGAAATGGATGAAGCTCTTAAATCCATCCCCCCGGTTAAGGCGCCAGGTGCTGACGGCTTAATCTACTTATATTATCAACTATTTACGCCCAAAATTTTCTCCTATCAACTAAAGATGTATAATTCTATTTTAAACAGCTCGAAGGTACCGGTCACTCTGCTACATTCTTATATATCTTTAACTCCTAAAACAAACAAGGCTCCTATGGATGTTTCCAATTTAAGGCCAATTGCCCTACTTTATACGGATGTTAAATTGTTCACCAAGATACTGGCAAATAGATTGGCAGACTGGCTGCCGCTTTTGGTGCACAAAGATCAGGTTGGGTTTGTGTTGAATAGGCAGGGAGGCGACAACATGAGAAAAGTTATCAATCTTATTGATGTACTCAATCTGCTCTTCTATTAAGCCTAGACGCTGAGAATGCTTTTGACCGCCTCAAATGGTCATATATGATGGCAACATTGAGGAGGTTAGGGATCTCGGGGCCGTATCTGCAGGCCCTATAATCCAGGCCCTACTCTATCTCCACGGCGACCATCAAACTGCCATATAGTATGTCTCCACTAATTAAGATCTCAAATGGCACCAGACAGGGATGCCCATTATTCCCCTTGTTGTTTGTCGAGACGCTGGCCTCGGTTGTCCGTAATGATCCAAATATTAAAGGGGTAGCCATTAAAGGCAGGGAATTAAAAATTTCACTATTCGCGGATGATATTATATTGACCTTAAGCTACCCGCACACCACCCTTCTTAATCTTCAACGCTTATTACATAAATTCCAAGACCTGTCAGGTCAAAAAATTAATAATACTAAGACAGAGGCCCTTCCCATCAATATTCCAGGAGACGACTTACTCAACATACAAGCCAATTATCGGTTTAAGTGGAAGTCGTCCTCCTTCAAATATTTGGGAATCAATTTGACCCCATCTTTCACAACACCCTACAGTAACAATTTTCCCCATAAATATAATGAAATTAGAAACTCGTTACAAAAATGGAAAGATATAAAGGCTTTACAAGCGGCTTTCTTCAGATTTATATGGGCAAATAAGAGGCACAGGATCAAAAACAGTGTCATGCTGGCGAAGAAATCTGGGGGGGGGGGGATTTGCGGTCCCGGATTTTGTTAAATATTATTGGGCAACACAACTTCGATGGATCCCTACATGGTCTTCCCTGCTTGCTACCTCAAAATGGGTGGAAATTGAAAAACTCTGGTTGGCACCAACACACCACAACTCTCTACTTTGGGCGACATCTCACGTCGCTATTGACTAATCATTACTAGGCCCAATACAATTAACTAGTAGAACTTGAAACCAATGTGCACAGAAACTTAACCTTTGCTCCAAGTCCTTGGCCATGACATAAGCATATTCAATCCCATGTTTCCAGAAGGTATTGACAATTTAACACTAAAACCGTGGTTTGACTGCAAACTATTTCGATTTGAAGATATTGTAGATCACCGCACCAGATGAATACTACCATTTCAAACTTTAAAATCTGATTTCCAGATTCCTGCCATTTTTCTTATCTTCAAATCTCACACTTCCTGTCACCCGAGGTGTCTTTGCCAACTAGATTTGAGTTTATTTGTAAGTTATGCACCACGACAAGACGCCTGATCTCTAACATTTATGCTTTGTTAATGAACCCATTTCCAGAGGAGCCCATTAGGCACTCTTATATGTCTAAATGGGAAAGGTATTTGAATAGACAAAGTTCCCAGACAGACTGGAATTTACTATGGAAGAGTGCAGCCCAGACGTTGTTTTGCAACACTTATAAAGAAAATCAATATAAAATTCTCATGTTCTGGTATCATACGCCCCTAAAGCTACATTGGCTGTTCCAAGTCTATGTTGGCGATGCAACGCTCATGGTGCTGACACCTATCACATTTCCTGGGAATGTCCGGGTATTCGGCAGTTCTGGGTTGATGTTAACGGATTTATCAAGGATCGGTTGGGGGGTTCAGTTATCCTTAGATTCCGCTGCATGTCTTTTAAATTTGTTCACCCATCAGGTGAAGAAACCGATCTTGAAAATGGTCTTATATATTTTGACACCTGCTAGATTCTTATTCCCTCCTATTGGAAGCACAGAGATTCCCTATTTTTGCAGGACATAAGGACCCTGGAACACCTAACTGCCAAGTTACATAATGCTGTGGATAACTTCCATATTGTATGGTCTATATGGGAAACATATACTGTAGTTGTCACTTATCAATGATCAATATTTTTATATTGACCTTTAGATATTACTGTATCAGATGTCCTCCCTGGATTCCAAGCATAAAGTCTGTCTTCTCCCACTCCCTTCTGTCGATGTCTTGTATGTCTAAATTATGTGTTTTCTTTTCTGAGGTGGAAGTGTGGCTATGTTTACCAAGGGATAGTGCAAGCTTTTAGCATTATCTTTATACAACATTTATGATGTATGTTTTGCTACTCCTATGTGGACAAAATTTCCTGTATCTCTTATCCTTTATTATGTATCTTGGAAATGTGTCTTTATTGCAATATGCTTCAATAAAATTACAGTTAAACAAAAAAATGTAATAAGACTTTAGTAATTAAAAAAGCCGATAAAGGGGGAGCCGTGGTCGTTTTGGAGGCTGCATTATATACTAAGCAAGTTATGTCCATACTTAATGATACTACAACATATAGAAAACTTCAAGGAGATCCTACTAAATTATTCCTAATAAAATTAGATAGACATTTAGAGGAAGGCATGACTTTGGGGGCCATTACTCAAAAACAAAAGAAATATATGTTATATGTTATATATGTTATACCCATATTTTAGGGGGTACCGAAAATACATAAAAATGAATTCCAACCCAAAATTAGCCCAATTATAGCTGGAAATAATTTTTTAGTCTTAGTACGTGGATAATGTTTTAGTCTTAGTATGTGGATAGACAAATATTTACAGCCCTTAGTACAAAAGATGCCAGGATATATTAAGGACACAGTCAGTCTGAAATATTTTCTATATTTTTGTGGCAAAAGGATTATCACTGGGTCAGTTGTGATGCAGTGAGCCTATATTCTTGCATTCTGCATGATATGGTTCTTAGGGCTATTGCGTTCCATTTATGGAGAACAAGTAAGTATAATGAAGGACTTCAGATTTTTATTCTGCTAGTATAGAATTCCTGATCAAGCATAATTACTTCAAATTTGACAATCATTTTTTTCTACAGTTAGTCAGAGCTCCGATGGGAGCCACAGCGTCACCATCTATAGCTAATTGACGTGGACGCCATTTTCAGTGAAAATCCTTTTCTGTCGAGCACTATGGGCGAAATGTCCGAAAAGTGGCGTATATATGCCAGTTTCAGCGCATTAAATCAGTGTAAAGTGCGCCTTGAAAGTCTGCATTGCTCAACACTCGGCACATAGCATATCAATGGTAGTATATGGTATGCATCTATCGAGGCTCATTGCCCGACGGGGGCGCATAACATATGTAAATTCTCAATAGGTGCATTTCGCAATGGGGGCGCACAGTGCACCATATTTAGGCGCATTACAAAGTGGGCGTTCCCCGGTATAATGCCCCCTAGTTTGGTGTACGACAGTCCCTTTACAATTTAAAATATTTGGGGTTTAAAAAAAATGGGTTTTGGGCCCCAAAATTAGAACAAAAAAAAAGGCGGGTGGGTTTTGGGACAAAAGTCCCCTAAATTTTTAGGGGTGCTACATTGATGACCTCCTGTTGGTGTGGGGTCACGATGTAGCATCCATACAATCCTTTATACAGTACATTAACGATAATGGCAACAATTTACGTTTTACTGGGAATTGGAGTAACAAGGAAATTGCAAAATTTTTTGGGTAAACACCTCCGGGGGAATGCAGAGTTTTAATTTGAAAATGTTTACCTTCCCTTTTTTTGTTTAAACCTAACTCAGGAAAAAACCCATCTTTAAGGGCCAAAAAGCGTCATTCAAAAAAAAAAATTATTGCAGCCATTCCCACAGCTGTATATATGAGAGCTTTGAAGGGGATGCCCCGCTGGTTACGACCTTTTAACAAGAAAATTTGATAAAAATTGATAGCAGAATTAAGGAACAAGGTTATTCTGATAATTCCTTGTATAATTCTAAAAGAAGAGTGAAACAATTTTGAAAACTACATTTTAAAGAAAAAAAAGGGAAAAAAAAATCCCAAAGGGAAAAAATTTTTTTTTCTAAAAAATATAGTGAGGATTTCGGTAAAATAGAAAATATCTTTCACATAAACCTATTTTAAGGGGGGCAGGAACCCCCACAATTGGGCCCCCTAGGGATGGGGGGCATTTTTTTGTGTCCCAAGGGTCCAACAATTCCCAAATTAAAAAAAAAAACCCTAATATCTGGGTTTTTTTAAAAAAAAGTTTTTTTTTCCCATGCGAGGTTGTTCAGGTGCAAAAGTTTTTCAAGTATACAAAAAAAAAAAATTAAACATGAAGGTCGAAAATTTTTTGATTTGGCTTTACGCCCGTTTTTTTGGTATTAAATGCCCCTCCCGGCCCGAATCCCGCTTTTCGACGCAGGAAAGCCAATTTTTAGGCGCAGCGTTCCCACTTTCAAGGGGCGGGCCCGTGGGCGCGGTTTTGGGCATGGGGTAGGGTTTCCGGGGGGGGACGCGGCGCTCTCCCAAAAACTCTGAGGCTGTTTTCGATCGCGAATTGGGAAAGCGAGGCGCGTGCCCGCGCTCGGCAAACTCCGACAGGAGGGCCCGTTTTTTTTTTGGGGCTAAAATTTTCCCTTTTCCCTCCCGAGGGGGAAAAATGGGAAAAGGATCGGAACATGCAGGAAACCCTCAGAAGATCGCTACAGAAATCTCGGCGCCCGCTTCGTGCAGCAGCGTTATGATTTCCGGAAAAAAAAACGCCTTTTAAAAGAGGGGGGAAAACAGGTCAGAAAAAAGGCTGAAACGTAAAAAAAAAAAAATTAAAAAAAAATTTACTTTCCTAAACTCTTTGCGGGGCAATCCCAAAAATTATATATTGTAAATTGCCGGGGAAAAACAGTAAATTTAAATTCCCGATACCAAATTTTAATTGGTCGGGGATAAACCGGCCCAAACCCGAATAGGAGCCGGGCAGGAACCATTAAAACCCAGGGGAAGGGGTTGACCCCTTTTAGAAAAAAAAGGCGGGAAGTTTTAAAATACAGTAAAAAAGCTGAAAAAGCTGATTGGGGTTTGGGTACCGGGGGCTTGGTTAAACTCAGCCAATTTAAATAGGAGGACAGGACCCATTAAAACCCTATTTGGGGAACTATTGACCAAACGAATAGGGGCGGGCAAAGACCCATTTTAAAAGTCTATGGAGAAGTTTATGGGCCAAACAGAATCCCAAGGCGGGATAATTCAAAAAAAACAGTAAAAAAAAACAGAAAAGAGCTTTATTGGGTGAGCTAGCGGGGGCCTGATATCCCGCCAATTTAAAAGCGCAAATACTTCTCCCATTATAGTCTATGGAAAAGGGGGGGGGCCCCCCATTTAAAAACCCGGTGCTCAAAAGCGTCCGTGCGGCATGAAAATTAATAAAAAAAATCTTTTTATTAAGTGTAAAAAAATTATAAAATTTAAAAAAGCCGAACCCCCAAATTTCAAAAAAAAAGCAGTTAAAAAAAACCCCGAAACCAAAAGCCCTTTTTTTTTTCGCCAAGACCCCCGCTAATAGGGGGAATTTTCAAAAGAGGGGAATTGGCCCCGGGGGAAAAAAGTAAATTTTTAAAATTTTTTAAGCTATTCCCCATTTTGGGGGGGGATAAACCCGCCAATTTAGAATAGGGAAAACCCAAAGTCCCCCTTTTTTAAACCCATTTGGGGGAGAATTTACCCAAACGAAAAAGGAGCGACAAAAGTCCCCTTATAAACATTGGAGAAAAATTAACCAATTTTTAAATTTAAAGGCGGGACAGTTCAAAAAATTAAAATAAAAAGCAGGGAAAAGAGCTGATTGGTTTTAAGGGGGGGTCTCGTTTCCCGCTTAGCCAAAACGAGCGGAGCAAATTTCCCCCTTAGGGGTTCTTTGGGGAAAATAAATTCTGAGGCGCGCTCTTGGTTGGGGTTTGGGGTAAGTTTTAAAAGAGGGGCCCCTTTTTTTGAAACCCAAGGGAGAGCGAGCGACGCTCCTAGGGTTTTTTTTTAATGAAATCTGAAATAAAACTGTACATGGGCCGAAATAAAAATTTTTAAACACTACAGAAGGGTTTGTACCGATTTTGTAAATAAAAAAAAAATTTTTAATTTGGGGTAACGAAAAAAATATTAAATCAATAAAATCATGTTTTTTTTTCTTATTTCGTTGAACCCCTTTTTTTTGATCCCTTTGTAACTTCCCCCTAATTTTAATGGGGTTTTTACTTGTCCCCTCCTATTTTATTTTGGGCCCGGGTTTTTTGCCCCCAATCAGGAAAAAGCTTTCTAAATTTTAAAATTTCTGTTTTTTCCCGGCAATTTTTCCCAAAATCCTAATTTTTTAAATTTGGGTTTTTTGGAAAGTGATTTTGTTTTAGTATTTTTTTTTTTGAGGTTTTTAGCTCTTTTTTGGGGAAAGTTTTTCCCCGGCCCTTTTTTAAAGGCGATTTTTGATTCATTAAATCCCGCACCGACTTTTGGGAAGATTTTCTCGCTGTTTCACTGTTCGGGATCGGAAAAAAGTTTTTTTAGTGCAGCCCCAAAAAAATTTCCGCCCCTAAAGTCCCGCATTGGCGCCCATGCCCCGCACAGTGCCCCATAAAACACCCGGCGAGGCCCCGGGAAATTTTCCCCGCATGTATGATGCCTACCTCCACGGCGAAAAACCCTTTGGCCCCGCGCCGCACGCCTCGCCCCGGGCCCCGCCTGCCGAATAACACACTGGCCAGGCCCGGGGCGGATTTTTTCCCCCATGTAAGGAGTGCACCACCTCCCCGGCGGAATAAAAGGCGCACCCCCCGCACTGCCCTCGGACCCCACGGCAAAAAAACACGGCGAGGCCGGCGGACTTTACATCAGTATGAGTGCCCTGGCCCCCGACATAAATCGGGGCCAGATTCGCCGGAAAACTGGCGGAAAGGTGCGCCCCGACCCGGCGGGATTCATACATGTGGCCTGTAATGTTCTGAATAAGGAGGGTATTAAAAACTATACTGTAAAAACTTTTCTAAACTGTGATACAGATTATGTAATATACATAATATTGTATAAACAATGTAACAAACATTATGTAAGGGAGCACAGTTAGAAAAGTCAAAAGCAGGATTGCCGAACACATTACAGCCATCAAAAATAAAAAAATCAAACCTATCAGGAGCAGTTAAACACTTCATGAGGAGCATCAGGGCTCCCTAGATACTTTTGCCTATTATGGCATTGAAAGGGTAAAGCGACCCGAAAGTGGAGGCGATTGGGTTAAGACTGTGAGGAGACTGGGAAGCTTTCTGGATCCTCAGCCTTGACAAGAGAACGCCCACAGGTTTGAATTACCGCACCGACCTCACATATATATACTAGATCATATGTATGCTATGTTAAACAAGATGCGAAAATCGTACTTGAAAGCTTGATATATTTAAAAGTTTTAAAATTATATATATGCGGTGTTTGTATTTAGTTGAAATAATATACTTTTTGTTTGCTACTGTTTGGAAGTGACGAGTGAACCAATCTCAGGTTCTCTATTGTTTTAAATATCATGTAGAGTAAAGGAAAAGTTTGGCTGTAAACAAGAACCGTAAGGGCAAGTCTCCATGGCAAGGGTTTTCCGACGGTTTTTCAGACGGTTTGCGGTTTTTCAGACCGCCTGAAAAAACGGCCGAAAATGAGCACAATTGTGCTCCATGGAAAAGCGGTCCGCTCAAAAAACATTGAGCATGTTCATTCTTCCGTCCGGTTTCCGGACGGAATATGAACACCTCAATGGGGGGGGAAGGTCTCTTCTCCGCTCATCGCGGAGAAAAGCCGTCCGCCCCGCGGCTGTGGGGACGGACGCAAAACAGGACAAATACCGGCCAGCAAACCGGCCGGTATTTGTCCTGTGCCGTGTGAATGCAGCCTAAGCATTTTTTCATTTATCTACACCATTTTTAGCTGTTGGCTTTTTTCTAATAAATACCTGCTTGTACTCATACATACATGCTGGATGTTTTTCTATATTGGATTTTGTTACAAGTACAACCGGATGGTTTGTCCGGGGGTGAGATTAAAGGCAGAAAAATCCTCGGCCATATCAGTGCATAAATGGCAAGTAAGGGGTAAGCTTATCTATTTTCCCTTGTTTTGTCTATGAAGGCTTCTGGATACTCTGCAGATGGGGGCTTTGGATACTAATCAGCACCCATGTGTGGCATGCTGGCATTTTCAGTTGTGGAACTACAAGTGCCAGCATTCCACACCACAAATGTACTTACTATATGAGTGCTGACTAGTACATGTGTTTAACTTGTGCTGCTGTGGCATGCTGACACTTGCAGTTCTATGTTCAACAGCAGTTAGTGGCTGTGGAACTACAAGTGCCAGCATTCCACATCACACATCTATCCACCAATCCAAAAGACCGGATCAAATAGCAAAAAATAAAACAATCATACAGGTAAATGATAACAAAATACTGCAATGCCAAACAAAACTACATTTACCCAATAAATATTTCTTTATTGAAAATAAATCAGCGCAAATACAAAAATAAACAATAGCGGTGCAAAAAAGTGCCAAAAGTGCTGCAGGCAAGTATATCCGAAATCAAAATAACTCAATTACAAAAAAAAAATATAATAATGGTAAACAAGATTTAAAGTAATATATTCCAAAAATGTATATGCCCCGACAAGGTAACATAAATAATACATATATGATCAAACCAATGTGTATAAATAACCAATACAAAATAAAGCCATCATAATGGGATAATACAGACCTAATAGCACGCTGAAAAGACCCAACGCACATTTCGCAGGAATGCTTAGTCAGCGGTGACATTCCTGCGAAATGTGCGTTGGGTCTTTTCAGCGTGCTATTTTATATGTATTATTATATTATATTATATATATATTATTGTATTATATTATATTACTATATTATATTATTATATTATATTATTATATTATTATTATGGCTTTATTTTGTATTGGTTAGTTATATACATTGGTTTGATCAGATATGTATTATTTATGTTACCTTTTGGGGCATATGCATTTTATAAATATATTACTTTAAATAATGTGTACCATTTTTATTTTTATTTTTGTAATTGAGCTATTTTGATTTGGGATATACTTGCCTGCAGCACTTTTGGCACTTTTTTGCACCGCTATTGTTTATTTTTGTATTTGCATTGATTTATTTTCAATAAAGAAATATTTATTTTATCGGGTAAATGTAGTTTTGTTTGGCGTTGTACCACACATGTACTAAATATGCCTCTTCTGATTTACATACAAATTCAACTTAAAGGGGTTTTCTCGCTACAAAGATCATAGTTTAAAATGAGGGGATCAAAAATGTAAGCATGTACGTCCTTGGTTACCATTAGCACAGTGCTATAGTTTAAGAGAATGGGCTGTTTGTTAAGTGACGAAGTTTGAAACCAGGTTGGGTTACAGAGAGAAAGAGGGAGAGGAAGAGAAAGAGAGAAAGAAAGAGAGACGAGAACGAGAGAGAGAAAGAGAGAGAGAGAGGTCAGTGGTAGGTGCGACGCAGTGTGCGGGGGGAGAGACTGACTTTCACTGGCAGCGATCATAGGTCCTGCAGCAGAGAGAGAGATCATGTGCAGTCCCATGTAAACACAAACAGATAAAGCATATAGTTTTGTTCTGCAGATCTGTAGAGGTCAGAGGTGTAATAATCTGCAGGATATATCACTGTGTGTGAAAGACAGAGAAAACTAAATCACCCATCTTTCAGAGAGTCCTGAATGTCGAATGCCCATTCTAACTACAAAGTATGAAGAAAGAGCAAGAAATGTAGATACAAATTATGGAGTTACACTTAGCTTTTTACTTCCAATGATTGCAATGATAGCGGAGAACTCTCCCTTCCACCAGCTCACACAGAATGAATCCCCACGTACACAGTGTAGGGTGTGTCTGCAGAGAGAGACTGGAGACTGGCTAGGCCACACCATGACCTTAATGTGCTTCTTTTTGAGCCACTCATTTGTTGCCTTGGCTGCATGTTTTGGGCACTGTCTTGCTGGAAGACCCAGCCACGACCCATTTTTAATGTCCTGGCGGAGGGAAGGAGGTTATCACTCAAGATTTTACAGTACATGGTTTATTCATTCTCCCAATCATGCGGTGAAGTATTCCTGTGCCCTTAGCAGAGAAACACCCCCAAAACAATGTTTCCACCTCCACGCTTGACAGTGTTCTTTGGGTCATAGGCAGCTTTTCTCTTCCTCCAAACACGACGAGTTGAGTTAATGCCAAAGAGCAAAATTTTTGTCTCATCTGACCACAGCACCTTCTCCAAATCACTCACAGATTTATCCAAGTGTTCATTGGCTAACTTCAGACGGGCCTGCACATGTGTCTTCTTGAGCATGGGGTCCTTGTGGGCACTGCAGGTTTTTAAACCATTACGGTGCAATGTTTTACCAATGGTTTTCTTGGTGACTGTGGTCCCAGATTCCTTGAGATCATTAACAAGTTCTTCCCGTGTAGTTTTAGGCTGATCTCTCACCTTCCTCATGATCAAAGATACCCCACGAGGCAAGATTTTGCATGGTACCCCAGATCGAGGTCGAGTGACAGTCATTTTGTATTTCTTCCATTTTCTTACTATTGCACCAACAGGTGTCCCTTTCTCACCCAGTGTCTTACTTCTGGTTTTGTAGCACATTCCAGCTTTGTGCAAGTCTATGATCTTGTCCCTGACATCCTTAGAAAGCTCTTTGGTCTTGCCCATGTTGTAGAGGTTAGAGTCTGACTGATTCATTGAGTCTGTTGACAGGAGTCTTTTATAAAGGTGACTACTTAAGACAGCTGTCTTTAATACAGGTAACGAGTTGATTAGGAGCATCCAACTGGTCTGTAGGAGCCAGAACTCTTAACGGTTGATAGGGGATCGAATACTTATTTCTCTCAGCAAAATTCAAATAAATTTATATAATTTATTTTGGATATATCTCTCAATGTTAAAATTAACCTACCCTTAATATTATAGACTGTACATGTCTGTCAGTGGGCAAACATACAAAATCAGCAAGGGATCAAATAATTATTTCCTTCACTGTATGTACATTGGTATGTGTGTACAAGGTGGATGTGAGTACATAGGGTGTGCGTGTGTTTACATCGTTGTGTGCGTGTACATGGGGGCGTGCGTATGCACATGTGTGTGCACATGGTGTATGTGTATACAAGGGGTGGATGTGTGTACATGGGTGTGCATTTGTGCATGTACAAGGGGGATGTGTGTACATGGGTCTGTGCGTGTACATGGTTGTGTGTGGGGGGATGTGTATACATTTGTGTTCATGTATGGTTGTGTGTGTACATGAGTTTGCGTGTAGATGAGGACTGTTTATGTACGTGTGTATATCAGTGTGTGTTTGTGTACATGGGTGTGCATTTGTGCGTGTACATGGTTATGTGTGTGTACCAGGGTGTGTGTGTATGTACATGGATCTGCCTGCGTGTACATTTGTGTCTGGGGGATGTGTGTATGTGCATGGATGTGCGTGCGTGTACATTTGTGTTTGGGTTTGTGTGTATGTGCATGGATGGGTGTGTGCTTTCTTCAGTGTACATGGGTGTGCATGTGTGTACAAGCGGGGATGTGTGAACATTTGTGTACATGGGTGTGCGTGGACATGGCTGGACGTAAATAGGTGGGTGTGTACACATGGGTGTGCGTGTGTGTACATTGGTGTGTCTATAGATGGGTGTTTGTATGCATACATGCATGCACATGTCTTTTTGTGTCTTTGTGCATGTCTGTGTGTGTCTGTCTGTGACGCCTCATTCCCCGCAGCAGACACCCAGTTTTCCTAGTATAGGAAATCTGGTTATATGATATGGGGGATGTTACCCAGCTTTCCTGGCTGCTAGATAGCCAGTCCACCCTCGAGGAAAGCTGAGTGATGCCATAAACCCCGCAGAAGATACCCAGCTTTCCTACTATTAGGATAATGGGTTGCTCTGGGGGATGTGACTTCACCCAGCTTTCCTGGACACTGGTTAGCCAATATATATTTATGTAGGGTTTTTTTTTCCATAGGTTTCCCTTTTGGAATACATCGGGTCAGCACTGGATTTTTTTTCTTTTTTTGAATCATAAGTTTTTTTATTGATTTTCAGGTATTAAATGAGAGGAGGATACAACATATGTCAAAAACTGTGCCAAACACGGCAAAATGTCAAACAATGCCATTACATATGAATTCAAATACAGATCAAATCGAGCATGGTGAGAGCAAAGTATCATTACGTGTCTAAACAATAATAAACCTAGCATAAGAGAGAGGTCACGCAAGAGGTTGACAGGCAGTCATAGAAACGATGGAGTTTCATAATACCTAGAAGAGGTCCAAAGAAGCCATTTATCCCTTACCTTGTCTACAACATGGGGCGGTATCACTAAGCATGTTTCCGCCACAAACTGCGAGTTTACACGTTGTACAACCTCTTTAGCTGCTAAAGGAGTTGGCATCTTCCAATGGTGTGCAATCACCATCCTGGCTGCTACTAAAATGTGAAAGATGATGGTGCGGAAGTCTAGTGGGAAATCTCTTAGGTTGATGTCTAGAATGGCTAACTCCGGGGTCAAAGTTATCGGACAACCTGTTACCTCAGACAGAATTTTCTCTACCTCCCCCCAAAGGGCCTTGGTTGTTGGGCACTCTCACCACATATGCATTAGGGAACCTGTCGCCCCGCAATTTCTCCAGCATAGTTTGGAGTGATCCGAAGACATGTGGGCCAGTCTATTAGGTGTAAGGTACCATCGAAGGTGTAACTTTCTAGAAAGTTCAGTATGATTGGCACATCTAGAGAGTTGGGTCGGGATTGCTGCTGCTTCTATCCAAGTGTCAACTGAAAAGGTCTGTCTTAGCTCTTTTTCCCATTTGAGGGCATAATCAGGTTTATGATCAATGTCTTCCTTTGTTAGGGTGGTGTAGGCTGCTGAGATCCCCCTCTCAAAACCCTTTTTCTGAAACAGAAAATTTTGGAAAGGGGTGGTTATCCTTGGTCGGGGAGGCCATTTCCAGGATTGTAGTATACTCCTGACCTGTAAATAGCATAGAAACTGGGACTGGGGAATATCAAACTCCAAAGCCATGGTGGAGAAGGATTTAAAGATGTTATTGTCATATAATTGTCCTATAGTGTTGAGTCCTTTAACACTCCAATTTGAAATTGCCAGATAGTGAGCCGTAGAGTAGAGCATAGTTAAGGAGCATGAGTTTTGGTTCAGCCAGACATTCTGATTCGGGACAATATACTTTGTCCAAACCGTGTTGTAAGGTTGGGAAACTCCAATTTGGTAGTTCATGGCCTAGTAAGGCCACACTAAATTTGTCCTTAACTGTATAAGGTCTAACTGACATAGCTTCTATGTTTGCCCAATGATGAGCCATTGGGTTATTCCAGAGAAAAAAGATAGGCTCAAGGACTGCTGCAATATTATAATGAACTAGGTTTGGGACTGACAGACCCCCCAGTTTACTTTGCCTATATAAGTATTGTTTTCTGAATCGTGGTTTCCTTGCATTCCATATGAATCCCAGAAGCTTAGCTTGCAAATCGTTCAGGAACGAGGTAGGGAATATAAACGGTAAGGAACGGGCAATGTAGATAAATTTTGGTAGTAGTATCATTTTAGTAAGGTTGATTTTTGCCAGCCAGGATAAGGGTAAGTGTTGCAGTCTATGTATTTCTGAAGATAAGGAAGTTGCCAAGTCCGTCAGGTTGGAATTAATGGTATGTGAGAGGTTTGGATAAATCTTAATCCCTAAATATGTTACATATGTATCTGACCATAAGAACGGGAATTCCTTTAATCGGGTCACCTCTTCAGGAGAACAATTCACAGTCAATAGGGTAGATTTGTTTGCATTTAATTTGTAATACGAGACTTGTGAATAACGTTCTAACAGGGACAAAAGGGCTGTTATGGAAGATAGAGGGTCTTTACATAAAATTAGGATATCGTCTGCGTACAAGCTGACCTTGTGTTCAGTATTAAAGATAGGTATTCCAGAAACTAAGGTAGATGATCTGATCATTTGTGCAAGTGGTTCTACACATAAATCGTAAATTAGAGGGGACAAGGGACAACCTTGACGGGTACCATTTGTTATGGCGAAAGGTCGGGAGAGATAACCTGAATTGAGCACTCTCGCCGAGGGGGACGTATAAAGGGACAGGATGGCCTTTAAGAAATCTCCCTCAAATCCAAACTTAAGCAACACCTCTCGGAGGTAAACCCAGTTGATCCTATCAAATGCCTTCTCCCCGTCAAGGGAGAGAAGGGCCATAGGAATGTTTTCTTTTTTAACGACGTGTAGTACATCAATCACTCTTCTGACTCCATCTCTCGCCTGTCTCC
Source organism: Phyllomedusa bahiana (assembly GCA_025379985.1). Lineage (NCBI taxonomy): Eukaryota > Metazoa > Chordata > Amphibia > Anura > Hylidae > Phyllomedusa > Phyllomedusa bahiana. Next base: position 233,260 of record JAODAL010000885.1, read on the forward strand.
CCCTCATGAACCCTACCTGATCCATACTAATTAGAGATGGGAGAATAGTTTGCAGTCTGTTAGCAATAATCTTGGAATAGAATTTAATATCGCAGTTGAGTAAAGAGATGGGCCTGTAGTTAGTAACTAAGTCAGGGGGTTTATCAGGTTTAGGTATTGTGGTGATTGTGGCAGCTAACATCTCTTCTGGGGGGCACCACTAGAAATTATATGTTGAAAAATGTTTAAAAGGTGAGGGTTTAAAATCTGTGAGAATACCTTATAGTACTCGTTAGATAGGCCATCAGGTCCTGGTGATTTGTTAGTCTTTGATTGTTTAATGACTTGCTCAAGCTCCCCTAAGGTGATAGGACTATCTAGAAAAGTTTTATGTTCCTCCGAGAGCGAGGGTAGTTTTACCTGGGAGAGAAACTCTTCACCCTCTTGAGAAGACACCGGGGGGGTCGTAATGTCCCCTCCAATGTTTTATAAGGAACTATAGTAGTCTGCAAATGAGTTACCTATCTGCTGAGGGTCATATATCTTTTTGCCATCCGACCGGGTTAGGTAGTCTATTTTAGCTCTAGCTTGAAAAGTTTTCACTCTCTTAGCCAGAATTTTACCAGGACGGTCGCCTTGGAGATAGAAGTTCCACCTGTTTTTATTCAAGTGGTGCTCATATTGCCTTAAGCTGAGGTTAGATAACTGCTTTTTAAGCTCTTTAAGCTTTTCTTCCACCTGAACACTGGGTGTAGTTTTCAGCTTCATCTCCCAAATAGTAATATTGTCTAGAAGGGAGTTCAATTCCCTTTCTCTTTTCTTTTTTTCTCTGGCGATTAATATTCCTCTGATATGCGCTTTGTGCGCGCACCATAAGGAACCTAATGAAGGCGTTGTGGGGGCGTTGTTGGGGCGTTTATTTCGAAGTATTCTCTTAGAGTTTTAGTTAGTTCTGCAACTATGTCTTTAGATTTCAACAGGAAATTATTAATGCGCCAAGGGAGGAAAGCTGGAAGTGTATGCCTATCTCTAAGAGTTAGGAAAACTGGAGCATGGTCCGACCAGGTCCGTATTCCAATTTCAGAGGACAACACATTGGGCAAGATAGCTCTGTCAACTAAGAAGAAGTCTATTCTCGAGTGGGATTTTTGAACTGCAGAGTAGAATGAGTAATCCCTCTCTTCAGTGTGCGTGTATCGCCAATGGTCGTGTAATTGTTCCTCTCTAAGAATATCTCTTAGCTCTGGTGAGGCCCTGGTTCCTCCTGAGGATCTGTTCCAATGTCTGTCTACAACCATATTAAAGTCGCCACAAATTATCAAATTATGTGAAGTCAGACGTCTAGCCTTCCGGATTGTTTTGGTTATGAAAGCTTGCTGACGGACATTGGGAGCGTATAGAGAGAGGATCGTATATGGGAGAGAATTTAGGGTACATCTTAGAATAATAAACCGACCCTTTTCGTCTATAGTTGAGTCTAGAAGTTTGAAGGCTATAGTGTTTTTGATGAGTATGGCAACCCCTGCCCATTTGACGTCCAAAGAGGAGTAGTATATTACCGGGAAATTTCTATGATGCAAGCGGCCCACATCCGCCGCGGTCAGGTGGGTCTCCTGTAAACAGACTACATCTGCGTGTACTTTGAGGATATCCCTCCAGAGTAGAGACCGCTTTTACGGTGAGTTTAGGCCTTTCACATTCAGAGACATTAGCTTGATACCCATTTTGATATAAATAAAAGTTTAGGTAACATGAAATTCTTGAAATTGAGACAGTCAGTTAAGACCTTGCACTGTCCAGACTCGCATGCTCTGAAGAACCTTTTGGCAATGGCATTAAAATAAAAAAAAGGCTGAGAAGAACAGACAGCCAACAAAAACAGATTCAAAACAGATAAAAGGAAAGAAAGCATGAATACAATTTCCATTGTCATGGAAGTACTAGTGGGGTAGAGTCCGCTGCAGGTCTCTGCAAAGCAGAAGAGCAATAGAACAACGTCCCAATTAAGTATAGGAGAGGACTGGAGAATCAAAAAGCAAACAAGAACCTAGCCAGTCAAGTATTCGGGGGAACTCTTTGACGTGTCTGCTTCTCTGACCATAAAGGAGAGATGATCTCTGGTCTGTTTCTTGCTTTTTTAATCGGGGAAGCCGAAGGAGTGGTCAGAAGATTGCATGTGGCAAGAAGATTTTTCACAGCTGCAGGGGAGTGGCAGACATGAGTAGCCCCATCTTTGTTAACAATCAGCTTGACAGGGAACCCCCCAATGATAGTTGATTGAGTTGTCTCTTAAGATTTTCGTGTAGGGAAGAAATTCTTTCCTACGCAGCATAGTGCCTGCTGATAAATCCGGGAATATAGACAGATTGGAGAATCTGTCTGGCAGAGACAGTTCCTTTCATTACGCTCTCAAAAATTAATCTTTTGTACAAAAAAAATGGATTTTAGCGATAACATCACGGGAAACTGAAGATGGAAGGTGTTTAGGTTTGGGCAGTCTGTGAATCCTATCCACTGTTAGATCCATTGAAGAAGCCTCTGGGAGGACAACTGCCATCAAATCTGTTAGGAACATGGGGAGTTGCTCTGAACCAATTGATTCCGGAATGCCTCTTATCCGGATATTATTTCGCCTAGACCAGTCTTCTAAATCCATTACTTTCGCAGATAACCTTTGAACCTCTTCTTCCAATGTTGAGTTAGCATCTATTAACAGATTGTGAGAGGCGACAAATTCTCCCAATTTCGTTTCAATATGCTCTGTTCTAGAGACAAGTGAATGGATGTCACGCCTAAGGTCTCCCATCATATGTTTAAAATCTGATTGGAGATTTTCCCTAATGAAGTAAATAGCCTCTGAAGTGTAGTTTCCGCTGGAGTAGAGACGGTGAAAAGATCTTGATTTTCCACATCCCCTGACTCAGAGCGGGACGGCGTTGGTGATATAGAAAGGGAGTGGGCCGGTTCCCCACGTTGCCGGGTGTTAGAAGGGGAATTTTGGAAGAATTCAGTAAGCTTTGTAGGTTTTTGCGGTTTGTTCCTTTTCGACGTGCCTCCCATTGTTTTGAGGTATGCTAATTAGAATGAGGCTGTTAAGATATATACAGCGTGGGTATATGGACTTTGAAGTAACCTGTAAGGCTGGATCAATTTTGAGGTTTTGTAGGAAATCAGATAACCGGTATAGGTATTTAGTATGTAAATATGTCAGATTGGGGATAGTATAAAGCTGTATGCGAGGTCAGCTCACACAGCTATCCACTCCTCTGAAGTCTGTCCGTTAAGTTGTCTATTTAGGGCTGCAGCGTAGACGGGATAAGAGTGTATGATAAGCTAGGGCTCCCCAGTCTCAGTCCTCTGTGCTTATGGTGAAGCAGGAGGTAGTTAGAGAAGCTGAAGTAATGTTAATAAAATGGCGTCCGCTCCCACGTGCTGCTATAAGCTATCATAAGAACAGGCTGTAGCTGCAGTGAGGGCAGTAGATATGGGCCCAATTGCTGGGATGTGGTAAGAATACAGTCTTAGGTTGGTTCCTGAGGTATATATGAGCTCTGTATGCTGATAGCAAGCTCTCTCTCAGTGGCAGTTGGGTATCAAAATGGCGACCACGGTAGTCAGCGGGTGTATGCAGGGGTTTACTCACTGTGGAGCAGCCGAGTGTGCCGTAGATTGAGGCGGTCTCCCCGTCTGAAGCGCCGATTCCAGTGGGCAGCAGCGAGGTGTCTGGCTCCTTGAGTCCCGGCCGTGAGCCGCACTAGCTCCTAGACTTCTTAAGTAAGAGGCTTCCTCCTCAGAGCCTGCGCTTTCCTGGAGTCCGCCGGGGTCCCTCCTCACCTTCTTTGGGTATCGCTTAGATCCGGCCAGCGCCCGGCAGGACACCTGCGGGTTGGCGCCCAACCACCAGCGTAGTGCGAGCTGCGTTCACCTCCTCCTCTGTTCTTCCCGCCACTGAGCTTCTCCGCTGCTCTTCAGGATTTTACTCCTTGCGTGCCGCTCTCTCAGTGCCCGAGGGGCTGGACTGCACTCTTCTGTCTCCAGGTATGTTCCCCTGTGGGCCGAATCGGTTTAGGAGCTGCTAGGTAGGGTTTATTTGTGCCGGTTTTTGGATTCTCTACGGAGCTCTCCCTCTATGCGTCCGCCGCCATGCAGAGCCAGGCCACGCCCCCTGATTTTTTTTCTTTAATAAAATGGTCAACGAGGGATGTAGTTGACCATCTTTGTACACCCTAATGCATTGTTTATACAATGCATTAGGCTGCATAAAGAATCATGCCCACTAGTGGTGATGAAGCACCTTTGGGGGATTCAAAGTTAAAGTAAAAATAAATAAAATGTTTTCATGTGTAAAATATATATATTATATATATATATATAATATATATATATATATATATATGTATATATTATATATATATATATATATATATATATATATATATATATATATATAAATATATAATCCAATATAAGTTCCTCCTTCTGCCATTTTACAAATAAAAGCCTGAACTATTAAAATATAACAATTTATCCCGTATGTTAAACAACGTAGAAGAAAAAAATTCTTAACGCCAAAATTGTGTTTTTTTGGGTCATTTCACGTCTCCTAAAAAATTGGAATAAAATTGATCAATAAAGTCGCATGCATTCCAAACTGGTACCAATAAAAAGTACACTTTAGCCCACAAAACATGCACCTTCACTCCGCAGGTGTTAGTACCAAAAAGTTATTAGTCACAAAAAAGACACCACAGCAAAAATTTTAAAAATAGAAAATGTTTGGAATTTTTTTATGGCACCAAAACATAGCAAAAACCATACATGTTTGGTATTGTCGGACGCATATCAACCTGTAGAATACAGCTAACATCATTTATACTGAAGATTGGACGGCATAAAAACAACACTTCCTCAAACATGACGCAAGCACGTTTTTTCACATTTTGCCTCACTTAGAATTTTTTGGCGGGTTCTCAGTATATTCTATAGTAATAGAGTAACACCATTAAAAAGTAAATCTTGTCTCACAAAATAAAATCCCTCATTTGTCTAGATAGCTGGAAAAATAAAAAAGTTATGGCTCTGGTGAGGATGGAAAAATGGACGTGACAAAAAAATAAAAAAGTCTGCAATGGGAAAGGGTTAAAAAGAAGCCAATACACTGCTCTATATACAGAAAAATAAAAAAAAAGTTATGGCTATATACTATATTCTTAGTGATACATTGTTTTACACAATAAACATGTTTTCTTTTTTCAGTAAAAGTTTTTATGGTGTAAAAGCAGAAAAACATAAAAAAAATATACATTAAGTATAGCTGTATATATACATTTAGTATAGCGCTAATTAACCCCTTACCGACATTTGACATACCCATACGTCAAGGCCGGGTAGGGGTTCCCTCAAATTGATGTATAGGTACATCATGGCGATCTTGCGAGCTCATAAGCGGAGCTCGCAAGATCGCAGCATGGAACCAGCGGTATATTACCGCTGGCATCATGCCGCATCCCCCACTCCGGCCGCAGGTGATTAACCCTTCAATGTTGCGACCTATCATGGTCGCGACATCGAAGCTGCAGGCAGCAGGAGTGAGCTCCTGCTGCCTGCGATCGTAGCAGTGAGCGGCGCAGACACGCTCACTGATCCACTCACCCGACAGCCCGGACGCTGAATGAATGCATCCAGGTTGTCTGGTGACGTCACCATGCCCACAATGCATTGACGGTGATTGACGGTCACCATGGCGACCAGTACACAGCAGTAATGTTGTGTGCAGGTCTCCTCTTGTATGAGCGATTTGAATATCGCTCATACAATTCCCCTCTGGGGAAATTGAAAAAAGTTTGAAAAAGTTAAAAAAAAGTGTAAAAAAGTAAAATACCAACACGAAAACTACAATCAAAACACGTACACCGCCCTTTTCTCCTTTACAAACGCCAATCGCCCCAAAAAAGATAAAAAATAAATAAAGTACCCATATTTGGTATCGCCGCGTGCGTAACAACCCACCCTATAAATAAGTCACGTTATTTAACCCATACGGTGAACGGCGTAAAAGAAAAAAAAAAGCAGTCACAGAATTGCGATTTTTGCTCATCCTGCAGCACATAAAATGGAATAAAAAGTGATCAAAAGCTCATATATACACAAAAGTGGTGCCAATTAAAGCATCAGTTCATCCTGCAAAAAAGTCCATACACAGCTCTGTATATGTAAAGATAAAAAAGTTACGGCTATTAGAAGATAGCGATGCATAAATATTGTTTTACACAAAAAAACACTTTAAAAAAAAGTACTTCCACATAAAAAAACTATATAAATTGGGTATCGCTATAATCGTCTCGACCTAGGGAGTAAAAATAACTTGTCACAGATACTGCACGGTGAGCGCTGTTAAAAATAAAAATTACTAGGATTTCAGTATTTTCTTCACCATGTCTTCCAAAAAATTGATGTAAAAGCGATCAAAATGACTTGTCCCCACAAAAATGATACCCATAAAAACGTCAACTCATCCCGCAAATAACAAGCTGCTATACAGCTCCATACACAGAAAAATAAAAAAGCTATGGCTCTCAGACTGCAGCGATGCAAAAACGTGTTTTCCCATTTGAATAAAAGTGTTTTTATTGTGTAAAAGCAGTAAAACATAAAAAAATATACAAATTTGGTATCGGTGAAATCGTATTGACCTGCTGAGTAAAGCTAGGATGTCATTTATACCACACGGTGACCGCTGTAAAAAATAAAAAACATTACTAAGATTGCTGTATTTTGTTCAAAATGCTTCACAAAAACCTTAATAAAAAGTGATCAAAGCGTCATACGCCCCCCATAGTAGTACCAATAAAAACATCAACTCATCTCGCAAAAAACAAGCCCATAATCAGCTACGTATACAGAAAAATAAAAAAGTTATGGCTGTCAGACTATGACAACATAAAAATGCATTTTTTATGAACGCATTTCTATTGTAAAAGTAATAAAACCTAAAAAAATATATAAAACTTATATCATTGCAATTTTACTGAACCACATAGTAAAGTTATCCTGTCATTTATCCCGTACGGCGAACACTGTAAGAATGAAGCCCAAAAAACAATGGCGGAACTGCGTTTCCCCCCCCCCATTTTCATGGTCCAATGCTAAAAAAAACTATGGAACCTCTGTGCACCCAAAATGCACAATACACCCCTAAATGAGATCCATGAGGGGTGTTGAATATAAAATGAGGCAACTTCTGGAAGGTTTCATCTGTTCTTGTACTGTGGGAGCTTTGCAAATGAGACATGGCACCCCCACCAAAATCTGCGTTCCAGAAGCCAAATAGCGCTCCCTCAAGACATCCTGCCATGCGCCCAAACAGCAGTTTACACCCACATGTAGGGTATTGTCAAACTTGGAAGAAATTGCATAACACAAATTGGATTCTAGGATTCCATGTAAAAATTAAACATTTTCAGCTAAAATTGCAGATTGTTGGAAAAAATAGTTTTTTTTATTTTCAGAGCCTAATGCAAAATAAATTTGTGAAACACCTGTGTGGTCGATATACTCACTGCACCCCTGAATATATTCCTTAGGGCGTGTAGTTTCCAATACGGGGTCTTTTTAGGGGAGTTTATTAAGTTTTAGCACCTTAGGGTGTCTGCAAACCTAAAATGGCGCCTAAATAAAATCGTAATGAAAATGAGACCCCAGAGTCTGGTAGGTGCTCCGCCTATTCTGGGGCCTGTGGTTGAGCCAAATAGCGCACTAGGGCCACATATGGAAGATCTCTGAAAATGGCAGAATCTGGGGAATTGATGTTGCATTTACTTGGTCACATCTACCGTGTTCCAGTGAATAATGAATAAAAATTGAAAATCTGCAAAAAAAATGAAATGTTGAAATTTCACCACCACTTTGCTTTAATTTCTGTGAAATATCTAAAGGAGTAACAAACTTCCTAAATACTTTTTTAAATACTTTAAGGGGTTCTAGTTTCTTAGATGGGGTCATTTATGGGGGTATCTTACATACAGACCCCTCAAAGCCAATGTGTCATGAAAAAACAATCTCTGAATGACTTGGATAGGTAAAAGTGTCAAAAAGTTATTCCCACAAAGTGACACGTCAGATTTTAAAACTGGGGCTCTGTCAGGAAGGCCAAAACTGGCTCCGGCGGTAAGGGGTTAAAGCCAATATGTCATTTACAACCCTGCAGGACCTCTGTAAAAAAAATAAAAATAAACACTACCAAGATTGTTGTGTTTTGTTTATCCCGCCTCCTAAAATTTGGATATTTGTACTTAACGTAAAATCCTTTTCTCACCTGATTCAGTAGGAAACACAGCACCTTGGGTATAGGCAATTGCCTTAGGAGGCTGACACTAATCAAAAACCAAAAGTGTTGGATCTGCCCAGACAGACTATTTCAGAAACCCAGTCCAATACCAATGAGAGAATGCTAAAAATGAGAATCGGAACAAAGCTAAAAAGAGGAAGGGATCTGTGTCCCCCAATTAATCCGATGTGAAAAGGATTTTATGGTAAAAAACTAAATCTGAATTTCTCGTCAATAGTATTGGTGGACACAGCACCGTGGGATGTCTAGTGGGTGGGTCATAAATTAGAAAGAGAAAATCAACAGCAGTGCGAGTCAGGTAGCACACCGCTGCCAGAAAAACCTGAAGGCCGAGGCCTGTGTCAGCCGAGGACAAAGTATAGATTTGACAGAACTTAGTAAAAGTATGAACTTCAAAGCATAATACTTTAGCTTCCCAAGTCTGCAGGGCTACAACCTGAGCTGAAGCTCAGGTCGTAGCCCTGCAGAATGGGAAGCCAAAGTATGATACTTCAGCATCTAGGAGGCACCGACTGCTCAAGTGGAATGAGTGGTGACTCGGAATAAAATAGGTCCAATGTTCACCCTTGAAACGGTAGACTTCCAAGATTGCAGACTGAATCCAGCTTGCAATGGTAGCTTTACAGGCCACCAGACCTCACTGTGGGCCCTCTGGAATAACCAAAAGGGAATTGGAACGCCTGAAAGAGTCAGTAGCAGTGACGTAGATACTAACGGCCCTGACATCGTCCAAAGGATGCAAGGGAGAGGGGAATGGGGGAATAACCTTATGGAGAGAAACTGCAATGGCATTCAAAACAAGATTTAAGTTCCACAGCTCGATCGGCTTACAAATAGGTGCAGCAGAACAAGCGACCCTTTGCAAAAAAGTATTGACGGAAGGCCAAGGTGTGCTTGAAAAAGAACAGACAGGGCAGAAACTAACATCTTAAAGGTGGAAATGCTGAAGCCCTGCTCCTGACCTGATTGGAGGATAGTACTCATTGGGTAGAGAAAAAAACAATGGGTGAAAAACACGCGCCTCACACTAGGCAAAGGTCTTCCAGATACGATAAAAAATACAGGCAAATTATTAAATTTTAAATTAAATTACACCCAAATTATAGTTCTAACCACAGAATCTGAGAAACCATGAGATTACAAAATTGTGTTTTCAATAGCTAAGCAGTCATATGCAGCTGAGGTAGAGTGGAGTGGAACAGAGGACCCTGGGACAGAATGTCTAGGTGCACAGGGAGGGGCCCAGGATATTTGTCAAGAAGGCGATGAGATCCGTGCACCAGGCCATGTGCGGGGCCAATCTGAAGTGATAAATATGGCTGGAAGTCTCTTGCTCTTGAGGCGTTCAAGCACTCAAGGAAGGAGGCGAAGAAGGGGAAAAAAGGTAGACTAGGATAAACTGAGTCTATTGAAGAACTAGCGCTTCTACGGCAAGAGCCAGAGGATCTTAGGCCCTGAATACATCATTCGGAAACAGATAATTGAGACGGGATGGGAACAGATCAATGTCTGGAATGCTCGACTTCTGGCAAAGAAGCTGAAACAAACTGGTGGAAGAGATCACTGCCAGTGATCCACCAATGTCTGGCTGAGGATACTGGCCACTCAAGTTTTAGTGTTCCGCCGAAGGATCCTGGGGGCACCCAGGAAAACCACCAGTTCCTGGTGTCTCTGTGACGATTCTGATATGGTACCATAGTGGTGTTGTTGGACTGAACCCGAACTGGGTAACCCTAAAGGAGAGGGTTACCCAGAGAGTGCTAGAAAACTGGTCCTGAGCTCTGGAACATTGACATGTAGATGAGATTCCCTAGATTCCACAGACCCTGCATTGTCGAGGAGCCAAACACAGCACCTCACATAGGTAACTCGGTCAAGACCCAGAAAGTTTCCCATCCTAATAAAAAGACTATACCTAATCTAGCTCAAGCAGAGCAGATAGGAAGACGACAATGGAGTTGCTAGGCAGTGATAGGAGAACCAACGGATGTAGCCCGAACTATGGTTATTGGGGCAAAGAACTTCTCCTACGATTACTCTATCCAGTGGAGGGAGTATGCGAAACGCTATTGCATAACAACCTAAAATACATTGTAAAAGCCCAACCCACCTTCCAAAGAAAAGAGCAATGTGGCAGAGTGCATGATAAAGACAACTGAATCCCCTAGAAATGAAGAGAATCATTTATCACAGATATCTCTCTTTAACATGCAACACAAGTACAGCTCCTGCGAAGAGCCTGAATCGCATTAAACCTAACCACATTTGCAACAGTGGGATATATAACCACCTGTGGAGAACAGCCTGTTCATAGTCTAGCGGAAGAGAGAACAGATCCCCTGGTGGAGAAAACGTAATCCACATTCCAAAGCCACTTTGTGAAAACGGAGGAATCCAGGTGCCTGCATAGCAAGATAAAAGCACTACCCTGTGGAGAAAATCACATTACAAGATGGGCGGCCTGCATAGCAGAGTTATGTATGCTGTTTTGTGCAGTAAGTCACATGACAGCAACATTCCACCTGTAAATGGAGGAAAATGGTTAGGTATGTGCATAGCAGAACTAGACCTGTTACCCTGTCTCGAAGAGCAAAACACCTGTGCAGGACAACCCTAATTGGGATTAAGTTGAATAGCTGCTGCTAAAGGCTCGATACTCAGAACGAACAACAAGGGAGAAAGTGGACATCCCTGTCTGGTGCCATTTTGAATATCAAACCGAGGAGAAGAACCGTGGGGTAGGCAAATAGTAGCAGATGGTCGAGAGTAAAGACACCTGAGCGCAGTAAGAAACGGACCTTGGATAACAAATCCCTCCAGGGCATGAAACATAAATGTCCAGTTGAGGCCGTCAAAGGCCTTCTCAGCTTCTAAACTCAGAAGAAGAGCAGACTGTTCTTGGCGATTGACCACCTCAACTAGATCAATGGCCCGTCGAGTATTGTCCATCCCCTGTCTACATAATATAAACCTAACCTGATCCTTATGGATCACGTGAGCTAGCCATATTGCAAGCCTATTTGCTAGAAGTTTAGTGAAAATTTTTAAGACTGCATTAAGCAGCAACATGGGCCTATAGCTAGAGGGGTGTAAATGGTCTTTGCCTGGTTTGGGGATAAGAGAGATAAACGAATGCAGCATAGTTTCTGGAAACTGAGCGCCATTCAAAAATGAATTATACATACTTGCCATTGCGTCAGCTAACTGCGGGTAAAATATCTGATATGTAAAGCCATCTGGCCCTGGGACCTTACCCCGAGGAAGAGACTTGATGATCTCTTCTATTTCTCCTACGAGGACAGGCCTATTGAGGGAAGACACCGCTTCAGGAGACAGTGATGGCAAATGGAACAAAGCCAAAAACTGATTCAAAAGCACCCCCTCTCATTCCGATTTTCCCGGAAGAAAATTGGGGGGAAGCGAATAGATGGGTAAATAATCCCCAAATCTTTTGGCAATGAAATCGGGATCAAACAGCAATCCCCCATTAGAGTCTTTGATGGCATGTGGAGTTCGAGGTTCGAGGCCTATTTCCCCTATCAATTGCTGTTATAAAGTAATAATTCTCCAAGTGGGCCAAGGCACAAGATCTCAGTTCCCTCCTAACTAGTGATGAGCGATTATGTTGCTATCGTCTCGGGTCGATAGTCGATATGGAATTATCAAGACGATTTCGATAGTCGATAAAATTTTATCCCCGATGACCATTAAAAGTCTTGGGAGGAACAAACTTTCATTATTACACCCAAAAAGGGGGAGAAGGGAATTAACACCACAAAGTAAAATGGATCATGTACTCTTAAGAACACCTTAAAACCACAAAAAAAAGTCACAGACCTTCACTTCCCTGTTTTTACCCACCCTGACCTTTTAAACCTGCATCACCCCCAAATTAAAAAGTGCCAGAAGGCAGCATGATTTGAAATCTTTTCTTGAATGGATATTGAATACCCCCGTCCTGGGACGCACTGGCCCCAAACCGCATGACCCCCAAATTTTTTAAAAAGTGCCGGGGAAAAAGGAGTCTTTTTAACCCCATTTTGTTGAACGGACATTAACTATATTTGTCCCTGACCGCGATGAAACCCTTAAACCTGTTGCCCCCGATTAAAAAATGCCGGAAAAAGGAGTCTTTCAACCACCTTTTAGTTTAACTGGACATTTGACTCATACCTGTCCTGTTTCCCACCGCCATGAGCCCCAAACAGCTCTGACACCAGATTTATAAAAGTGCTCTTGAATAAGAGTCTTTTCATCCACCATTTTGTTGAACCTGGGACATGGGAACTATATCTGTCATGTACGCAGATTGCACCATTAACGCTGTCTGACCACCAGATTAAAAAGTGGCCGAGCAAAAAGGAGTGTCTTTGAACACCATTTTAGTTTCACTGGACATTGAGATATATCTGTTCATGGGCCACAGGCATGAGCCCCAAACCTGAATGACCCCCAGCTTTAAAAAAGTGCCATAGCTTACTCAACTTCGCCTATTAGGACCCCCCAACCTCTTAAGTAGGGAAAAACAACGTGTCTTTAACTCACCATTTTAAGATTTCACTGGGATCAATTGACTATTTCTGTCCTTTGTACAGCAGTAATTACCATTTAAACACTGTTGACCCCAGATTAAAAAAGTGCTGGGAAAAAAGGAGATTCTTTGAACCACCTTTAGTTTCATCATGGACATTGACCTATATCTGTCCGTGGGCAACAGCATGCAAGCCCCAAACCTGCATGACCCCCAGATTTATATCATGATTGCCGGATGAAAAGGAGTATTTTGAACCTCATGTTTTTAGTCTTCACTGGACAATGTTGGAGAATAAATGATTACCTGTAATGGTGGCCACTAGCGCATGACGCCCCAAACTGCATGACTCACAGATTTAGAAAAAGATGCCGGATAACATAAGGAGTATATTAACCACCATTTTTTAGTTGAACACATCTTACATCTTTAACTCAACCTTTCCTTTCCTGGACTATTAACTTATATATGGCCAGTTATCCCGCAGTATGGCCATTAAACCACTGTCTGAACCCACAGATTATAATACATAAAGTTGCCCAGAAAAAAAGAGTCTTTGAAGAACCACCATTTTATTTGAACTGGACTATTAGAAATAGTATTCTGTCCTGGGCACAGTCCTGACCCGTAGAAAAACGCTGAGTTATGCTCCACGAGATCGCAAAGCTCGGGCACTAGATGTCTATTTTGTTACAGTGACTGTCTATTTAGCTATATTTTTTTGGTATTGCTGAATTTGTATACACACATGAGATTTATTTAGGGTAAATGTTTTAAATTTATAGTTCTTAAATTATTATTGTTTTTTGCTTTTTTGTCTCAAGTGTTGATAATATAAACATACACCCTTCCCCTAGCAGTTTTTTATTAGGTATTATTTTACACGTTTGTTGGATGTGGTTTAATTCGTCAACGCACTCCCCAATACTAGTAATTAAAATGTACTCTTAATCTTCACCAAAAAACACCTTTCTCTTACTGTAGAATGACATTTATGCCCTCCTGCGTTTCTGAGCAGTTGAATTCACAGCGCTATCTAAATTTCAATGGTTTCATATCTTTTCCTTTCAACATCCTTATGCGCGGTGATATAGGGACAGACTCCCCTGGAGATTCAATGACATGCAGACCCACATTTAGATGCGCCCAGCATAAATTTTAAGCGCACTTCAGCTCATTAATTAGTCTGAAACGTTATGTGTTCTGTTGCCCTGGAACACTTTTTGACACTATCATCTATCTCTCAGCAGTAAATAAATCACCATTTTCTCAATACTCAAATTTTTCTTACACGTCAAATTTGATAAGCTCTCTACCTGATTTGCACAATTCTTGGATCTCGGGGAGTGAGAGCACTCTAGTGCTTGCAGTCTCTTAGCTGACTTCTGCGTTAAACACGGAAGGGTCTTCTCTCAGCTGCCCAGGGCCTAGATTACAGTGTGGTGCGGTTTGTGATGAGCCCAGGATAAATGGGGTCTCGTTCAATCTTTTAACACGCAGGTTTCAGTCAGCCAGGGCCCGGAGTAAGTTACAGTGGGTGCGGTTTTGATGCGAGCCCAGGCTAGAGCGTCTGGTCATCTTTTGAACACGCAGGTTCAGCTGCCAGGGGCCAGTGTTGAGTAGTTTCAGTGGGAGTGCGGTGAAGTGAGAGATGCCCAGGTGGCTGAAGTCAGTCTACATCTTATTACACAAGGTACTAAAAATATGTCCTTATGAAGCGGCATCTAGTAGCACCGAAACAAGTCGTGCTGAAGCAGACGTGCTGGAAGGGGAAGATTTCGAGGTTAGACCTCCAGCCTTACTACAGTGCACAGTGCAGAAAGCAGCTATGGGTAGCGGCCTAATGTTGTGCCCATCTCAACAGTATAGCAGCAGTAGATCGGACACAATTGAGCTTAACTTGGAATTACTGGTTGGTTTATAATGCTCCTGTTCCGCCGAGTCCACAGGTTGGGGGGGCCACACCTTTTTTTTTCTTTGGCCATTATTTTTTTACATTTTACTCAAAGTGATGGAGGTAATTTAGTTTACGCTATTTTGTTCATGCAAGTTTTTTTAGTAGTTTAATTCTACGAAAACACATTTTATCAAAATAGGATGGAAATCCCACCATGCTCTTTGTTTCTCTTTTTTAATTGAATATTAATTGGGTATGTTCTCACTAATACACATGGATTTTCTAGCCTATGTTAAAGATCTTGCGAAATAAACAAATGTTCACTTTTGAGCTAGCAGTTATGTTGTTAACTGTGCAACAGATGTCACCTATACTCCAATCGTACCTGTGTTTCTGACGTCCAAACTCTTAGGACACTTATCGAACATCCACTCCTTCGATATGGCCACTACTTCTTGATCAATGTGTGAAGAATCAGAAAAATATCTGTTTACGCCATAGTTAGAAACCTACTATTTTTTTACAACCCTATTAGGATCCTGTAGTCTAGCTGCAATTTTCACTAGCCGAAAATTGGCACTCCAAACATTCTCCATATACATGACCTGATGAGCCACTTTTTGACAATTTGTGAAGACACAATTTGTACTCTTTGTAGAGAGAAAGAAACAGATTGTTTAGCAGCAAGTTTTAGGCACCTGCTTGAGTTATTGCTGCATCGGCCAAAGCAAAACAATGCCCCCTATAAAGAATTTTCACAAAACATGACCCTTGAAGCACACTTTTGGTCAATTGCTGGCAAGAACAAATGTTTCTGTTTTGGTTTTTAGCAATTGCAACGCTTGTTTTTTGATCTAGGATACATGAGTTACTAGTATTGGGCATTTCAAGCCAGCTATTGACTCAAAAAAATATTTTAATCTAATAGATGAATAACACTTCTCAAGCCTGACTCGTTTAAGTGAAAAATTTGTTCTGTAGGTGAGAATAAATGACCACTTGAAAGCTCTCCACATTTCTGTTCTCCAAGAGGACCATGATTATAGTCCTGTATCTCACAGGCCACCTAATGAAGATCAACCAAAATTATAAAATATGAGAATAAATCTCCTTCAATCGCTGTTTAAAAATTGTTGCGGGAGAAAATGCCCAACATAAAGGACCATTTTTCTGTCTCCAAAGCGACCTCGAGTATAGCTGTTACGTAATCTCAACAGGCAAATGTCTCATCACTAAACACACTTGACCTAATGCGAACAACACTTCTAAAGATCTAAAGTTGTCAGTAACTCATGAGATATTCGGCTGTCTCGTTGGTTCATGTAAATTGCTTGTCTGGTTCAGTCTCCACACCTGCAAAACCACAAAATGAACTGTATTGGGGACAACTGAGAATATAAAAAGAATTGCAGTACCAGATTACATGTATCACATTTTTTTAAAAAAACACACACTTTTTAAGAGGGACTCCCATCTTTTTCTAGTCTTGTAGCAGGAATTTGAAGCCTAGACGGGCAAAATCTAATCGGATAGTCCCCACCTTCTGGCAATTGGGGCCCACATAACATCAATCAGAGAATACGCCATCGCCTCGTATTCATTTGCAATTGAGATGAAAGTTCAAACAGATAATCAAGCATTATCTGTAGGAATTGGAGTAATGCCGAGATGCCGTATTGTCTGTCATTCATGGACATCCTCAGATGTGGCATGAAGGTCATCCGCTCCAGATAAGTGACACGCTGTTCTGAGCTGCTCTGCGGGCAGGGACAGAGATCCACTCATTTGGCGTGAGCCAAGTCAAGGGAGAGCCTGGCTGCCGCACGTTCGTCCCAGTTTTTTGGATACCAGAAGTTTATTGTAGTTCTCTGGAGACACATTTACGCAGAATAAACTTGAAATCACGGTGCTGTGAGAAGCAGAGATAGTCGTAGATCACCATGATCCTTAAGATGGTACTCTGTGTAGATCACGTATGTTAATGTAAACATTGTCCATTTCAAAAGATAAAGTGTTGTTCATGTATGATGGCCTTTAATTGCGGAGGTCAATGTTGGCAGGAAATGGAGCATTCAATCCACTTCATGTGAGTAAGATGGTGGGAGTGTTGAATTTCCCAATACCTACCGGGGTCGGAGTGATAGTTATCGGCACATATGCAACACTCACTTCTCCTCCTCCGACCTCAAAATTAGACACGGCTAACCTTTCTTTCCCAAGGCCAGGAAGGAAGGTCTCTCGGTATAGGCTCGCGTTGTCTAGGAATAACCCTGCACTCACTGCTCAAGCTTATCCGGAACAAGCTTCAACACAGCTCGCTGGCACTTGCCTCAGTGAAAATGCACCCGAGAGCTGATGTCGCCGCGTTATTGCACTAGCCATGATGGAGACCGCCGAACCACTGCCTAGATGAGACCGGTTCAACATGAGAAGTACTGTCTGGGGCCTTAATGTGGATTCGATGGAGAGAAAGGCTTACCCACGTAGGTCAGCTATCTGTGTCCTTTCTCTCCATCTGTCGCCTAGATTATTCAGCAGTGTCCATACGATCGTTTCCAGAACTAGATTGATCACCACAATGTGCTGATTAGCTGAGATATGACGGCATAGTCAACAATCCTTGCATATAGGATCATCCCTTTGGTTGCTTCCTTCAACAAAACCTGAGCAAGGATGGGGGCAGAGCTACTACTTACTCTCTCTTGCCACTCCACCCCTCTAAGTGTCCTCAATGGTAGGTTCAATACACCCCTAGGCTTTCCGTCACCTGCTTGATAATGTCCTTCAGGCCTATGTGTTCATTTTTCGATACTGCGTATGCCCATTATGCTGCTGCTAACCGCGCATAGGATGTCACTGGAAGCTCTTAAGGGGACATGGTGGAGAATTCCAGCAGTTGTCTTTGCTCTTCTCCACCTCCCGGTCAACAATGAGACGGTTCGACGCGTGGATATCGGCTCCGAGCCTGACGGCTGCTATGGCAGCCATAGGCGTGACGACCAGCTCAGGGTATTAAGATGAACTCGCGGAAGTCGTTGGAAACTACAGACACATTTCGAGCCTTCTTAAAGCAGGCAGCGTCCAGAGATTACTCGACGCTCAGAAAACACCTAGTGGCCAGCTCATGGGTAGCGGCTTTTCAGAAAATTTATGGACGAACGACGGTTCATACATGTGCCACTCCGGCAATATAGGGAATGCTGATACAGCACTACCGATATCTCTAAGGGCAAGCCCGGTCCAGCAGAGTTACTTATCGACAACGTTTATCGCAACCCAACCATCTTTGCTTAGAACTAAGATTCTTGGTACCCAGACACAGCGCTCAGTATCATTGGTCTCTGTTTGCGGAGAGCCGTACCACCACGTTCTTCTGACCTGTTGAACATATGTGGCACAGGTCTCCAAGCGCTGTCACTCCCCGCTCACGCATAATTTTCAACCACCAATACCCTTCCCCCTCCCACCACCCCCCCGCCCCCCCCCCCCCCCAACACCCCCACCACCCAACCCCCCCCCCCCCCCCACCCATGGCCTGGTTTCTTCCTTTGGAGGACTCGTGATGCCACAGAGGCTCCTTGGGCGGGATAGAAGAGCCTCCTGCTGTCAATACCTGCGGTTTTTGAGAGCGTGAGCGAGCCCCCCAGAGAGGCCACCGTTCACCCCCAAAGAAAACATACACCCAGCTCACCAAGAGAGCTTGTCACAGAGAACTAAAAAACCAGACTTGGCGCCTATGGCCGTGTTACTTACTAGTCCATGTGTCGTGCTGTGAGATTTGGTTCTTTTCCAAATACAAGATGTCAGAAAAAAAAGCGCTTGGATGAGTTTTGAGACGTAGATGAACACGGTGGCCTGCGCTCAAGGGCTAGGGGGGACGGCTCTTTTCACTAGGACAATTGAAAAGCTGGTCTTCGTGGCATCTGGTAATTTGGGGTGTAGGCACAAGGGCTCATTGCAGTGTGCGGAATCCAATCGTGTGTAACTCACATCCAGACGGAAAGGCTATCATCGATCCAAGGCCAAAATGCATGGCAATTGCCGTACTTTCTAGGCTTTTGGCTTTTGGGATGGTTTGGGTTTAGAAACGCGCATGTTATCTTCGTCTGCTCACAAACCTGGAAGACAGAAGGTGCTGGCTGCTAGACTTGGACGACTCTGTTTACGTGCGTGCAGGTCGTGTCAAAAAGACTGCGAGAAGGACGGTACAGGGGTTTTGGGATGGGGTCTCTTGGTGGATGCTGGTTGGTCTCGGGCCGACGGTGGAGGCTGAACGGGACGGATGATCCAACTCGGATTCTCTGTACTATGAAAGAGGGAGCAGAAATGTGGCCATGCTCTGTTGGGAAACGCTTGGTCCTTATTCATTTGTTTGGTGGCGGAGGAGGAGGAGGCGGAACGACAGCAGTTGGAGTTTTCTTTGTGATCAGTGGTGGGGCACGGACGCGAAGGCGTCGGAGATCTGGCACTTTTGTTGGACAAAGTGTTGCCATCCATTGAATGTCAGTAAACGTACATGCATTCGCTGCATGTGACTAGAAATATTGGTGGTGGTTAACCACTAAGTGTTCTCATTGCTCTCAATCGACGTTATTCGTTTACGGCAAAGTGCATGTGCATATGACATCGCTCTGGTGTGAATCAGAGGCTTTTGCTCAAAGATGGCTCACGAGGCTTGAGAGGTATCGCGACATTTCTTGACGGCAATAAGCTAAGAGGACGCGGGATTGCTGACTGCACCGGGGCTGGCGCGCGAATATATCAGCGGTCTTCTAGTCGGCACCGCCCTTCCTATTTTTGATGGCGGAACACCAGTACTGATACTCCCCCGATCGTCTTCCTCCTCGTTCCAGTGATGAAGCGCCTCGCAGAGCAAAAATTCTAGTGAAACTGACACTACCGTTGGAGATCGCTCAATGTCGTCATCAATCATCATCAAGACCACAGGATGACTTCCGTCGTCTTGATTATTATATGCGCATCCAGGGTGCTCGTCGGGCTACCACAGCAAGAGGGGGATTGCAGGCGTTGCCGGACATATGTCCGCCGGCCCAGAGGATTTTGTAGTATCGATCTTAGACCGGCTTCCTTCTCATTCCTATGATGAGCAACTCTCCAGCTGAACTGGGAGTCAGAGCAGAGAAATATCATCTCTTTGGCACTCTTGCTCTTTTAACATTGCCTTCTGACCCCATCGCATTTTTTGTCATTCAAGAGGTCTTCAGAAAATGGAATTATCCACAGTGGTGGGTATCAACGAGTGCGGACATATTGGAGTTCTTCTTGCTTCTCATGCATGGTTAGACGGATGCCTGCGTGATGTCTGCATGACGATCATTTGGGGCCTAGTAGATGAGCAAGATCCGGACGAGGGAGGGTTAAGTACTGTGGATGCAGGTGGACCAATTGCAACTCACTGAAGCGACAGATTGGCGACGTGTTCGTTACTTCGATTCACTAGGGCCCTCGACTCCCAGTCACGATGACAGGCCTGTCGGTTTTCCTGCAGCAATAAACTGAGAATATCGGATGGCATGCCTAGCACTGGAAGTGTACGAGCTCCTTCTTCTCGTTACCTCACTAGACTCCGATGTCCTTATCGCAGCCTACTCTATTGCCTCGATTACACCTGAACTTCGCGCGCTCAGATGTGTCAGAAAATTTAAAAATCATTGGAAGGTAATGGTATAAGGAGTTTTGGAAAAGTCTCTTATGAAAAGACAGCAAATCTCTCTGAGCTGTATTCTTCAAATACTATCAAATCAAAAAGCTAAATTGCTGGATTCTCGCAATAACATAACTTGCAAGTAGATCTATTCAACAAAGCTGCCTGCGCCAAAGTGAACAGTAAACACGTATCTGAACATGTATTCGGTAATAAATTAGGTCATTTTTTTGGAACGTATACAAGCTCATCTCGTGTGGTGATTCTTCAAAAATTGCTTGTAATGCAAACGTTTTAAGCTGCAATAGTAGATCTATCAACAAAGCTGGCCTGTCTGGCCAAAGTGTAAAAAAGAAACAAACGGCATCTGAAATGTATTTTTTGTTGTCACGGAAATAAAAGGTTATTTTGGCTATCCTATTACAATTTCTCTACCCACTGTAGGTCGACTAAAAAAATGTGCTGTTATTCCAGAAATTTAACGACATAGTAGAATTCTTTCAAACAAAGTCTTGGCCTGGCTCTCAGTAAGTGAAAATAAAAACACGTATCTGAAATGTATTGGATAATTAAAAGGTACTTTTTGGCACCTATTCAATTCTTCATGTTGGTGACTACCAAACATTGCTGTATCTAAATTTATACTGCTAAAGTGTAATCTATCAACAAAGATAGGAGCCTTGCGTCCAAAGTGAAATAGATAATCACACATATATGGATATGTATCTCGGCCTAATAAGAATAGGTATTTGTTGCACACCTAATCAATTTTAATCCTGCTTGGTGAGTAAAAATTGCTGTATTCTAAATTTAAACTGCAAAAGTAGATCTTATCAACAAAGCATGGACCTGAGCCAAAGTGATAAAAAATATCGCTATTTGAAAAGGCTATTCGGATAAATATAAAGGTATTTTTAGGAACCTATCAATTAACTCTGTGATGTGACTACAAATTGACTGTTATTCAAATTTAAGAGCAAAGTAGATATTCCAACTAAAAGTCTGGCCTGCGCACAATAGTGCAAAGAAAACAGTATCTGAAAATTTATTCGGGATAATACAAGGTATATTGTTTCGCCTACCTTTCAATTTTCAACCTGGTGGTGACTACAAAATTAGGCTGCTCATTAACATTTAAGTTGCAAGGTGCCTCAGATGAAAACGAAAGCTGTTGTAGTGCGACCAAAGTAAAAAAAACTCACGTAATCTGTAAGGTTCTCGGAGTAATTAAAAGGTAGATTTTTGTGCAGGCCTATTCAAATTACAACTTGTGGGTCATAGAACTACCAGACAAATTGACTGATTCAAACTCTCTTTAACCTGCAAAGGGATCCTCAATCAACATCATCTGGGACTGGCATAATGTGCTAAAAAAACAGTGATATGTAATGTATTTCGGACTAATAAAAGGGTATTTTTAGTGTGGCAAGCCTTTCAATACCTGTGGTGACTACAAGAATTTGCTGCAATTCACATTATGTGCAAGGTGCCTTCATATGAGACAAAGCTGTAGATGCGTCCCACGCAAGTAAACAAAAAAACGTTATCTGTAATGTATTCGGATAACTGATAGTGTGAGAAGTATTTTTTGGCATCCGCTCATCATTGTGTTGACTTCTGTGGTAAAAGCTACACTTCAATTTGTGGGGATGTTCAAATATTTAACTGTAGGTGGCTCTATCAACAAATCTGGACCGGGCAAAAGTGCGCAAAAAAGACACGTATCACTGTAATGTGATTAGGATTTAATAAAAGGTATTTTTTCTGGCACACTTTATCAATCTCTACCTGCTGGTAATTAAACAATTGCTGAGATTCAAATTATTTTAAATGTCATACGGTGGCTCTATCAAACAATGCTGAACTGGGCTCAGTAATAGAGAAAATAACACGTTATTCTGTAAATGATATTCGAGATACAGATATATAGGTTATTTTTTGGGCACATAATCAATTCAACCTGTCGGTGACTACAAAATTGGCTTGTAGTTCAAATTTAACTGCGCAAGTTGATCCTAATCACAAAAGCTAGGCCTGCGCCACAAGTGACATAATACACGTATCTGAGAAATGTATTTGGATATTTAAAAGGTCATCTTTTGACACATTATCAATTTCACCTGTGGGTTGAGACTACCTAAAATTGCTGGATGTTCTCAAATTCGTGTACTGCAAAGTAGATCTATCTAACGAAGCTTGGCCTGGCGCCAACAGTGAAAAAATCACGTGAGATCTGAGAAATTTATTTCGGGACTAATACTAATGGTATTTTGGGCACCTTTCAATTTCACCCTGTGGTGACTACAAAATTGACTACTTTAATCATTTAAGTGGCAAGGTGCGCTCAATGAACCATAGAGCGTGATAGTGGTCCAAAGCTCATTAATAAACTACACGTAATCTCTAATGTATTTGGCTGTGAGTATGAAAAAGGTATATTTTGGCATCCTCTATTCGAATTCACCTGTGGTAAAGCTTAAGAACTCAGACAATGTGCTGGCATTCAAATTTATACTGCAAAGGTGCCTTAATTCAATCAATTCTAGGGACTTGCAGGCAAAAATAGTGCAAAAATAAACCCCGTATCTAGTATGTATTCGGTATAAAACAATAAGTATTGTGTTTCGGCACGACTATCAATGTGCGAGAGGGTTGGTGAATACAGAAAATTTGCATGCAATTAACACATTATTAAGTGCAAGGTGCATCAACATATGAACGCTAAAGCCTGTAGTGTGACCAAAGTCAAGAAAAACACGTAATCTGTAATGTCAATGTTGGATAAAAGAAAAGGTTTTTTTCGGACATTGTGCTCATATCAATTCACCTGTTGCGTATACTACAACAGATTGCTGGAATGTTCCAAATGTTCCACTCATGCTCAAGGTTTGGCTCTATCAACTACTAATATGGCCCATGTGCCAAAGGTGAAAAAAAAACATATCTGAAATGTTATTCGGATAATATAGTAAGGTATTTTTTGGCACCTTCAATTCACTTTGTGGTGACTACAAATTTGCTGGTATTCAAATTTAACTTGCCTCAAAGGAAGATCATAATCAAACCAAGCCTGGCTGCGCCAAGTGAGAACCAACACTATCTCTGAAAATTTTATACATCGGATTAATACAGGGTATTTTTGGCAACTTTAAATTCAACCCTGTGGTAGACTACAAAATTGCTGCATTGAATATTTAAGGGGTTTGGCAAGGTGCCTTCAATGATCAAAGCTGTAGTGGCCAAAGTCCAGAAAGAACACGTATGTCTCTAATTGTTTTCGCAGGATAATAAAAAGGTTATTTTTGGCACCTATCGCAATTCACCTGATGGGTAAACGTACACAATTTGGGCTGGAAGTTCAGAAACTTACTGCAACGGTGGCTTATCAACCAAATCTGGATCTGGGCCAATAGTGCACAACAATAACACGTATCTGTATGTTTCGGATATAAAAGGTATTTTTTTGGCACCATCAACCTGTGACTGACCTACAAAATGCTGGATTTAATTAACTGCACTAGGATGTTTTATGAACATAAGGTGGAATGGGATAAAATTGAAAATGAAAAGACTATCGGAATTGTTTAGATCTGTTAATTAAAGTGGAGTTTGTTGCACTTAACAGAAGAGGACCTGCAGCTTACTAGTTAAGATGTGTATCCTATTCCGTATAAGTTCAGGCTGCCCAATCTCCAGGTATAATATTTGCAATAGAGAAAAATGTCTAATAATAAAGTTATTGCTCAGTGCAAAGATGTTCTTACAC
The DNA here is from genome assembly GCA_025379985.1 of Phyllomedusa bahiana. Taxonomy (NCBI): domain Eukaryota; kingdom Metazoa; phylum Chordata; class Amphibia; order Anura; family Hylidae; genus Phyllomedusa; species Phyllomedusa bahiana. Next base: position 257,445 of record JAODAL010000885.1, read on the forward strand.
TAAGTCTTGGCGTTGGAATCTCTTTATCTCAGTATTCTTTATTAGAGCTTTTCTGTGTTCGATTACCAAGGACTCGGGCCCCCTCCCACGATCTTATCACCGCTCTCGTCCCCCTCGTGACCTGAATACAGCGGATTTGTTTGCTCCTTTTTAAAATTCTCTTTACTTAACGTACAATAAAAATCTTTCTCCTCCAATCTCCTAATCTCTACATAAGATTTGTAAGGTCTATCAGCTTAACCTAGTAGAGCTATTCTTGGAAGAACATAGATTCTAATTCGCTGTGTTGTGTGGACACAAGCCACAGCGCTGAAGTCCTTCTGCGCCTGTGACCGCCTGAGAAGATACTTGAGGATCAAGCAGGAAGGAGCTGTTTTTTCTATGATAAAATGTACACTGAGTAATTGTGATTTTTCCGCCGCATCGAACCACATACAGACATCCAGTACATGTGTCGGGACAACACATCTCACCTGCTCATATTCTGGATAGCTGATTTGCTGGGCGCCAAAAATCGACAGGAAGCGACTCGATAATTGACTGGAGCATATCGAATCTTAATTTAAGATGATTGCACAGATTGTTTAAGCGCTAAATTTTATAGCCCTGATGATCGCTAAAAATTAGTGTATTTGTGGCGAATGTGTCAGACATACAAGAAAAACACTGTGCTCCGATCTTCAACTTTGGTCGAAATAAAATAATTCGCTAGCTGTGTCCGCATCTTAGATGTCCTGTTTAGCAAATCTCCTTGTATGTAGAAAGGAAATGTATTTGAAATACTTTTTGCTTGCTGCAAATTATTGGGATTGAAGAAAACGTCATGTTTCCAGTGGTGTGGGTTGCACGGCAGTAGAGACCACTTACAAATATTACCTTTTTATTATTTATGTTTTTTTGAACTTGGGACCGCGAACTCCATAAGGTGCGTAAGCAAGCCAGGGGCCGGGTCTGTAGGATGTGAGCTAGAGTCATCAGAGACAATGGCACTCCTTTCAGTGCTCCGGACAACACACAAACGAGCACATCGTCAGTCGCAGGACCGTCAGGCCTGCCATCTCTTGGTCAATTCCCTGAGAGTCTCATGACTGAAGAGCGTCGCTAAACTGTTCTTCAGTGGTTAACACACCCTGCATCCAGTGGTTTTACCTCCTCTTCCTCTCAGTCACGGCCACACATGTCATCATCATCATCATCATCAGTCCAACTTGAAGCAAACACGAGCCAAATGTCAGCCAATATACAGACCACTCTAGATAATCCATATTCTGAAGACCGCTGATGCCGTCAGAGGAGAAGAAGGAAGCTGGTCCATCGGCAGAAATATCGAGCGGTCAGCGGTGCCTCGCAGTGCCTGTGGCTTCTAGCCCGCAGCTTGAGGATGTAGACTGTCAGGAAAAGGAAGTCACCTGTGAGGATGATGGTGATATTGCGGATCCAACGTGGTCTATTGAGCAGCAGCTGGCGAGCACATCATCAGCGGAGGAGGACGATGATAGTGTCAGTGTGGGTCCGGCCTCAGAAAGGGAGAGGGCGGTCCCACAAGGCCGCTGACATTACTCCATCAGCCGTGCTCAGTGGTGGCGACGGAAAGACCGCTACTAGGTTTTCACAGTCGAAGAGGTCCAGGACCTGTGAAGCCTGGGCCCTTTTCGATCAAGCCTCAGATTCTCCGTCTGACGTCATGCCAGATTTGCTTTCAATACGTCAGTCGAGGAAAGAATATAAAAGAGTTTAAGCACCACTAGCATGAACAGGCACAAACATGTAAAGTATGAATTGCTGTGGAAGAGTCACTTGGAGAAAAAAGGCCACAAAGGTCCTGGGCTTCCAACCACTGTGACTTCTTGAGGTTATTATTATGGGCGACTTTAACTATCCAGACATCAATTGGGAATCTGAAACCTGTAGCTCTCACAAAGGAAACAGGGTTTTGTCAATAACTAATGATAATTACCTATGCCAAATGGTGCACGAACCGACTAGAGGAAAGGCCCTTCTAGATTTAATATTGACTAATAGACCTGACAGAGTAACAAAGGTTCAGGTTGAGGTGCACCTGGGAAATAGTGACCATAATATAATAAATTTCCGTTTATCCTTCAATAGAGTTTTTTGTCAAGGAGCCACGAAAACACTGAATTTTAGGAAGGCTAATTTTATTCTGCTTAGGGAGGCCCTAAACTGTATTGACTGGGACAATGTGTTTAAATATGGCAGAACTAATAAAAAATGGGATATTTTTAAAAAACATCCTGGGCTACCCACTGGAGAGTTACATACCTTATGGTAATAAAATAATTAGAAACAGGAAAAACCCAATGTGGATCAACAGGGATGAAAAAGGGAGGAAAATAAAAAAACAAAAGAAAGCGTTTCCACCTACTAAAACAGGAGGGTAGTGAAGAGGCACTAAGAAGCTATGGGAAAAAAATAAAGTGTGTAAAAATAAAGAAAAAAGAAGCAAAGCGGAGATGGAAAGACATATCCCCATAGAAAGAAAAACAAACCCCCAAAATATTTTTTAACTATATAAATACTAATAAGATTAAAACAGAAAATGTTGGCCCTTTGAAAATAGTGAGGGAGAGACAGCAGGGGGGCGATGAGAAAAAAGCAAACCTTTTAAAACACTTTTTTTTTCTCCACTGTATTTACCGAGGAGGATGAGCTTCCTGTTGAACAGAGGGATGAGGTAAACTCCAACTTAAAAGTTTCTTGTCTTATCCAAAAAGAAAGTGCAGCTCCGTCTTAAGAAGATTAAATAGACAAATCCCAGGTCGAGATGGCATACACCCACGTGTCCTAAGGGAGTTAAGTGATGTCATAGATAGGCCCCAATTTTTAAAAATATTTAGGACTGTCTAATAAATGGGTATGTCCCAAAGGATTGGCGCATAGCAAATTTTGGTGCCAATATTCAAAAAGGGTCAAAAAGTGACCCAGGAAACTATAGGCCGGTAAGTTTGACCTCTGTTGTAGGAAAAAAATGTTTGAAGGTTTTCTCAGAGATGCTATCCTGGATATTCTCCCCTGAAAATAAATGTGTAATGCCGTTCCAGCATGGGTTTATGAAGGATCGTCCTGTCAGGACTAATCAGCTTCTATGAGAAGTCAGTTTCAAAACTGGATCGGGGGGAGGCACTGGATGTCATAATCTAGATTTTTCTAAAGCATTTGATACGGTGCCACATAAAAGGTTGGTAAGTAAAATGAGAATGCTTGGCTGGGGGAAAACGTGTGGGAAGTGGGTAAGCAACTGGCTCACTGATAGAAAACAAAGGGTAAGTAATTAACGGTGCATACTCAGACTGGATCGCTGTTACAGTGGGTACCACAAGGGTCAGTATTGGGCCCTATCCTGTTCAACATTTTCATTAACGATCTTACACATGGATTGCACAGTAGAATATCGAACTTTGCCCAAAGATACAAAGCTCTGTAAAGTTATCAACACAATAGAGGATAATGTGTTATTACAAAGGGATCTGGATAAGTTGGAGGGGTGGGCAGGAAAAAGGCAGATGAGGTTTAACACAGATAAATGCAAGGTTATGCACATGGGGAGAAAAATCCATTACCCTGACTAAAATGTTAAATGGAAAAAGGCTGGGTAAAAGTGACATGGAGAAGGACTTGGGAAAACCTGGTGGACAGTAAAAATTAATTGTAGCAGCCAGTGTCAGACAGCAGCTTCCAAGGCTAATAGGATCATGGGGTGCATTAGAAGGGGCATAGAGGCACATGATGAGGAAAAATTATTCTCCCCTTATACAAGTCACTGGGGTTTAAACCACACATGGAAAAATTGTGTACAGTTTGGGGCACCAGTGCACAGGAAAGACATTGTAGTGCTTTAACAGGTTCAAAGGCTGGGCAACAAAAATAATAAAAGGACTGGGTGGACTACAGTACTCAGAAAGATTAGCAAGATTAGGGTTATTTAGTTTAGAGAAAAGACGGCTTCGGGGGGACATACTAAATATGATTAAATACATCAAAGGTCAATATAGAGATCTCTTCCAAGTTTTTTAAAACCCAGGACTGTATCTGAACAAGGGGGCATCCTCTACGTCTAGAGGAACGAAAGTTTCTACATAAACATAGAAAGGGATTCTTTACTGTAAGAGCAGTGAGACTGTGGCCTCTCTGCCAGAGGAACTTTCATGGTGAATTCACTAACAGAGTTCAAAAAGGGTTTGGAATGCATTTCTGGAGCATAATAATAAAAAACAAGTTATAGTGTCCCAGGGTTTTGGAGAGGGGTCATTGATCCAGGGATTTTTCCGTTGCCAGATTGGAGTCGGAAGGAAATTTTCCCTAAAATGAGGGGCAATTGGCTTTTTACCTCATTGGGTTTTTTTGCCTTCCTCTGATCAACACTTGCACAACAGGCTGAACTGGATGGCGTCTCTTTTTTTTTTCGGGCCTTACAAACGTGAAACTATGAAACTCTTTCCCTCCTTCTCCTTCGCCACTTTTCCAAGCCCAAGGGTCCCCTCCTCCCGATGTGCGGAAAGCAGAGCAACACCATCCCTACCCCTACGTTTGGTTATTCCCCCCACCACAACACCTACCCTTCCCCTCCCCTTTGTCAACTGAGCTTTACAGCAGCCCATGGGGCAGCAGCCTTTTCCCGGGGTGTGGGAGCATAAGAAACACTTTCACCCAACCATCCCAAAGCCAAAACCCGAATGCGCAGCCGGCTTTTGGCCTTTCCTGCCTGTGGACACAGATGAAGTGGGACGCCCCCAATATCAATGCCGGCGGCATTTCTTTGCCGGAAGAATGCCCCGCCCTGGCCAGCCACATTGCAGAAAAGATCCCATCAGGGGCTGCATCTGGTCCACCAAAGTCCACTCACTACAAAAACCAGGGCTAGAAGCACGTCAAGGGTGTTAATCTCACTGCTGCCCACTGGGCGAAACGGGGAAAATCATGGCCAAAAAACCAGGCGTTCTAAAATTAAATTTGTTTTGGGAGCCCATCAACACGTAAGACTGTGGACGGCTCGCACTCAACCAACCAGGGGCTGGTGCTAAGCATCTGGCACCAGCAGGGGTGTCGACAACGGGGAAACTCCCTAGGTCGGTAACTTACGCACACCCTTCCCTGGCAAAAATCAGAACCTTTTGGGCAAAAAATTTCTCAAGTGCTACCCAGGTCGGGATGTCTGCTGAGTAAGGCTCGGGGTCTTTCTCACCTTCCGTGTTCGTCCTGCTTCGGCACGACTGCCACGTTGCAGATCATCTGGGACCCCCAAAAAACCCTTTCAAGTATGTAGAAAACCGCTAAATTTAAAAACCCCCACATGCCCAGCATTGTCCAGCAGGGTAATGTCATTATGCATATGAAGTGTCGCACGGCCTGACTACAGTGGTTGGCCTCGGGGTGTTGACCCATGGGGAGTGAAGGCAGGGAAGGATCTCTCACTATCCTTTCAGTTTTTAGGGGCCACCAAAAGGCATCAGGACGATCGCATTTTCAGCATGCCCCTTGTGGTAATTTTTTTTACTGGGAAAGGCCAGGCCTCGGCAGCGGGCCCAGCATGATGGAGGAGGACACAGAGCTTACTGCCGAGGTGTAAAAAGGCCCGAGTTTCCCCAAATTTTATCGGTTTTTTCTTTTGGCGGTGGTCAGGCCTCGGGGGGTGCAGGCGGATTTTCCCCCAATAGAGCTCAAAAGCTACAGGGGCCCGGGGAGGTCGGTGGGAAGGGAGGAGGAGAGGAGGGAGGGGAGGACACCACCGGTAATGATTTCCCTTCAGGGGGAAGGGTTACACAATTAAAAGGAGGAGAAAAGTTCCCAGTGCCCTACCCGAGGTTTGGGAATTTCCCCACAGCATTAACATAGTGCTTTGGTCTACCCACCTGCAACAATCCAGCTCGAGGGAATAAAATTAACACGATTACGGGTGGCCCCCCTCCTTGATCCAAAATTTCAAGCAAAAATGAGCAATTGCCCTTTAAACCCCCACAAATGACAGGAAAAAAGCAGAAAATTTTTTAAAAGGCCTTGCCAACCCCGAGACTCATCATCTTTTTCACTTAAGTCACGGGGGAAAAAAGTCGCAACACGGCACAGAAATGATAAGTAGCTGCAGCAGGCAGTGAGGCAGAACCCTACTGGGTGACATTTTACAATCCATGTGTACCACCTCACCAACGCTTTGCAAGGCTGGGCAGCATTCAGACATACAGAGCCCGCTTTTGACCTGGTCCATGATGCGCGGGTCACCCCCCAATGTTTTAGGGCTTAATCTGGACCCCCTAAAATTCTGGGGTCCAACTGGATGAAAAGGGCCCCGTATGTCGACCCCATAGAAAATTTTATCCTGCCCCCAGCCACGTTATCTCGGAACGCACTTTTAACAGATGGGAAAGGGGGGTAACTGACAAACGTACCGTCTTTTCCCTGACAATGTGGATCGTTTTGACATTTATAAAATAAAACAAGCGTGGTTCGACAAATTTGTTGCCCCGGTTGCCCTGTCAAGACAGTAAACTGTAGCCGTTTTCTTTACAATGTAAATACGTGGGAAAAAATTTAACCCCTTTAAGG